>CAWUFW010016333.1:226726-315615 GCA_963921515.1 Calotriton arnoldi
CCGGTCCTAGGATGCTTGTTTCCGGTCCAGGGAAGACATGGCTTGGCAGTTCGGGCTGGACTGTTCCCATGAGGCACAGGGTCAGACTGATTTGCATATGGCCATGTCTGAACTGGGGTGGTGGAGTGAGCTAAAGAATGATGATGGATTAAACCCAGATCAGTTGACTGGGGGTGAGTGTTTGATTGGTTCAAACGTTCCGTCCATCATCCCCTTTTGTATCGCTTTGGTCGCCCTAAGTTGGCGGGGGTATGCCCAGACGTGGGTCCCTTGCTCACTTTGCCACTGGATTCAAGCAAGCCTGGCTGATGACGGCTGAAATGCCAGAAACCGGTCCTAGGATGCTTGTTTCCGGTCCAGGGAAGACATGGCTTGGCAGTTCGGGCTGGACTGTTCCCATGAGGCACAGGGTCAGACTGATTTGCATATGGCCATGTCTGAACTGGGGTGGTGGAGTGAGCTAAAGAATGATGATGGATTAAACCCAGATCAGTTGACTGGGGGTGAGTGTTTGATTGGTTCAAACGTTCCGTCCATCATCCCCTTTTGTATCGCTTTGGTCGCCCTAAGTTGGCGGGGGTATGCCCAGACGTGGGTCCCTTGCTCACTTTGCCACTGGATTCAAGCAAGCCTGGCTGATGACGGCTGAAATGCCAGAAACCGGTCCTAGGATGCTTGTTTCCGGTCCAGGGAAGACATGGCTTGGCAGTTCGGGCTGGACTGTTCCCATGAGGCACAGGGTCAGACTGATTTGCATATGGCCATGTCTGAACTGGGGTGGTGGATTAAACCCAGATCAGTTGACTGGGGGTGAGTGTTTGATTGGTTCAAACGTTCCGTCCATCATCCCCTTTTGTATCGCTTTGGTCGCCCTAAGTTGGCGGGGGTATGCCCAGACGTGGGTCCCTTGCTCACTTTGCCACTGGATTCAAGCAAGCCTGGCTGATGACGGCTGAAATGCCAGAAACCGGTCCTAGGATGCTTGTTTCCGGTCCAGGGAAGACATGGCTTGGCAGTTCGGGCTGGACTGTTCCCATGAGGCACAGGGTCAGACTGATTTGCATATGGCCATGTCTGAACTGGGGTGGTGGAGTGAGCTAAAGAATGATGATGGATTAAACCCAGATCAGTTGACTGGGGGTGAGTGTTTGATTGGCTCAAACGTTCCGTCCATCATCCCCTTTTGTATCGCTTTGGTCGCCCTAAGTTGGCGGGGGTATGCCCAGACGTGGGTCCCTTGCTCACTTTGCCACTGGATTCAAGCAAGCCTGGCTGATGACGGCTGGAATGCCAGAAACCGGTCCTAGGATGCTTGTTTCCGGTCCAGGGAAGACATGGCTTGGCAGTTCGGGCTGGACTGTTCCCATGAGGCACAGGGTCAGACTGATTTGCATATGGCCATGTCTGAACTGGGGTGGTGGAGTGAGCTAAAGAATGATGATGGATTAAACCCAGATCAGTTGACTGGGGGTGAGTGTTTGATTGGCTCAAACGTTCCGTCCATCATCCCCTTTTGTATCGCTTTGTTCGCCCTAAGTTGGCGGGGGTATGCCCAGACGTGGGTCCCTTGCTCACTTTGCCACTGGATTCAAGCAAGCCTGGCTGATGACGGCTGGAATGCCAGAAACCGGTCCTAGGATGCTTGTTTCCGGTCCAGGGAAGACATGGCTTGGCAGTTCGGGCTGGACTGTTCCCATGAGGCACAGGGTCAGACTGATTTGCATATGGCCATGTCTGAACTGGGGTGGTGGAGTGAGCTAAAGAATGATGATGGATTAAACCCAGATCAGTTGACTGGGGGTGAGTGTTTGATTGGCTCAAACGTTCCGTCCATCATCCCCTTTTGTATCGCTTTGTTCGCCCTAAGTTGGCGGGGGTATGCCCAGACGTGGGTCCCTTGCTCACTTTGCCACTGGATTCAAGCAAGCCTGGCTGATGACGGCTGAAATGCCAGAAACCGGTCCTAGGATGCTTGTTTCCGGTCCAGGGAAGACATGGCTTGGCAGTTCGGGCTGGACTGTTCCCATGAGGCACAGGGTCAGACTGATTTGCATATGGCCATGTCTGAACTGGGGTGGTGGAGTGAGCTAAAGAATGATGATGGATTAAACCCAGATCAGTTGACTGGGGGTGAGTGTTTGATTGGCTCAAACGTTCCGTCCATCATCCCCTTTTGTATCGCTTTGTTCGCCCTAAGTTGGCGGGGGTATGCCCAGACGTGGGTCCCTTGCTCACTTTGCCACTGGATTCAAGCAAGCCTGGCTGATGACGGCTGGAATGCCAGAAACCGGTCCTAGGATGCTTGTTTCCGGTCCAGGGAAGACATGGCTTGGCAGTTCGGGCTGGACTGTTCCCATGAGGCACAGGGTCAGACTGATTTGCATATGGCCATGTCTGAACTGGGGTGGTGGAGTGAGCTAAAGAATGATGATGGATTAAACCCAGATCAGTTGACTGGGGGTGAGTGTTTGATTGGCTCAAACGTTCCGTCCATCATCCCCTTTTGTATCGCTTTGTTCGCCCTAAGTTGGCGGGGGTATGCCCAGACGTGGGTCCCTTGCTCACTTTGCCACTGGATTCAAGCAAGCCTGGCTGATGACGGCTGGAATGCCAGAAACCGGTCCTAGGATGCTTGTTTCCGGTCCAGGGAAGACATGGCTTGGCAGTTCGGGCTGGACTGTTCCCATGAGGCACAGGGTCAGACTGATTTGCATATGGCCATGTCTGAACTGGGGTGGTGGAGTGAGCTAAAGAATGATGATGGATTAAACCCAGATCAGTTGACTGGGGGTGAGTGTTTGATTGGCTCAAACGTTCCGTCCATCATCCCCTTTTGTATCGCTTTGTTCGCCCTAAGTTGGCGGGGGTATGCCCAGACGTGGGTCCCTTGCTCACTTTGCCACTGGATTCAAGCAAGCCTGGCTGATGACGGCTGAAATGCCAGAAACCGGTCCTAGGATGCTTGTTTCCGGTCCAGGGAAGACATGGCTTGGCAGTTCGGGCTGGACTGTTCCCATGAGGCACAGGGTCAGACTGATTTGCATATGGCCATGTCTGAACTGGGGTGGTGGAGTGAGCTAAAGAATGATGATGGATTAAACCCAGATCAGTTGACTGGGGGTGAGTGTTTGATTGGCTCAAACGTTCCGTCCATCATCCCCTTTTGTATCGCTTTGTTCGCCCTAAGTTGGCGGGGGTATGCCCAGACGTGGGTCCCTTGCTCACTTTGCCACTGGATTCAAGCAAGCCTGGCTGATGACGGCTGGAATGCCAGAAACCGGTCCTAGGATGCTTGTTTCCGGTCCAGGGAAGACATGGCTTGGCAGTTCGGGCTGGACTGTTCCCATGAGGCACAGGGTCAGACTGATTTGCATATGGCCATGTCTGAACTGGGGTGGTGGAGTGAGCTAAAGAATGATGATGGATTAAACCCAGATCAGTTGACTGGGGGTGAGTGTTTGATTGGCTCAAACGTTCCGTCCATCATCCCCTTTTGTATCGCTTTGTTCGCCCTAAGTTGGCGGGGGTATGCCCAGACGTGGGTCCCTTGCTCACTTTGCCACTGGATTCAAGCAAGCCTGGCTGATGACGGCTGGAATGCCAGAAACCGGTCCTAGGATGCTTGTTTCCGGTCCAGGGAAGACATGGCTTGGCAGTTCGGGCTGGACTGTTCCCATGAGGCACAGGGTCAGACTGATTTGCATATGGCCATGTCTGAACTGGGGTGGTGGAGTGAGCTAAAGAATGATGATGGATTAAACCCAGATCAGTTGACTGGGGGTGAGTGTTTGATTGGCTCAAACGTTCCGTCCATCATCCCCTTTTGTATCGCTTTGTTCGCCCTAAGTTGGCGGGGGTATGCCCAGACGTGGGTCCCTTGCTCACTTTGCCACTGGATTCAAGCAAGCCTGGCTGATGACGGCTGGAATGCCAGAAACCGGTCCTAGGATGCTTGTTTCCGGTCCAGGGAAGACATGGCTTGGCAGTTCGGGCTGGACTGTTCCCATGAGGCACAGGGTCAGACTGATTTGCATATGGCCATGTCTGAACTGGGGTGGTGGAGTGAGCTAAAGAATGATGATGGATTAAACCCAGATCAGTTGACTGGGGGTGAGTGTTTGATTGGCTCAAACGTTCCGTCCATCATCCCCTTTTGTATCGCTTTGTTCGCCCTAAGTTGGCGGGGGTATGCCCAGACGTGGGTCCCTTGCTCACTTTGCCACTGGATTCAAGCAAGCCTGGCTGATGACGGCTGGAATGCCAGAAACCGGTCCTAGGATGCTTGTTTCCGGTCCAGGGAAGACATGGCTTGGCAGTTCGGGCTGGACTGTTCCCATGAGGCACAGGGTCAGACTGATTTGCATATGGCCATGTCTGAACTGGGGTGGTGGAGTGAGCTAAAGAATGATGATGGATTAAACCCAGATCAGTTGACTGGGGGTGAGTGTTTGATTGGCTCAAACGTTCCGTCCATCATCCCCTTTTGTATCGCTTTGTTCGCCCTAAGTTGGCGGGGGTATGCCCAGACGTGGGTCCCTTGCTCACTTTGCCACTGGATTCAAGCAAGCCTGGCTGATGACGGCTGGAATGCCAGAAACCGGTCCTAGGATGCTTGTTTCCGGTCCAGGGAAGACATGGCTTGGCAGTTCGGGCTGGACTGTTCCCATGAGGCACAGGGTCAGACTGATTTGCATATGGCCATGTCTGAACTGGGGTGGTGGAGTGAGCTAAAGAATGATGATGGATTAAACCCAGATCAGTTGACTGGGGGTGAGTGTTTGATTGGCTCAAACGTTCCGTCCATCATCCCCTTTTGTATCGCTTTGTTCGCCCTAAGTTGGCGGGGGTATGCCCAGACGTGGGTCCCTTGCTCACTTTGCCACTGGATTCAAGCAAGCCTGGCTGATGACGGCTGGAATGCCAGAAACCGGTCCTAGGATGCTTGTTTCCGGTCCAGGGAAGACATGGCTTGGCAGTTCGGGCTGGACTGTTCCCATGAGGCACAGGGTCAGACTGATTTGCATATGGCCATGTCTGAACTGGGGTGGTGGAGTGAGCTAAAGAATGATGATGGATTAAACCCAGATCAGTTGACTGGGGGTGAGTGTTTGATTGGCTCAAACGTTCCGTCCATCATCCCCTTTTGTATCGCTTTGTTCGCCCTAAGTTGGCGGGGGTATGCCCAGACGTGGGTCCCTTGCTCACTTTGCCACTGGATTCAAGCAAGCCTGGCTGATGACGGCTGGAATGCCAGAAACCGGTCCTAGGATGCTTGTTTCCGGTCCAGGGAAGACATGGCTTGGCAGTTCGGGCTGGACTGTTCCCATGAGGCACAGGGTCAGACTGATTTGCATATGGCCATGTCTGAACTGGGGTGGTGGAGTGAGCTAAAGAATGATGATGGATTAAACCCAGATCAGTTGACTGGGGGTGAGTGTTTGATTGGCTCAAACGTTCCGTCCATCATCCCCTTTTGTATCGCTTTGTTCGCCCTAAGTTGGCGGGGGTATGCCCAGACGTGGGTCCCTTGCTCACTTTGCCACTGGATTCAAGCAAGCCTGGCTGATGACGGCTGGAATGCCAGAAACCGGTCCTAGGATGCTTGTTTCCGGTCCAGGGAAGACATGGCTTGGCAGTTCGGGCTGGACTGTTCCCATGAGGCACAGGGTCAGACTGATTTGCATATGGCCATGTCTGAACTGGGGTGGTGGAGTGAGCTAAAGAATGATGATGGATTAAACCCAGATCAGTTGACTGGGGGTGAGTGTTTGATTGGCTCAAACGTTCCGTCCATCATCCCCTTTTGTATCGCTTTGTTCGCCCTAAGTTGGCGGGGGTATGCCCAGACGTGGGTCCCTTGCTCACTTTGCCACTGGATTCAAGCAAGCCTGGCTGATGACGGCTGGAATGCCAGAAACCGGTCCTAGGATGCTTGTTTCCGGTCCAGGGAAGACATGGCTTGGCAGTTCGGGCTGGACTGTTCCCATGAGGCACAGGGTCAGACTGATTTGCATATGGCCATGTCTGAACTGGGGTGGTGGAGTGAGCTAAAGAATGATGATGGATTAAACCCAGATCAGTTGACTGGGGGTGAGTGTTTGATTGGCTCAAACGTTCCGTCCATCATCCCCTTTTGTATCGCTTTGTTCGCCCTAAGTTGGCGGGGGTATGCCCAGACGTGGGTCCCTTGCTCACTTTGCCACTGGATTCAAGCAAGCCTGGCTGATGACGGCTGGAATGCCAGAAACCGGTCCTAGGATGCTTGTTTCCGGTCCAGGGAAGACATGGCTTGGCAGTTCGGGCTGGACTGTTCCCATGAGGCACAGGGTCAGACTGATTTGCATATGGCCATGTCTGAACTGGGGTGGTGGAGTGAGCTAAAGAATGATGATGGATTAAACCCAGATCAGTTGACTGGGGGTGAGTGTTTGATTGGCTCAAACGTTCCGTCCATCATCCCCTTTTGTATCGCTTTGTTCGCCCTAAGTTGGCGGGGGTATGCCCAGACGTGGGTCCCTTGCTCACTTTGCCACTGGATTCAAGCAAGCCTGGCTGATGACGGCTGGAATGCCAGAAACCGGTCCTAGGATGCTTGTTTCCGGTCCAGGGAAGACATGGCTTGGCAGTTCGGGCTGGACTGTTCCCATGAGGCACAGGGTCAGACTGATTTGCATATGGCCATGTCTGAACTGGGGTGGTGGAGTGAGCTAAAGAATGATGATGGATTAAACCCAGATCAGTTGACTGGGGGTGAGTGTTTGATTGGCTCAAACGTTCCGTCCATCATCCCCTTTTGTATCGCTTTGTTCGCCCTAAGTTGGCGGGGGTATGCCCAGACGTGGGTCCCTTGCTCACTTTGCCACTGGATTCAAGCAAGCCTGGCTGATGACGGCTGGAATGCCAGAAACCGGTCCTAGGATGCTTGTTTCCGGTCCAGGGAAGACATGGCTTGGCAGTTCGGGCTGGACTGTTCCCATGAGGCACAGGGTCAGACTGATTTGCATATGGCCATGTCTGAACTGGGGTGGTGGAGTGAGCTAAAGAATGATGATGGATTAAACCCAGATCAGTTGACTGGGGGTGAGTGTTTGATTGGCTCAAACGTTCCGTCCATCATCCCCTTTTGTATCGCTTTGTTCGCCCTAAGTTGGCGGGGGTATGCCCAGACGTGGGTCCCTTGCTCACTTTGCCACTGGATTCAAGCAAGCCTGGCTGATGACGGCTGGAATGCCAGAAACCGGTCCTAGGATGCTTGTTTCCGGTCCAGGGAAGACATGGCTTGGCAGTTCGGGCTGGACTGTTCCCATGAGGCACAGGGTCAGACTGATTTGCATATGGCCATGTCTGAACTGGGGTGGTGGAGTGAGCTAAAGAATGATGATGGATTAAACCCAGATCAGTTGACTGGGGGTGAGTGTTTGATTGGCTCAAACGTTCCGTCCATCATCCCCTTTTGTATCGCTTTGTTCGCCCTAAGTTGGCGGGGGTATGCCCAGACGTGGGTCCCTTGCTCACTTTGCCACTGGATTCAAGCAAGCCTGGCTGATGACGGCTGGAATGCCAGAAACCGGTCCTAGGATGCTTGTTTCCGGTCCAGGGAAGACATGGCTTGGCAGTTCGGGCTGGACTGTTCCCATGAGGCACAGGGTCAGACTGATTTGCATATGGCCATGTCTGAACTGGGGTGGTGGAGTGAGCTAAAGAATGATGATGGATTAAACCCAGATCAGTTGACTGGGGGTGAGTGTTTGATTGGCTCAAACGTTCCGTCCATCATCCCCTTTTGTATCGCTTTGTTCGCCCTAAGTTGGCGGGGGTATGCCCAGACGTGGGTCCCTTGCTCACTTTGCCACTGGATTCAAGCAAGCCTGGCTGATGACGGCTGGAATGCCAGAAACCGGTCCTAGGATGCTTGTTTCCGGTCCAGGGAAGACATGGCTTGGCAGTTCGGGCTGGACTGTTCCCATGAGGCACAGGGTCAGACTGATTTGCATATGGCCATGTCTGAACTGGGGTGGTGGAGTGAGCTAAAGAATGATGATGGATTAAACCCAGATCAGTTGACTGGGGGTGAGTGTTTGATTGGCTCAAACGTTCCGTCCATCATCCCCTTTTGTATCGCTTTGTTCGCCCTAAGTTGGCGGGGGTATGCCCAGACGTGGGTCCCTTGCTCACTTTGCCACTGGATTCAAGCAAGCCTGGCTGATGACGGCTGGAATGCCAGAAACCGGTCCTAGGATGCTTGTTTCCGGTCCAGGGAAGACATGGCTTGGCAGTTCGGGCTGGACTGTTCCCATGAGGCACAGGGTCAGACTGATTTGCATATGGCCATGTCTGAACTGGGGTGGTGGAGTGAGCTAAAGAATGATGATGGATTAAACCCAGATCAGTTGACTGGGGGTGAGTGTTTGATTGGCTCAAACGTTCCGTCCATCATCCCCTTTTGTATCGCTTTGTTCGCCCTAAGTTGGCGGGGGTATGCCCAGACGTGGGTCCCTTGCTCACTTTGCCACTGGATTCAAGCAAGCCTGGCTGATGACGGCTGGAATGCCAGAAACCGGTCCTAGGATGCTTGTTTCCGGTCCAGGGAAGACATGGCTTGGCAGTTCGGGCTGGACTGTTCCCATGAGGCACAGGGTCAGACTGATTTGCATATGGCCATGTCTGAACTGGGGTGGTGGAGTGAGCTAAAGAATGATGATGGATTAAACCCAGATCAGTTGACTGGGGGTGAGTGTTTGATTGGCTCAAACGTTCCGTCCATCATCCCCTTTTGTATCGCTTTGTTCGCCCTAAGTTGGCGGGGGTATGCCCAGACGTGGGTCCCTTGCTCACTTTGCCACTGGATTCAAGCAAGCCTGGCTGATGACGGCTGGAATGCCAGAAACCGGTCCTAGGATGCTTGTTTCCGGTCCAGGGAAGACATGGCTTGGCAGTTCGGGCTGGACTGTTCCCATGAGGCACAGGGTCAGACTGATTTGCATATGGCCATGTCTGAACTGGGGTGGTGGAGTGAGCTAAAGAATGATGATGGATTAAACCCAGATCAGTTGACTGGGGGTGAGTGTTTGATTGGCTCAAACGTTCCGTCCATCATCCCCTTTTGTATCGCTTTGTTCGCCCTAAGTTGGCGGGGGTATGCCCAGACGTGGGTCCCTTGCTCACTTTGCCACTGGATTCAAGCAAGCCTGGCTGATGACGGCTGAAATGCCAGAAACCGGTCCTAGGATGCTTGTTTCCGGTCCAGGGAAGACATGGCTTGGCAGTTCGGGCTGGACTGTTCCCATGAGGCACAGGGTCAGACTGATTTGCATATGGCCATGTCTGAACTGGGGTGGTGGAGTGAGCTAAAGAATGATGATGGATTAAACCCAGATCAGTTGACTGGGGGTGAGTGTTTGATTGGCTCAAACGTTCCGTCCATCATCCCCTTTTGTATCGCTTTGTTCGCCCTAAGTTGGCGGGGGTATGCCCAGACGTGGGTCCCTTGCTCACTTTGCCACTGGATTCAAGCAAGCCTGGCTGATGACGGCTGGAATGCCAGAAACCGGTCCTAGGATGCTTGTTTCCGGTCCAGGGAAGACATGGCTTGGCAGTTCGGGCTGGACTGTTCCCATGAGGCACAGGGTCAGACTGATTTGCATATGGCCATGTCTGAACTGGGGTGGTGGAGTGAGCTAAAGAATGATGATGGATTAAACCCAGATCAGTTGACTGGGGGTGAGTGTTTGATTGGCTCAAACGTTCCGTCCATCATCCCCTTTTGTATCGCTTTGGTCGCCCTAAGTTGGCGGGGGTATGCCCAGACGTGGGTCCCTTGCTCACTTTGCCACTGGATTCAAGCAAGCCTGGCTGATGACGGCTGGAATGCCAGAAACCGGTCCTAGGATGCTTGTTTCCGGTCCAGGGAAGACATGGCTTGGCAGTTCGGGCTGGACTGTTCCCATGAGGCACAGGGTCAGACTGATTTGCATATGGCCATGTCTGAACTGGGGTGGTGGAGTGAGCTAAAGAATGATGATGGATTAAACCCAGATCAGTTGACTGGGGGTGAGTGTTTGATTGGCTCAAACGTTCCGTCCATCATCCCCTTTTGTATCGCTTTGTTCGCCCTAAGTTGGCGGGGGTATGCCCAGACGTGGGTCCCTTGCTCACTTTGCCACTGGATTCAAGCAAGCCTGGCTGATGACGGCTGGAATGCCAGAAACCGGTCCTAGGATGCTTGTTTCCGGTCCAGGGAAGACATGGCTTGGCAGTTCGGGCTGGACTGTTCCCATGAGGCACAGGGTCAGACTGATTTGCATATGGCCATGTCTGAACTGGGGTGGTGGAGTGAGCTAAAGAATGATGATGGATTAAACCCAGATCAGTTGACTGGGGGTGAGTGTTTGATTGGCTCAAACGTTCCGTCCATCATCCCCTTTTGTATCGCTTTGTTCGCCCTAAGTTGGCGGGGGTATGCCCAGACGTGGGTCCCTTGCTCACTTTGCCACTGGATTCAAGCAAGCCTGGCTGATGACGGCTGGAATGCCAGAAACCGGTCCTAGGATGCTTGTTTCCGGTCCAGGGAAGACATGGCTTGGCAGTTCGGGCTGGACTGTTCCCATGAGGCACAGGGTCAGACTGATTTGCATATGGCCATGTCTGAACTGGGGTGGTGGAGTGAGCTAAAGAATGATGATGGATTAAACCCAGATCAGTTGACTGGGGGTGAGTGTTTGATTGGCTCAAACGTTCCGTCCATCATCCCCTTTTGTACCAACTCAAAATAGAGCTGACATATTGACGGCACGGCCGGACTGGGAACAGAAATGAGCCCTGGCAATTCGGGCCGGGGGGTGTGCGGGTGTGGGGGTGGGGTGGGTTGCTACTGAGATGCTCTGGATGCGGAATGGGGGTGGGGCGGTTTGTTACAGGGGGCTGATATTGCAGCACTGCTGCAAAACCGTCACCCGTAACAAAACCGGCCCCTAGTAACAAAACCGGCCCCCCAAGGGTCAAAAACTGGCCCCCACCCTTCCGGCCCACCGGGAAAACGCCCGGTGTCCGCTACGGCCAGTCCGGCCCTGATTGACTGTTTGACTGACTAGGTCCTGGGCCAAACTATAAATCAGGCCCTAAGTTAAGAAAGCATGTGAAAAACCAGTGGCCGAAGTGCATTAAAAAAAGTATGGGAACTGTAAGGCTGCAGGCAGGGGGGGGGGGGTCAGAGTGAGTGGGGGGTGCGGTCAAAGGCATAGGTAAAAAACCAAAATTCTCTAACTTTTTCAGTCTGTCACGTTCAGGTAACTACATATAAAAAAACACACAGCTTAAATGAAAATTAAATGCAAGTTATATTAATTAGTGGAACATGCACTATCACACATTATGAAACCTCTATTAGTTAATGCACTGCACCAGAGAGACAGAGAATTGAATTCTGGTTGGTGCAGTGGAGAATAGTGACTTGTGTAGGTTTAGTGCTACAGGTCCCAGTCTGTGACAGAAAGCACTATGAACATGTAAGTCATTATTTTTATTACACACAGTAGAAGACAGGCTGCAAAAAAATACACAAAAAGGTTTAAGATAAAAAAGTGCTTCCAAAATAGATTTAAGTAATACCCAAATTGTATGTACTGCATTTTTTTTATAACTGTCTTTGAAAAAGCACACCCTTCACAGATTAGCTGGTAGTTTCCTTACAATGCCTCTCAAAAAGAATAAATGTGTGTCACCATGAAACTTTTTTTTTATAACTGTTTTTTAAAAGCACACACTTCACAGCTTAGCTGATAACTCCCTTACAATACCTCTCAAAAAGAATAAATGTGGATCATCAGGAAGCTTCAAATGATTGCATCAATTAATGCCAATACTGGCTTCCAAGCACCCTTTACATTTGCAGATTGACCAGTTGCGCACATTGACATTTCTTTCAGGGAAGCAGGCACCCTGGCAAGAAGGCTTATTTAGCTGTCTGCCTCTCCCTCGCTTTCACAGCACAGGAGACTCCCGGCCTTCAGTGGCAGTTGACTAGGGTGACCAGATTCCCAAAAGAAAAAACCGGGACAGGTCATAAACATAGAAGTAGGACTACAGTTTACACTGGTGGCTGGCTGGATCTTGATGGAGGCAGTGACCTTTGACTCCAGTGAGCAGGGTCATGCTGGCGGTTTGGACATGCTGTTGCCCCCATGGCTGGCATAATGACATTCTTGCTGCGCTGTAGAAAGAGAAGGGAAATTCCGAGAGAAAATGTCTCTCTTTAAAGGATTTCCCTTCTCACAACAACCTCATCTGGAGTGACGTCACGCTGTAATATTTCGAGAAGTGAGCATGCGCACATCTTTTTAACACCAGTGCGTACTAAGCCACTACTCAAAAACCGGGACATTCCTGTGCTCATCCCAGCCACTATTAAAAAACCGGGACATTTATTCAGTTTGGAGGAAAGTGTCGGGACACTTCGCGAAAAACCGGGACCGTCCGGGGAAAACCGGGACGTCTGGTCACCCTACAGTTGACACAATGAAGAGTTGGGGGGGCGGGTGGAGGGGGTGCGGGGAGCGCGGGAGGAGGAGTGGGCGGTGGGTGTTAATAATATATTTTTTTAAACACTTACCTGGAGCTGCCTGCCGCCTCCGGTGTCGTCCCCAGTCCTTCTTGGTCCCAGCAGGAACTGGGGCTGCATCAGACTCCCTGTGCAATTCCCGCCCTGCTCTTATGATATGAGAGGAGTGCAAGGATTAGCCTGAGCGGGCTGAAAAGCCGCTCTGCTCAGACCAGGGAGTCTGTGCTGTTTCTCCAGCCCGGCTGTTCAATGCAGCAAGGCTGGAGAAACCTAAGTGCGCATGTGTGTTTGGCTGGCCTGAGATGGCTGGCCAAACACACATGTGCACTTAGAAGTGCACATAGCACTCCTCCTCCCCCTCACATCCCCTAGCCCTGCCCCTCCATGCACAAGCTGGCTCAGAGCCGGCAAATCAAAAAATAAAACGATTATAGGTAATCGTTTTATTTTTCACTTGCTGGCTCTAAGCCAGTGGGGCGACGCTCCTCCGCCATTGCAGAGGAGCCGCCCCTGCCTGCCATGCACTTCAGCTGAAGCATTTCAACTCCCAGAATTCACCGTCCCGGGCTGAAGTCTTTACACAAAAAATAGGGGAACTGTTTTTCTAAAGTTAAAAACGTAGGGGCACATCGTGCCCATCAGATCCCCCCCCTCCCCACTTCGCCCAATGTGAAAAACACACATGCATGTTCAAGAAGTGCTATGCATAATCTAAGAATAAGTAAGTCAAAAAAGATTTATGAAATAACCAAACCATCGATTGGGCAAGATGTCGCAACTAGTGAATGCAGACCTGCACTCGATTCCTGGTTACAGACTGCTATAAACTCAAAAAAAGATTTGAGACCTTTCCCTCTTCTGTCCCTCCACTATTCCTTTTTAATTAAAAAAACCAGAATAACATGTTCACCTCTGAAATTCATTTAATATTTCACTATACTAACTCGTCAAAATTAGTTCCAAGTTTCAACTGGCATTTGCACCAGTGTCACAATAGACTGGCACAGTGCATTTTAAAAAAAGCAGGGCAGATGCTGTAGATTCTCTTCTGTTACGCCTGACATGCTCTTTCCACTGGTCCATCGGCTTTCCCGCTGGAGACTCCTGCTGCGTGTTAACAGCTTGCTTGACGCACATCTTCCCTTGCTGTGAAATCAGCGGGCTGCTGTCTAAGCTAAAGATAGAAAAGCCATGTTTTTTCTCCTTGGTCACTCTACAGGAGGTGCTGATGCAGGTGCAGCTCTTTCCGGCAGCAGTAGCCGCGCGCAAGGAACACAAGCACTCTGCTCTCATGACTATCTATCTGCTGTTAAAGCCACAAGGTACCACAATCCATAATGCAATATAATGAGCACTGAGCGCTGCAGGCCTGAGGTCAGAACTAGGGGTGTGCAAAATTCATGTAATTGTGCAAAATTTCTCATCATTACGTAAAATGCAAATCTGTGATTTAGCGCTATATTGTAGTGTGAAATGTCTCCTTGTGTCGTTATGTGAAAGGATGCGTTTTCTGGCAAAATATAGCATGAAAAAACGCAATTGCTGAAATAAAAACTGCTTGCTTTCTGCAGTCGCGGCTCCTGGAGTTTGGCGTTGCAGCGCGCGCAATGTAATTCGTTTTATTTATTTATTTATTTATGTACTTAACTCCCTTCGGCCGTATGCCGGAGTTTACTACCACCCCACACTACCCCTCCCCGCCCCACCGCCCCGCAGCACTCCCTCCAGGAGCCGCGACTGGCTTTATGATTGTTCGCGTTGTTCCCATGCTCCTTCGCTATAATTTTGCAGCAAACGGTGGAGTAATTAAGCGTTGTGGCGTGATGGTGTCATTTGGGAATTTTGCATAGCAAGTTTACCTTGAAATTACAGTAATGATGCCAATTATATCAATTATATGTCAGGTGGCTTCTGACATCTACCTGGTATTCCCCAGTCTACCAGCCTTTTGGAGTCATTGACATGTCGTGAAAAACTTTCCTTACAGGCCAGTCTGCCTCCACTAACCGGTCCTAGGATGCTTGTTTCCGGTCCAGGGAGGACCTGGCTTGGCAGTTCGGGCTGGACTGTTCCCATGAGGCACAGGGTCAAGACTGATTTGCATATGGCCAGGTATAAACTGGGGTGGCATGGTGAGCAAAAGAATGATGGATTTAACCCAGATCTCTTGACTGGGGGTGAATGTTGATTTGTTCTGCATTCCGTCCATCAATTGTGTGTCTTTTGCTTTCTCGCCCTAAGTGCGCCAGGTATGCCCAGACGTGGGTCCTGGGCTCACTGTGCCACTGGAATCAAGCTATCCTGGCTGAAGAGGGGTGAAACCCCGTCCTAGGATGCTTGTTTCCGGTCCAGGGAGGACCTGGCTTGGCAGTTCGGGCTGGCCTGTTCCCATGAGGCACAGGGTCAAGACTGATTTGCATATGGCCAGGTATAAACTGGGGTGGCATGGTGAGCAAAAGAATGATGGATTTAACCCAGATCTCTTGACTGGGGGTGAATGTTGATTTGTTCTGCATTCCGTCCATCAATTGTGTGTCTTTTGCTTTCTCGCCCTAAGTGCGCCAGGTATGCCCAGACGTGGGTCCTGGGCTCACTGTGCCACTGGAATCAAGCTATCCTGGCAGAAGAGGGGTGAAACCCCGAAACCGGTCCTAGGATGCTTGTTTCCGGTCCAGGGAGGACCTGGCTTGGCAGTTCGGGCTGGACTGTTCCCATGAGGCACAGGGTCAAGACTGATTTGCATATGGCCAGGTATAAACTGGGGTGGCATGGTGAGCAAAAGAATGATGGATTTAACCCAGATCTCTTGACTGGGGGTGAATGTTGATTTGTTCTGCATTCCGTCCATCAATTGTGTGTCTTTTGCTTTCTCGCCCTAAGTGCGCCAGGTATGCCCAGACGTGGGTCCTGGGCTCACTGTGCCACTGGAATCAAGCTATCCTGGCTGAAGAGGGTGAAACCCGAAGCCGGTCCTAGGATGCTTGTTTCCGGTCCAGGGAGGACCTGGCTTGGCAGTTCGGGCTGGACTGTTCCCATGAGGCACAGGGTCAAGACTGATTTGCATAATGCCAGGTATAAACTGGGGTGGCATGGTGAGGAAAAGAATGATGGATTTAACCCAGATCTCTTGACTGGGGGTGAATGTTGATTTGTTCTGCATTCCGTCCATCAATTGTGTGTCTTTTGCTTTCTCGCCCTAAGTGCGCCAGGTATGCCCAGACGTGGGTCCTGGGCTCACTGTGCCACTGGAATCAAGCTATCCTGGCTGAAGAGGGTGAAACCCCGAAACCGGTCCTAGGATGCTTGTTTCTGGTCAGGGAGGACCTGGCTTGGCAGTTCGGGCTGGACTGTTCCCATGAGGCACAGGGGCAAGACTGATTTGCATATGGCCAGGTATAAACTGGGGTGGCATGGTGAGCAAAAGAATGATGGATTTAACCCAGATCTCTTGACTGGGGGTGAATGTTGATTTGTTCTGCATTCCGTCCATCAATTGTGTGTCTTTTGCTTTCTCGCCCTAAGTGCGCCAGGTATGCCCAGACGTGGGTCCTGGGCTCACTGTGCCACTGGAATCAAGCTATCCTGGCTGAAGAGGGGTGAAACCCGAAACCGGTCCTAGGATGCTTGTTTCCGGTCCAGGGAGGACCTGGCTTGGCAGTTCGGGCTGGACTGTTCCCATGAGGCACAGGGTCAAGACTGATTTGCATATGGCCAGGTATAAACTGGGGTGGCATGGTGAGCAAAAGAATGATGGATTTAACCCAGATCACTTGACTGGGGGTGAATGTTGATTTGTTCTGCATTCCGTCCATCAATTGTGTGTCTTTTGCTTTCTCGCCCTAAGTGCGCCAGGTATGCCCAGACGTGGGTCCTGGGCTCACTGTGCCACTGGAATCAAGCTATCCTGGCTGAAGAGGGTGAAACCCCGAAACCGGTCCTAGGATGCTTGTTTCCGGTCCAGGGAGGACCTGGCTTGGCAGTTCGGGCTGGACTGTTCCCATGAGGCACAGGGTCAAGACTGATTTGCATATGGCCAGATATAAACTGGGGTGGCATGGTGAGCAAAAGAATGATGGATTTAACCCAGATCTCTTGACTGGGGGTGAATGTTGATTTGTTCTGCATTCCGTCCATCAATTGTGTGTCTTTTGCTCCACTCAGGACATGAAATATTAATCCACCAAACTGAAACCGGATGTTGAAGGATTTCAAAACAGGTCATGCCTTTAAAAAGGGGAGAGGATGTAGCCTTACAGCTAGAGCCGTCTACTTCGTAGCTGGGGAACCGGGTGTTTGAGTCTCGGCAACGACGCTCAACATCTTGTGATTCTGGGCAAATCACTTACTCTCCCCGTGCCTAACAAAAATGAATGTGTCCATCTGTAACGAAACTGGTGCTCATGTAAATGCTCTCTGATACCCAATGTCTCGGGTCTAGTTCGCGCTTTTTTTTTTTTTAATTATTAACCAAACGTTTGGCATTGCCAATGCTTGTTTCCAATGTTAAACAGCCTTAGTAAAAGAAAAGAATGCTTGTTGCCAATGCTGAACAGCAAAAAAAAAAATCTCCTTAATCCAACCCAGTGTGATGACATATGTGTGCACATGCATCCCCACGCATGTGAATATATATGTCATGATGGTTTTTTTGAGTTCCTTTTTACATTTATTGTTCCAGTATGGCACATGTCCATCTTGGAAAGGTAAATTAAAAAAAGTAAAGGTGCACAATAGGACATTTAGTGAAAGAAGCAGCCTGGTAGCAAATTACTGATGATTCCGGGCCATCATAATACATTTTTAAAACATTTTTATTAAGAAACAAAAAACAAGACTGGATGGTGAGGGGGAGGAGCATCAGAGAATAAATAAGATTGACTAGAAACCAGGGCACAAGTCCTAAAAAAAGAAGTGGGGGGACTAACCAGGTTAGGCAGTATGCAAATGAAAGCATGTCCCGTGCCATCACTGCGCATGATGTCACGACGCGTGACATTGCACATGACATTACAAGAAGTGACCTCACTGGATGTGACATCACAAGAAGTGCCATCAGATATTAAGACCTCATACATGTTTATCAGGTATATAATGAGTACATTTCAGCACATTATGAGATTTGGCGCCGGGGTTGTGGCAAAAAATTTGCGCAACCCCGACGCAAATTCTGAGCCTTGACTAATATATATATATATTTTTTAACCCTATCACAAAGAAATTGGCAACAAGGAGAAGCATGGCAGTAGATCTGTTCTGCTTAATTGGTTGCAAAGTCTGCTTTGTAAAATATTTTATGGGTTAAGACAGTGATACTCAAAGTACGGCCCGGGGGCTGCATGCGGCCCTCCTGACCTTTACATGTGGCCCCCTGGACTGCAGCAACACTGGGCTGCCGTTTACTCGATTAAGCACTGACATGAAAAAAAGTTAAATAGACAGCAAACACTTATTGAAAGGTTAATTGCAGTTAGGGAAAGGAAGTAACCAGGCCCTTAACTTTAGGAACACCTCCATTTTTAAAGACAGACACCAGATATAAATACTTTACTTCCTCTACACCCCCGCTGGCATCAGTGCGGCCCTCGGTCACACCATAGACCAAACTTTGCGGCCCCCGGGAAAATGTTTGTGAGTACCCATGGGTTAAGACATCTGCTGTAAAGGGGCCCAGTAAATCCCATGGAATAGTAATAATGGTGAGATAACTCTGGAGGTGAACACGTTTGTTGGAGAGATCTGTGTTTTGTGAAGTCCCAGATTTGAATCAGAGTAGCATAGGTGGTTAATGCATCTCCTGCAAAGCACATCACGTAACATGTCATATAACAACTCCTACACCCTGTAACCCTCACTGTCTCATGCAACTCATCTTGTACATTGATTTACACATGTACATGAGTTATTGTCAATGTATAATGTGTATTTTTACGTAAAGAGCTCTGAAACCCTGCATTGGGTTGCGTAGCGCTAAAAAAGAAATAAAATAGTGTTATTGAAATTGTTATTTGTGTAAATACTGGGGCAGACCAACAAATTTGTCATTCTTAGAGTGCATGCATCTCTTATACACTGGGACTGAACAAAGGCAAAAGCAAGCCTCTCTTAAGTACCTGTGAAGAGATAAGCTGTGTGCCTTTGTTTCCCCTCCGTGGCATTTACATTTAAGTGTGAGGTTCCAGGCCGCCTCCAGTCAGGATATTCAAATAAAAGGAGGCCTGATGGCCTCTTTACTTCGGCCCAGCTGGAAGTGAAAAAAAGTTCCCTCGCTTCCTGCACGTTGCTGCTGGGAATGGAAAGCAGACAACGTACAGGCGCTGCTGAACGTGTCCCGGTGTCTGAAAATTATACAGGGACTAGTTCAGCATATTTCTATGGGGCCCAACTTCTTGGCAGGGGGGACGGCGTCCACCCTGCGAAAATAGTGGGTGGACGCTGTGTACCTGCGTTTACCCCCGACTTGTGCCCTGCTAGAAAACCAACAGTGATCAGCAATGGGCTGACCCCTCGCACAATAGAGGCAAAAAAGACAAAGAGCAAAATGTGAACAAGTGCATTCAACGGGCCAGAGAACTTTTTTCGGGAAAAGTAGCTATTGTTACATTTTTGGTCACTTTACATTCAAACTTTCACTGTACATCCGAATGCATCTAGCTGGCCCTTAGGGCTCATGCATGGGTTTTCATGATACGTTACAAGCCCACAAAATCTATCTCTCAACACTGTCGCCATTGTGAACCAAAAAACTAATTTTTAAAAACTTAAACACGCTGCACCCCTTGACATTATAATTTCATGTTCTACTAAGACTTGTACAGCATTCAACCCCTGAGCAAGGAAACCCTAGTGAGAAATCCTTTAAAATTGGAATACCTTACTCTGATTTCAATTTTAAAGGATTTCTCACTGCTGTTATGTATACTGTTCCCCTGCTGTTGTGAAAATATATCCCATATGTGCTGCTTCCCTAGTCTCTGAAAGTACCACCATCACGTGACAATATTGCCAGCAAAACTGCAGCGATGATCACCCACTCATGTAGGAATGAAAGATGTACATGAGGGCAATCTTGCTTTACTGTCTGCAGCGAACCATTATCCTCACAGCATTATATACTAAAAGTATGGAAAGCAAGACTGAACAACAGAGGATGAAATGTATTATTTAACAGCCAACCTCATCAGGAGAGCCATGCGTGCCAACAAGATGGAGGATCAGTGATTCAAGGGATTTGTAATCCGAACCCGCGCGACTGCATGGTTGGTGGGCAACAGCGAACACCGCTTGCAGCTGTTCAGAGGCGCACAAGACATTTTCCGCAGCACTGGCGGCCCTCAACATTTTCAACAGGTACAGCACCAAGGCTGGAATCGCACAGCGCCTGGAGTGCCCAAATTCAAAAACTTTTCAAAGAGTTTGGCACCTGTGTGCCTATCTAGAGCACAGTTCCTTAGGCTTAGGTTTGACTGCTCCGAATAACAGTGACCAACTAGGTAACAGATACTTCTCAATATGTAGAAAATCAAAGAAACAACACAAACAGCAGGTCTCTGACTGTCAGCAGAAGGACTTTGAGAATGCTAACCTGCAATTCACCTAGGTGAGAATGGTGTCAGAACTTGCATATTCACTCACTCATCCACCTACACATTCCTTTCAATGTGTTTAAGCACGCGCTCCAGAGAGCTGTCTGTATGCCACGTCAATCATACCTTACGCTATGTTCTGTAAGGGATGGAAGCCTGTACCAGTCTGCCCTGCTGGATCTGTTCTGCCAGGAAGGGAAGACTGCACCTGCTGCCTTCTGTGAGAGACAGAAGACTGCTATGCTACTGTCATACTGTACCTGTTCCGTGAGGAAGCATAGCTTGCACTGCTGCTGCACAATGTGTGCCGGTCTTGTGATGGGAAAAGCTTATGCTTCTGCTGCCTTAGTTGTATCTGTCCTGAGAAGGAGGGAGGCTTGCACTGTTTCAGCCTAAGGTCTACATGCTCTAGAATACGTTTTTTTCCCCATTGTTATTGACCAATCTTATGAAAAGAACAAAGGATATATTGTATATCTATATATATATTTATATATAGTGCATTTGCATATAAGATGCCTTTATGAACCAGAGACTTTCATAGTGCTTGATATGTGATACCTATATTCCTAAGGAAGGCGCAAGATTGATTAAAGGCAATATTTGAGTGTGAAACGTTGACGGACGAGACAGGCATTCTGTTTTTAAAATTGCGGTAAAGGAACACCAGTAAAAAAAAAAATCCATGGAAAAATGATTTTTTGATTTGCTAATAACTTTGGCAGTTTTGACAAATCTTCATGAAACTTTCCAAAATAATGCTCTTTTTACCTCAACTTCTTCCTGGAAAGTTTCATGTTGATCCTTCAAGCAGGGAAAAAGGGGGGTGTTGAGCCAAAACACAATTTACCCATGCAATTTCCATAGGGATATTGGGAAAGCGCTACTGGCGAAGTAGCTAAACTAAATTAAACCAAATTTTACAGGAAGCTAGATCTTAGTCCAGAAAGCATGCTTTATGTGATTTGGTGTAAATTTGTTCAATAGTTTTTGAGAAATTAAGATTAAAATATATTTGTATATCTGGACGGTTGGGTTCACAATAGGCTTGTGAATGTCCAGCGGTCGCATGAAATAAAAAAAATAGAGCCATCTGATTGGCCAAAGGGCCATCTTGCCCATCGGCGGTCTTGCTCCTGCAGGAGCAAGGGCTCCTTTGGGAGCACTCGCTGTGATTGGCTGGCCATAACATAAAGAGAAAGTTGCAGCTGCCATTTCAGGACATAGGGGCTCGGTCCCCGTTTCCTGAAAATAAAAAAATGAAGTATAAGGTGGCAGGGTAGGGATGCCCTGACCATCTGGACCATTCAGGTGGGTCCTAGAGGGACCAAATTTAAAGAACATTTTTGGGGGGTTTCTGCAATCCTGCGGGTGTCCAGCGGGAGCCAGCAAAGTCCCTGGACTCCTGCAGGAGTCCCACGGGAGCGCGGCACCCTTGCTGGCTCCCGCAAGACACCCTTGAGATTAAAAAATATAAAAAAAGAGGGCTGGGGCTAAATGTCTGCGATGGGATCCTGCAAACAGTCTGTTGGCCATGTAGCGTTTCGTTTAGCTCACCGAGGCATTTGGTGCCTGTAGCCACGCATGGCCAAAGGCCAGGCCTCCAGCTAGCCCCAACCTGCACACGACCAAAGACTGCCCGCAGGGGGTTGGACGCAGGGCCTGGCCTGTGGCCAATCGCATCGGCCATGTGGGGTGTGGGGTTTGTGTTGCATATGGTAATAAAATATCAGTTAACATTGAAAAAACTAGAAATTCACTGAAAATTCGCTGAAAAAGTTTAAAGTGACATTATTGTTAGGTATGGTAATAATATTTTACTTTGTATTAAAAAAACCTTAGAAATTCACTAAAAAAACAAATGTCAAAGGGTTGTTATAGTTAGGTGAAAATGTCAGTTAAAACATACCATTTCAAATTAACAAAACCACTGAAATTCATCAGTTAATTTTTATTTCAAGTAACTATAACTCATGCCCTAATTTAACTGTAACTCATGCTCTCGCCATGCACTGCTAATTACCTCACATATTATATCACTCATGACATTTTCTGACACCATTGATAACATAAATGCAACATCTGAAATGACGTAATTGATGACAACAACATGCATGATGGTGTGCGAGTAATAATTAATTTTGGCCACAAGTTATAGTTACTTGAGATGACTATGGCTGGTGAATTTCAGTGGTTTTGTTCGAACGGTATGTTGTAACTGACATTAGTTAATTTGATGCTCAGTTAAGGTATGTTTATTGTTGCCTGTTGCCAGGATACCATGATCAAATTTCTGATGTTTGATAAACCAACCTCAGGCGTGTTCATTTTTTCCCAATGTAAGTTAACCAAGACCACAGTTCCCAGAATGCAACAGGTTATGAAGCGAAAATGCCAGCTGTAAAGAAGGTGGCTTCCTCACCTGCAATGATCTGCTTCACTGGGCAGCAACCTGCTAAACTATCCTGTCAAAAGATGTCAACTACATTCTACTAAAGAAAGTAATGCAAACTTCCTCTGAGATTATTTAAAAAGTCAGAGAGATATTTGATGTTAAATTTCATACAGCCTGTATATTAGGGCTTTATTAATGCCCTACAGCCAGTATACATGGGCTTCTTTTGGTTTCTGCTATGAATCTCTGACGCAAAAATGTGGCACTTGGGCCTAGGGGTTTTGAGGGCCCACTGCACATTAATATTGACTTTTATTTCCCAAATGAGGGACAGTTCACTCGTTTGCATTAGTCCTCATTTGGGAAATAAAAGACAATAATAATATGCACTGTGCTCTCACAACCCCCTCTGCCCACGTGCCACTGCACCTGCTGCACTATTAACAGCTACACCCCTTCTATGACAGACTGCTGCCCATAGAAAATTGAAGACATCTGCCAGCAGCCTTCATGAACTTGGTGGTTGCACTATTCTGGGGCTCAGAAGATTAGAGCTTAAAAAAAACTTACTTAGACACAAGTCTGCTGGACTGGGCAGCATTTCCCACACTAGTTTAGCAGTCATTTCCAGACAGCCAATTATGTAAGCTAGATAATATTATCTTTTCAAGCCCCAAAGTGCTGTCAAAGTGTACCATGAATATAAACGCTGCTTGGTATCTGTAGCAGACCTCCGTGCCCCCCTCCCTCCCGAGCAGGCTGCTACCAGATGCCAAGGAGAAGGAACGGTGGCAATGCCACTCTCTCTCTCACTTGTGTCTCATTATTCAATGAAGGTCACCCCTCACTATGTTTAAGGCCATGGAGGGCTAGCCTGTCTCTGAGCAGCACAGTCAAGAGAATGCCGATGTTTTCCATTAGTGTTGTGCGGCCTTATCACAAAACACAAAGCGCCTTGCAGAAGGCTCCTGCCACATGGGATCACAACAAACTATGGGTGCATATCTATGGCAGCCTCACCTTTCCCCTGCCCTGCACTCTCTGACTGCTGGGCCCACCAGGTGCGGCCGGCATAGGTAAAAGCAGTGGAGTGGGGCGGCAGCGTGGGGTGGGGGGAGTCGACAGACGACAGGATAGGTAAAAGAAAATAAAAAATTAATAAAACCACTTACCTAGTGCTTGCATGCGGCGAGCAGAAGGTAAGTGGTTTTATTTATTTTGTCTTGTTGACCTCCCCCACCCCCTGCCCCCAGCCCCCACCACCGCTCTTACCTGTGCTGGCCACGCCTGGGGCTCACGCATCATTGCAAACTGAGAGCATGGCCAGTATTAGGGCAGTGCGACTGGTGCAGCCACACTGGGCGCTGATCTGGGGAGGGGGTGCTGACCTCGGGAGGGGGTGGGCACTGTGCTTAGCAACAACTTACGATTTCAAAACCCTTCTGCAGAGTTCCTTGTGCATCTAGCTGTCAGGCAGCAATAAAAATGTCAAGATAACTCTTGTGAATAATGTTCCTGTTAGAAAGAGAGATCTTGTCTAGTGGCATAAAGTAGTGCATAGGGCTAATATGCCTGCTGCAAAGAACACGTACAGTCAGATCAATAATCTGTATTTTGTATGGATAGCTGCGTGGTTTACTGCTTTTGTCACAGAGATCCTCATGGTACTGCAGTTCATAAGATACATCCCTAATATAGAACAGTGCTATTACGAACTGTCATCAAGAAGCTGCATGCAAACTGCATAAAATAGTTAAGACTTTGTGTTTTTTCCCCCAGTCTTTCATGATCTATTTCCTAATGATGCTGAAAAGGGTTGGTTTGGGTGGATATACATTCTTATTAGTAAAGCCAGCCTTTACCAGAGCTTTAAAACAAATAAAATGTATGTGAGAGAGGGGCTATGGGGAGATGATGGACACTTTTGCCCAGTGGTAGTGAGGGAATCCAAGGAGGAGGCCATCGGTGGGGGGGGATGCCCAAATTGATTGTCACACCAGGTGCCAGCAGCGCTAGAGCCTGACTTAGAGCTTTGACTGACTGTAAATACACAGCCGGCCTGAGAGCGCCTCGAGCAATGGAAGCACTCTAATTGTGTGAGTAATGCATTTCAGTGCAGGGAACTGGGTACAAGTACTGAAATGCGTTAGTCTAATTCATGATGCATGGCACTTGACAGTGATGGAAAGCCCCACAGTGCAACATGCTGTTGACTGAACTGCCAGGAATGGCTGATGGCATAATATGAAGACTCAATGAAGAATATTCCGAAGCACACCCTTGGTATTAATGTAATTAACTTTATCCCTTTATCGTTGTTTGGCGTGCATGCACCCATATTAGTGCACCGTTCCTTTTGCACCAGAACATAATTCAAACAAGAATGGTGGCCTGCTGATTAGCAGGTCACAACGGGTTGCACAGCCGTATGTACATTTGTATCTCAAAATAATACAATTTCACCAAAGTAATCATTGTTAGTCCATTTAATTTTCTTCTCTTTTCATCATTATTTTTCACTTCTTTTTTCATCACGTCAAAAGCGGTTAAATTCGTTGCTTATTTTTGCGTATAAATAATTCTATGTATTGCCCATCCAGGCCTATACATGAACATATTCCGAATTTTCTTCCACGTCATGCACATCCTACTCAATGCATTTCGGTAAACAACCTTCATCAGGAGTATCTGCAAGTTATCAAAATGTACTCATAAGTCACATTGCATTTCCGTTCCACATGATCTCAATTAATACTCTCCCTAAATTCACATGCTTCTGTTAGTGCAAAAAACGTATGCATGTTTACCCATACATCCCAATTCAACCCCCCGCAAAATACCCCCTGCATGACGTGGAAGAAAATTCGGAATATGTTCATGTATAGGCCTATATGGGCAATACATAGAATTATTTATACGCAAAAATAAGCAACGAATTTAACCGCTTTTGACGTGATGAAAAAAGAAGTGAAAAATAATGATGAAAAGAGAAGAAAATTAAATGGACTAACAATGATTACTTTGGTGAAATTGTATTATTTTGAGATACAAATGTACATACGGCTGTGCAACCCGATGTGACCTGCTAATCTGCAGGCCACCATTCTTGTTTGAATTATGTTCTGGTGCAAAAGGAACGGTGCACTAATATGGGTGCATGCACGCCAAACAACGATAAAGGGATAAAGTTAATTACATTAATACCAAGGGTGTGCTTCGGAATATTCTTCATTGAGTCTTCATACAAGCCGTTTCACTCTCCGGCAGCACCCCGAAACAAGGCATGATAAAGAACTGAGTTTGAAAGACAACAGCTTGCTTCACGTCGAAAGCAGTTTTCCGCGTTTGGATGATAGAACAGTTATAAATGTGAACTGACTATTTCACAGAACGTTTATGTGACACATATAAAGATGTTTACTCATTGAAAATAAGCACAGTTATAACAATTGGGAATTTATTTTGAGGTGGTATTCGCACAGGATTGTGGGTAATTGAGTTCGTACATGAAACGGCATTAAGGATTGAGAATGGGAGGTTGTGAGGTCACGAGTGATGTTTGCACCAATGACCGCAGAGGTGGGGAGGGTAACATCTATTTAATTTTGGGAAGAATAGCATGGTCGCCATAAGTAACAACGTGCGCGTAAGAGGAGGTTTAAGCGGCGCGATTTTCACATCAGGTATGCATGGGGGTAGGACATGGTGTCTAACTCATGATAAGGGAGTAATGTAATACTGCTCTTGGGGGGGTTGTTTAAATTAAATTTTATTGAGGTGGTTTGAGGCTGAGAAGGGTTCTTGTTTGGATGTCAAGGGGCGTGTTGTTTTAGGAAGCACAGGGTAAAGGATCGTGGTTTCGTCTATTTCTTTTTCATTAGGATGAGTGCTTAGGCTAGGGGATAGATGGTGGATTATATGGTATGGTTTGAATACGATAAAATAGCAGGGGGTATTTTGCGGGGGGTTGAATTGGGATGTATGGGTAAACATGCATACGTTTTTTGCACTAACAGAAGCATGTGAATTTAGGGAAAGTATTAATTGAGATCATGTGGAACGGAAATGCAATGTGACTTATGAGTACATTTTGATAACTTGCAGATACTCCTGATGAAGGTTGTTTACCGAAATGCATTGAGTAGGATGTGCATGACGTGGAAGAAAATTCGGAATATGTTCATGTATAGGCCTGGATGGGCAATACATAGAATTATTTATACGCAAAAATAAGCAACGAATTTAACCGCTTTTGACGTGATGAAAAAGAAGTGAAAAATAATGATGAAAAGAGAAGAAAATTAAATGGACTAACAATGATTACTTTGGTGAAATTGTATTATTTTGAGATACAAATGTACATACGGCTGTGCAACCCGTTGTGACCTGCTAATCAGCAGGCCACCATTCTTGTTTGATGGCATAATATGCCAAAATGCTTGGCAGAATTGTGAAATGCTAAAAAAATCACTTCCCGAGTTGTTACCTTTATATTTGTAGGCAATTACCTGGTAAGTAATAGTGGCAGCTGGTGACATTTGAAAGTGGTGCAGTGTAAAATTTGGGGATAAGTGTTACTTTGTGAGTAAGCAAAGCGAGAGAGCCCGAGCAACTTAAGGAGGGTTGGCAGGGGGAGAGTTGTGTGAGTCTGTACCAGGGCTCTAAGTGGGCCTTATCAGTTCAGGTCTCAGACCTGGTAGTAATTAAAAACTCACAATGAAACAGGTCCCTATCGGACCATATATTCATGTGCTGAACTTTCCTGATAAAAACACTGAGGGGATATTCACAAGAACGTGTGCTAAATATCACCCAAAAATGTTAACGTAACTTTACACATCGCAGCCAATCGCGGGAAAATAACCCCGTGTTAACCTGGAATTCACAACACAGCGGTACCATGCGATAGTCCCCCGAAAACGCGGTCAATGTCCGCGATACAATCACCGCGAGCGTGATAAAAACATAAACCTCAATGCGAAAAAACATGCGATGTGCCAAAGCGCGATGAGGAAATAAGTGAGAAGCAGCGAGAGGCCAGCAAAACCCACGCGTAATGCGTGAAAAAGCACAAGAACAGCATACGGAAAATGCCACCACAAACCAAATCAACTGCGGAGTACCACGGACGCACCCTGACCGACTGCAGAGGACAGCATGAACTCCACAATCCCCACGGAGGAACACCCAGGAATACAGGGCAAGTGGAAGGGCAATGAGAAGAGGAAGAGGAAGACGGGGTACAGTCTACAGGGAAACCACATGATCACCACGGATGAGACAGAACACCATTACCAACTGTACGTCACCTCCAACGTGTCATTGGCAACAAAGAGGCAAAGATGGCACACAACCTCGGACCATGTGAATGCCGCCGCATGGCAGAGGAGGACAAATGAAGAGCACAAGAGACGCTGGACTGATGTGAATGGCAAAACCAAGCAGAAACCCGCTGCCAACACGAAAGCAGCAACGCACCCCGGAGGGGGGGGGGCCAGCAGAACACCAGGAGCTGAATGACATGGAGAAGATGGTGGCCACATTCACCAGTCCGGAGACGGTGACATGAGTTGGTGATCTGGACACTGCCCAACATTACATCAACATGGTGCGTAGCGACCTGGGAGTGGGGGGACTGGTGGAGATGGGCACAATGGCACACATGCACAATCAAGCAGGGCACACTGCGCACCCACAATGACCCTGGTCCATGTCCCTGATCCCACGGGAACACTCCAGCACACACACAAACACCAAGTAGTCCCACGAACAGCCTGTGCCCAAGGGGGCACCCACCCAACACATCAACAGTCACACAACCAACATATGCCCACGTGCGAACATGCGAACATGCACATACGTCAGCCACACTGACAATTCAAGAGACACCACATGACCAGTAGCTTGGCTGCAGTCCGAACAACATGGCAATGTACACAGCCCGACACTGAGGTGGCTGAGTGCGGACAACACCCGAAAAGGAGCAGGTCACACTCGGACAGAACTACCTGCACAAACAACCCCTGACGTCAACGACACATCTGCGGACAAATCAGGCCCAAGAGTCACAACTCGACAAAGAGCACAAGTTACCCAAGTCTGCAACATCTCAGCACCCTGGAAGCACAGAACTGACAGGCACACCGCATGAAAGGGATCAGTGGCAGACAAATCAGAGCCGCAGGAGCAAATCACCCACAATGCAGCATACACACATGAGTATAAGTGCACCTCGACATTGACAACATCCCGGTACAAACAGCAACACCTCCACAACAGAACACAGGGCACAACTGGTGCCGCAAATGTGCACAACATGGCAAATCACATCTGGCACAGCAGGAAACTGTGACATGACAATGTACAAGTACAACCTGTAACCTGCAAATATGTTTTATTCACGCATGCTGTGATTGTGGACAATTTGTACTGTCCCGTTATTGCTAGGGACGGCCACAATGTGACGTTCTCATGAGAAGAAATTGTTAATGATGGTGTTCCTACGGGCCAATCCTGCTGCAGCAGCAGTGGGATGTGGGCCACCTGCCCCACCGTCCCCATCATCGTCCGGTACTTCTGGAACTGGGATACATGGGGCATTGGTGCGTACACAGATGTTGTGCAACACACAACATGCAACGATCATCTTGCACACGATGTCCGGGCTGTACAGGAGCTTTCCACCTGTGCCGTCCAGGCACCTGAAACGTGACTTCAACACGCCAAATGTGCGTTCAACGATGCCCTGGTGCGTATGTGGGCCGCATTGTTCTTCCTCTGGGCGGGTGTGTTCGGGTCTCGGAGGGGTGTCATCATCCAAGGGCAGAGTGCATATCCTTGATCACCTGGGACAGTGCAGAGAGAAAAGAGTCAATACTTGGTTCGGCATGATGTGATGGCAGGCCCACTGATCCAGTGATGCCTGTGCTGGCTGTGTGTGGGGTGAGTGTAAGCCAGCCCTCAGGGAGTAGCTGGTGCTGGCAACAACTCCAACAGTCATCAGGCACTCAGAAATGCAATGTCAGAACAACAAGGGAGCATGACATGAGTCGCACAGGGTTAGTGGCCTCGGATGCACAGCAGCCGACATGGGACGCTGACCTGCGGGAGACTGGGGTAGGGTCATGAGGGCAGAGCGGGGTCTCCAATGTCTCAGCGGTGCCTTCCGCGGAGTGTCTCGGAGGAGAATGGGAGGTGTACCCCCAGGGCATGATGCAGAGGGCACATGCCAGCTGTGACCGGCAACATGGCGGATATGAATGCCACAGACTCATGCCAGACACCAAGTCCGTACCTGCCCGTTGCTGATGACAACCCCCAGGCCACAGGCTCAGACACCTTCAATGTTCCGCCGGAGGCTGACGGTCACTCACGGCACAAAGGTTTAGTGGCACCAGGTCAGTCCTTGCTACTGGTTGACCTCCTCCGTAACCGTGATCCGTGTTACCACCAGACTGTGACACATCTCCCTCTCAGTCCTCCCCCTGCGTACACTGGCATGGACCCGGCCATTGATCAATGATGACTCAGTCCAGGATGTGGGACATGCTGGACTGCAGTGTAGCCGGGCTGCAGCGGTGGGGTATGTCAACGAATGGGGACCCCTGGGGGCCTGTATCACGGAGGACAGCAATGGCCTGAGGAGGCTGCCAAGGTCACGGGCATGGGTCTTGGAGCTAGGACCGGCACGTGGTGGGCCCTCTTTGACACACGACGGTGTCGGCAGGTGAGCAGTGCGGCCTTGGAGCGCTGGTGCGGGCAGGCCTGGTCTGGGTATCAGCGTCCTGGGGTGCAGCAGGCGCACAGGCTCGCAGGCCCCACTGCTCACGGCGTCAGCCTCGTGGCGGACTGCGAGGCGACGCCCTGGCAGTGACGTTGGCCTTTCGGGGAGTGAACCATGCTCCTCGCCACAGGGTTTTTGTCCACACCCCTGCGCAGGCCTGGCATACTCCGGGCACACCCACTACGCTCACGCACACAGGGGGGGACTCAGCGAGCGACATTTCCGCGAACTGACCCACGGCCTGGGGTGTCATGGTTGCGTCCACTGTTCACTACTCTCCAGTCACCAGCAGTCGATGTCTGCATGGACATATCTGTGGTTTGCATACCCATATCTGACCGGCACATCCACGCCTCACTTGTCGTTGTGTACATTCCCATTCACGGGTCACTTGCATCCTTCGTACATGGATGCATTCCGCATCTCCACACGTTCATCTGTTGTGTGGATGTGGTGCCATGATATAGCTGTATTGTGTGCAGGGGAAGCCCAGGATCACCATGGAGTTGTGTTGTCGTGTCTGGTAGGTGGGCATGTTGATTGACATGTTGTATGTGGTTTGGTCACGTGTGCATTCCCACAGTTGTGCGTTGTGAGATGGTGGCTTTGAGGTGTGTGGTGTGTTGATTTGCCACTTACCAACGAGCAGTCCAGTTCCATAGATGCCATCCTGGAAGCGCTGGTTGATGATGGACTGTCGGAAGATGTATGAATCGTGCACACTGCCTGGGTAGTTTGCGGCGACATTGGTGAACATTCCCCGGTGGTCCACTATTGCCTGCACATTGATGGAATGCGTATGCTTTCTGTTGCGGTAGTGGTGTGCAGTATCCGCAGGGGGCACAAGTGGGACATGTGGGCAGTCAATGGCCCCCAACACGTGTGGGAAGCTGGCAAAGGCGTAGAAGCCTTGCTTTGTCTCCAGCTGTTCCTGCGCAGTGTGGGGGAAGTGAAGGTACTGGGGTATGAAGCTGCTGATGGCATCCAGGACAGGTGTGATGAACTTTGATAGGGCTGGCTGTGAGACTCCTCTGACTCTGGCAGTTGTTGGTTGGAAGGTACCAGGGGCCAACAGGTGCAGCACAGCCAGCAGCTTCGTCTGCGGAGGGATGTTGGTTCTCCGCTGGGTTGGGACCGTCAACCTGTGGGCGATGTGGGTCATGATGCAGATGATGGTTGTCCTTTTGAGCCTGTAGTGGGCGATGACTTCCTCTGGCGTTAGGTCTGTGAGACTGGTGCGTTTTCGGTAGGTCTGCTGTCTTACTCTGCGCTGCCTCTGTGGTGGTCCGGAGGGGGGTGCGGGTCCGGGTCCTGGGGGGGGTGGCGGTCCTGGGGGTGGTGGCGGTGGGTGTTGTGGCCCTATTGGGGCTTCGAGCTGCATGATGAGTAGCTCCATGGCGTCGTTTGTTCTCCGGGTTTGGCTGTGTGCGGGGCTCCGTTGCCTACTGCAGGTAGTCGTCCGGCTTTACACCAGCTGAAGGCAGGTGTTAAATACCTGCTGCTACCGTGTCTTATCGCGTGGTTTTGACTCGCATCGCAGTTCTGGCAGTTCGTTGTGAAAGTGGTGTAGTGGTGTTTTCGTGTGTTTTTGCACGGGAACGCCTACTCTGCATCTCATTAGGGTTAGTTGGTGGTGTCCACCGTGGGGATAAATTTTGGGGCAGTTATCTCGGGAATACTGGCGATGTCTGCAGTTTGCACCCGCTTGTGAATGGTGTGTTAAATCTATCTCCACTTTTGATGAGTTAAGATGGCGATAAATCGGAGATAAGTCCTTGTGAATATGCCCCTGAGTGATTTCTGAATAATGTGAAAAACGTTAAAATAATCCGAATCAGTGATTTAATTCCTATTTAAGATTCACATATTTTACTTAATCTTAACCTTATCTTGCATTCCCTAAGAGTGTTATCTTTTTCCACAATGATGTGTTTCTGTATTTTTCCATGTAGCTTATTACTTTTGTATCGTGCATTCGGAAATGGAGGCCCCTGCAGCAGAGTGCTGGACTGACCCACTACTGCAGCTCCGGGGAGGACCGGTCCACAGCAGGCCGTGTGATTGTCAACAGACACCAGCGCGTGTGTAACTGATTACGTGTAAGCAAACAGGAGCCTCGAAATGTTTGGAGAATAATAGGACAGGGGCAGAAAAGCAACATTAGTGTAATGTCAGCAGCTTGAAACATTTGGATGGAACAGCCTGAGAACAACAATATGGCCAGAAGGGGATTAAAGCAATGCGCGGGGTGACAATAAGTTGAATTGAACCACGGGGTGTACTCGCCTGAGCTGGTTAGCGGCGGATGATGCCGCGGTCTCTGTGGCCGTACTGAGGAGATATTTTACCTCTTTGATATACGAAGTCCAGATAAGAAGTTAAATACTGGCCATAACACACGATCTATTTGAGATTGCTAACCACGAGGAGATTATTTGGTTTCTAAAATTGGCTTCTAAGACCCCCTGGGTCGGAATTATCACCAGCTGAAAGGTCTGAAGTGTGACCATTTTATTTGAAAGCCATGAAGAAGTCTTGGGTTTTATACCCACTGACGAAACAGGTGTTGGCTGGCCGCCGAAGTAACTTACATTAAATCAACACTTGAAGGACAAGAACTACTCTTCATTGTTTTCCTGTTGACAATAATTACTGATTTTACTAACACTTATAAGCGTGTGCACAGGATTTGATGTAATTTGTGTGAAACGGACCTTTGTCCATTATTGAGGGCCTAGGGGTTTGTCCCTCACCTGTTGCACCGCACAGATTACGTTCGTTTGTGATACTCACGATATCTGGTTAGCGCCACAACATACCCTGTGCTAAAGATTACCCCCGTTTTGTTTCAATAAGTCCCAATGCAAACTGAAAAATAAAACGTTATGGGAGTGAGCAATAAAGTAAATTGCATTCTGTGTTTTTCCACTTTGAATGTCCACCAAGATTTAGGAGCAGGTCTGGTAGACTGGGCTGATTTGCACAATCATAAAAACCTGGCTGTTGGTCTTTTTATTTTGGAAATTTGAGCCAGGCAATGGGTGACATTTCATTCTTGCTTTTCCTGCACCTCGAAGGCAGACTAACAGCAAGACAAATGTATGCACAGAGACCTTTCAGGAGTTATCAGGACCAAACGCTGATGCAGTTGAAAATGAAGACACATGTCTGTCTTTTTGGATTGGCTCGCCATATATCCTCCAAGGAAAAACAGAAGGCAACATCAAAGCAAGATAATTCATCTTTTTGGGTTAGTTATTTAAAAAATCATTTTGTACCATGCGGTAAACATTAATATGTGTGTACTATACCCAGGGCTTTAAGTGGGATGAAAAAACTGGAGGGTCTCTCAAAGGGGCATGGCCAATGTAATTAAGGGCGTGGCCTAAAACACGTAAACTAAAAATCTGTGCTTAGCAGGCACGTAACGCCCATAGGGCTCAAAGGGCTTCAGCCCCCCCCCCCCTGTCGTGTGTGTCAGCCAGGCTGAGACAGCTTCCCGGGCACACACACAAACAGTTTTTGAGCTTATCGGAGCCGCACCCGAGTACTTCACAGGTCTTTAAAAGACCATTTACGTGTGAACGAGGGCTTGTTGTTTTTTCACCCCTTCATCTCCACTCTGCCTATTGCTGGAAGAATTAGCCCCCTCCCATAATTTTTAGTAGCCCCCCCCCTGCCGAAATTTGGCTCTAGTTGCTCCTCTGGTGCTCAGCATAGTGTGCCGCCGGACTTGTATTTTGCTGTTTCTGTCATTGCATCCAGATATATGATACAACAAGTAACATCGTACCTACAACAAATCAGGACTATTGGCTTTGTCAATGGTTGTTAGTTGTATAAGATAGATAAGTAGCAACTATGGCCTGTTAATAATATTGAAAAAGCTTCCACTTAAAGCCCTGGTGACACCACGATAATTTTGCTGCTCCTGAGTTTCAAAAAGAGAAGGGAAATCCAGAGAGAAAATGACTCTCTTTGAAGGGTTTCCCTTCCCCTACAACGCACACCTGGCATGACGTCATGCCGTAACTTCTCCACTAGTGAGAAGTGAGCAGTGTGAGCACGCTCACATCGATGTGCCTGCTGCCACTGCAGTCCGGAAAAAAACAGACTGCCTGTGCCAGGGCACAAGACAGAGCCCTACAGAGACCCGTTTCGAGGCCCCCTTTAAAAAACTGCCGGTGCTCAGCACCGGTGAGACCCGGCCCACTTAAAGCCCTGACTATACCGGATAACTTCTCCGGACTCACTTCCACGTGCTCGTCATGGGCCTGGGCCCGTGCCAGTCAAGTAGCAGAGGCGACTGCTTTCATCTCATTCGCCTCGTGCAAAATGTCATTACAGGCGCTGTGCATGAGGGGAAAAAGCAGCACCATTGCGTCACATGACCAATCACTGTGTGGCTTTAAAATAAAGCCACAGTGATTGGTCATGTGTGTCCTGCTCCCACGCTGCCTTGAACGTGTGGGCCAGCTAGATGACAGGCTAGCCTGCCTAGAACCAATCCATTCTTTTTATAAGTAAAGCTGCATGACAGCAAAGCAAGGATTGGTTCGGACAGGTGAACCCAGCGCTCCAAGAAGACTTGTGTGTGATGTGCTCTACTGTGTTTCCCCTGGCACCCTAACAGAGTGCTGGTTCGAGGCTTGAAGTGCACATGTCAGGTTGGCCACAGTCAGAGACCTGTCCAACCCGATATGGGCACTAGAGACTTCAGCTGATGCTGCCTGTCGGCCCTGCCAATCACCTGGATTGGCCATCCCACCATACCAGAGTATGGAGCGAGCACGGCGGGCACTGCCCCTGAACAGGACAGGAAGAGTAAGACTTAATTTTTAAATCATGCATGGCACGGTGCCTCACTCTGGGGGTCTACGCCCCAGATGAGGAACCGCCCCTGGTAATTAGTCCATTGGCGAGAGGGGCAGAGACGACATTTCCAATGTAAAGGGAGACATCCAATTGCTAATGGGGTAACATTAATACTCCTTGGGAAAACAAACTGCATGCTTAAAAAGAGGTTATTTACAAGAATAATTAGAGCAACAGCAGCTAGACCTGGCCTAAGAAACACAGAGAAAAGTAAAACAAACCTCTTTTTTGGAGCCCTGCTCGGCCTTGAGACTGGTGGGGTTTACATGGAGCGCCTCTAACACCAGCGGCGGCTCCTCCGCTAAGGCGGAGGAGCGCCGCACCACTGCTCTTTGAGCAGTAGAAAAAATGCAAATGAAATGATAATAACACTATGTTATTATCATTTTATTTTTCCGTAGTGAGGCAGGTTTATGGGGCGGGGCAGGGCTGTTGTCACAGCCTGCAGGGGAGAAGTGGTTGGGGCACTTAAGTGCGCATGATGGTTCAGTCGGCTGTCTTGGGCCGGCCAAACAGTCCTGCGCACCTTGCATGTGCTCCACTGGCTGTATTGTACAGCCTGGGTGGAGAACATGCACAGTCTCATAGTCCCAGTCTGAGCGCTGATACACGGCGCTCAGACCAATCATGAAGCTGCTGTCATGATGACAGCAGTGTTGTGATTGGCTTAGGGGAGCCTGTGTGTGCTTCCTGTTTCCAGCAGGAACAGAAGAGGACGGAGGCGAGGCGAGTTGGCGGCCGGCAGCAAGGTAAGTCACTTTTAATTTATTTTTCTATCCTACCCCGCCTAACACGCACTACTCGGTGGCAGCCACCACTGTCTAACACCAATGTGATCCGCTCTACCTAAACACGAGCAGCACATGCTGCAGGTGCTTCCTCGCGAGAGTTGTCATTGTTCACAGGCCCAGATCTCAAAGAAAGCTTTGTGACTTACAATAGTTCAGTGCGTTGTACACTTACTGCTTCCAGTACCGTGAGCTGCAGGTCACAATAATTCTGTCAAGGCCGACTGAGCCGTCGGTAAACCGTGTAGGCGTGTACCATTACATTTTGTAACAGTGACACCAGTTCTTTACAGTGCTTAGAAACAGCTGAAGTACTCCGAAATGCTATCCAAAACCAATCTGTTATTGTAAGCCTACTTTCGACCCTGTTGTTCGACCACCAGCTTCTAGACAAAATGGGATTGATTCACAAAAGCTACTTGGAATAAGTCACGAGTTTATATTTGTAGATGCGGACCTACATTTTATACAAGTTTCCAACCAAGAGTTTTAGAGTGCTCATGGGATTTCGCATCTCTCATAGATTCTCCCGGTGCACTCACACAGGTAAATATTTTCTCACAAAAATATAACAAGTGTACAGTTCTGCTTGCAGAAATGGAGCTGGTAATTGTGTTTGTCCTAAGAACATTCTTATTTGTTTCTCCCTAGGGAAAGCTTTTTTTCTGGATAGAGACCCCCCCCCATACACTTCACAGATGTTCCCTACTAACTCACATTTTAAATGCACATTTACAACTGTGCATGACTAGAATAAATATATACAAGCCGATTTGGATGGGAAACATCCTATAAAAGTTTGGTGAATACACTCAAAGCCGGAGTTTGTGGGTGTACCCCAATTTTTACAGGTGAGCCCAATATGGAACATCCACATACCTAGAAGTAGAAGCAGGTTTGTTTGCAGAGAAACTCAACCACAGTGGTGGAATTTCCCATCTATGTGGATAAAACCCAGCTATGTTTGTACATCCACAGCAGAATTTTCCCTTCCTGAATGCCTGTATTTTTGCATCTCAGTTCCAGTAAGGGCAGGGCAACATATAGGCTTGGAATCGAGCTCACTGTCTCTGAATAATTGCATTACAATATTAATAAAGAGAACGGAGGACAACCCTCAAAGCACATACCACTAGCCACACCCGATTAGTGTGTGTCATAGATTGATTATTGATCCCTTTTGATAAATCAAATGGGCAGTGAAAGCCCAATCCTTAGATTAATTCGATGTTTCAAACTGTAACTCCAAAATCAAACAAGCATTGGCTGGTCTAATGCCCACCCCACGACCCCCACCTCTGCAAGTTTAGCTCAGCTGTAAAAGTAGTAGAAAAGATCCTTAACAATGGCACATGAGATATTCCTCAAAGAGATACATTTTCAGCTCCATTCATAAGTGGGGGGGGAAAGGGACAAGTCTGATCGTTGGTGGGATGTTGGAATTCTAGCTTGAGAAGCTTGTCTTTTGGTCCTATCAGCTCTTGATGTCAAGGTCGGCAATGTCATGTTTTTTTTTCTTTTGTAAATACATTTTATTGATTTTTTTAAACACTAATTCAAATTAACAAAACAGCAAAAGACCAAGAAAAAAAAAAAAGAAAACCATGCACCCCCAATGCCCTCCCCCCTTCATGACAGGGAAACATGTCTCTGGGTGCCACAAGGATTCTGTTTTCTCCCAGAGCCACTGGTCAAGGCAGTTCAGTACCAATGTCCAAGTTTCCACTCCTAATGTTCAACCCTTGCCGACTGTCTAATGGGGGTGACTCCATCACTACTTCTCCCTATTCTCCCATGGTCCATCCTCCCCACACACTCTCTCAAATTTCCTTGGGCAGCCCCATCCCTCATAGACTAATTTTTCCCTCCCACAACAAATGTCCATCTCCTATTCCAAGTCTTGCATTCGGGTGGTCACAGCACTACCCCATCTTTAAAAAATCTCCCGTTTAGCAAATAGAAATCCCAGATTCCCCCAGAGTCTTTTGACACGAGGTGAGGACAAATCTCCCACATATCCCCGACAGCAAAAGTGATGCCTGTTGCGGTTTTGGAGCCTCTCCTGCCACTTCCAGCTGAGTTGTCACTCCCTCCCAAAATCTACTGATCCCGGGGCAGTCCCACAGCGTGTGGAAAAAGCTCCCTCTCTGGCAACAAGCGCGCAGGCATTCATCATTCTTCACTCTACCGATTTTATGTAGGAAAGTCCTAGTGTAATAAATTCTATGGAGGATTTTAATTTGAATCAGACGGTATCTGACCTGTATGGCCACTTCTCTCGGAAACTGTAATGCTTTCTGCCACTCGTCATCCTCCAATCCACCAACATCTATCTACCATTTTCCCTGTAGGTGTGTTAACTCTCCCTGTGTGTTATTCATAAGTGTCTTGTAAGTTAGGGAGATTGCCTTCGTCATCATATAGCCGTTAAGGAGTCTTTTTTCAAGGGGGTCTCCTTCATAGTGTCCTCCTCCAGTGTGATCCTTTCCCATAGGGCATGCCTCAACTGATAATAATTGAGAAACTGTGAGGGTGCCATATCATATTCCTCTCGCAGATGGGTGAATGCACCATACTATTCGCGTCCCATGCATCCTGTAGTGTGGATAGGCCAATAAGATCCCATCCTTGAAATCCTGGTAGGGTCGGGACTGTACCCAATTTTGTGCCCAGCCACAGCGGAGTCTTAGGAGTCAACCTTTGTCCCCAGTCCATTACTTTCAGAAGGGTCTTCCAGACTCTGCATACTGTTTTAGTTGCCTCCAGGGCATTGGGGCTGATTTTGTCATTAGTCTAAGTGATGAGAGAGAGTCCATTCACTTTGACACGCGCCCTTGTGGGTCTCCAGCTTGTCATTGAGGTATGGCAAGGCCTTTACCAAGACCCTATGCTGCAGTGGGGTGACCTGAGGATGTCTACTGTGGCAGCGACTGGACCTCCCCACGACATCTGGGGCCTTTCTGGGGGCCTAGCTAGAAAGAGATCCATGCTCGGGCCTTCCACCCGTTCTGGGACTCCCACTTATCTGATATTTTTGCAGCAGGAGCGGCTTTCAGCATCTTCCACCCTTTCCTGCAATCGGATCATTTCTTGTTCCTACCTGTGAATCCTTGTGGAATGTTCGGGTACTATTGGCTGGGTGAGGGCCAGTGTAGACTCTGCCTCGGCCACCTGATCCACTAGTTTCCTATGGTCCATCCGGTCACTGCATTGATTTTAAGTTCCAGTGCTGTCTTGGTGTCCTTTATTGCTGCTCGAATGGTGGCTGTGTGGGAGACCAAATTTCGGTCCGACGGGGTCTCCATTGGTTCCTGCTCAACTCTGCTGCAGCAAAGCGGGTCCTGCTTGGAGGAGCCCTGAGCACCTTAGGCCTCACCATGGTATTGCCCTCTAACACTGTCCTAACATGGGTTCGGGCATCCCTTACCTTCTCCATCCAATATCTCTGTCCAGGGCAGCCACTGACAGGTTCCGCCATGTGTAATTCACAGTGATACGGAACTAGGCGTTAGTTTCATGTATCCAGTTCCTTCAGGCAGAACCTCGAGCACAAGCAACCCTCTATATCTCCTGCTTCAGTCAACCCTCATCCTTATAACAGTACTGAATGTCTTCAGGGAGTGACTCAACCTGCTCCAATATCATGTAGGACAACTCACCCCCGAGCCGGCTGATGTTCGGATCACCACCTGACCAAGGCAGTATATGGAGTATTAGGGGGAGGCGCCTGTAAGAAATCTAGACCCCTCTCCAAGTTCCTCCAGGGCGCCATCCCAAGATGGAAACGTGGGGGGGGGAGGTCACCACTGCCAGGCGCCTCTACAATCCCAATTGCCGTACCTATATCTCGTAGTCGGGCGGGGGAGTACACCAGGGTGGAAGAGCATCTGACTTCGTTCAAGCCTCTCCCCCTCACCTCAACTCATGGTCATGGCTCCCTGGGCATGAGCACCTCCACCAGACACCCTCCTGAAACTCCCGACGGAGGTCTCCTCCACCGCTCAGTCCCACTGCCAAAGTCCCTTTGATGTAATAGGGGGTCTCCCGTGGTCATCCAGGGGAGCGAGCACTTGCCTGCCTGGCCCCTCTTTTATAATCCTCACCTGCAGGGTCCCAGTCCACCCAAACAACGTGGTTATAATCCAGTTCCCCCACATCACTTACCAGGTTCCATTGGCATCACGGTCCTTTCCACAGGCCTCCACTTCCTTACGCAAAAAACAACTTGCGAACCTGCGCACAGTTCCGGTCGGCACCTCTTCTTGCTGAACTTTGTACCCTAGTGTGGTAGATAGCGCTGCTCCGCCACCGTTTCCCCTAGTGTGGTCTCTTCATATGGACACCCGGTGGGCCACTCCTTCAACAATTTAGACCATTTCTGCCCCCCATTGGACCTGTGGTGAGCGATTCTCAGGCCCTTCTAGGGATCCTCCTGCTCACTCGCCCCTCTTTGGCCCTAGGGAGGCTTCCTGGACCCAATTCATGTCTGGCGTCAGTGAGATCCCAGGGGGCAGCCCTTCCGTCACTGCTCCTCTCACAGTTTTTCCTCTGCCGCCATCTTAGGTGTGGGTGCGTCGTGACTGAGTCTGCCAGGTGGGGAAGAGGGTGCTTGTTCACTTTAGAGCCAATCTGTTGGGAGTCGCTCTTGGCGGACTCCCAACCGTCACTGGTGGATTCCCCCAGGAACCAGTTGGCACCTCTCCTGTCCAATTGTTGCTCATGGCCGCACCGCCATCTTGGGCGCAGCTCCGTCCCATGAGCATCTCGAAGTCCAGCGTGCTTTGTGGGTTCTCCCAGGAGACCACCGCCTCTCTGCTTTCTGCCTGGATCCCCTTGCGACACGCGACCCGTTGTTGACCAGTGCCAGGTCGGGCGGTCCTAGGATAGTTGATGCTGTAGGCCACGGGCATTGGAGTCAAGCTGACAAGCAGCTGGCTCCATGCTCGTCTTGGCCATGCCACACAATATCATAGTTTTGTGTTCTTAACCGACCTACTGAAGGTGTGTTTTTCTACCAGGTAATTTTTCCATGGCGGATGCTTCTGCCTAGCAGATAGCACAATAGGATTTGAAGATGATGTAGGCATGCACTTGGTTTGGTTCTGTAATGGTACATGTGATGTGTTCATTAAGGCTGTGGCTACTGTTGAGTTGGGGAAAAATCAAGACTTTTATAGTGATTCTGAATTCTGTTTAAGGCAAGTAGGGTGCCTGCCCCAATCGTCTCATTCCCCTTTGGAATTCAGGTTAGATTCTTCCTTTCAGGAGCAGTTTCTCCATGCAGCACAAATCTACAATTTTCTGCCCTCATTCAAAAGCCAAATAGATACGCAGCTTTGTCTCATATTAATTAGAGAGAGACTATATGAATGAATGGATGACCACAATCAAAATACACAGCTTTTACGTAGGTCTGTGGATCACTCATGCCGATTTGTTTTCTTCAATGAAATTTATAAAGTACTGCAGGCGAAGAGAGTCTTTTTAAGACTTGACTGTCTACAGTTGACAAAGTGATTTTCCAGGAGAGTGATCAGTAGTGCAACACAAGTTCTGTGGGTGCTATCTGCCGTAATGTAAAAAACATAAGACAGACAGCAGGCAATGCTTTTCTCAAGCATTATGCCTTCCTCCAGGAGGTGTACATTTTTGGCATAAAGTCCTGTCTACGTTTTTTTTAGTAGCTAGGGCTTCACATCTAAAATCATGGTTGGTGGCATAGGAACGCTCATGTGCCACTGATGGGACATTCCCTTGACACAAAGTGGCGCATAGCACCAGGGCTTAATTTGCACAACAATAAGTCCTGGGGCCCAAAGTTTTGGTCAGAAGTCTGCAGCTGAAGCTACAAATATTGGGGGTGCCGAATATCAATGGTGCGAGTTGTGATTCCATCTCATGCCTCTTTCATCCACTCATGCCTCTTTCATCCACCATCAGACACACCCTTCCCCTTTATCTACTCTTGCAGGTTCTTCTTCAGTCCTGAGTTCTCCCATTGTCACTGTTTCTCCATTTTTAGGTCGAGCCTGGGCAGCACATGCGCCGCTCTGCGAGGCATGTTGCATTCGGGTATGGCCATGAAGCTCCGCCCACTCTCCACCCATATTTTTCATTGGCTCATGTCATTGTCCTTTGTAATTGCTGGCTTCTGATTCGTTAATAGGCTTGTTAGTCCCTCCTTAGTACCGCCTTATCTTCATTTGTAACCTCCCATGAGGACTGGCTCTTTTACTTCTGTTGTTACACAATATGTCTTATTTAGTCTGAGAGCACTATTTTCTTTAACCCCTTCGATGCTCATGACGGAACCATTCCGTCATGAGGCCAGGGGCACGAAATCCCTCTGCTACAGACAGCAGAGGGATTTCTATTTCACCCCTGTGACCTTGGGAGCTGGGGAAGAGCTTCCCCAGCTCCCGAGGCCCCTCCCTGGTTTCTGTGCCATGAGGATCAGCGCGCACGTCGCACTGTCCTCATTGCACAGAAACAGAACTGAAATGAGCCTGTAGGCTCATTTCAGTTTCACTCTATGTGCTCAGGGGCTATCTCAGCCCCCGGGCACGTAGAAAGACGGGAGAGGTATCATTGGAAAGGGAGAATCTCCCTTTCCAATGGTACCCCTCCCCGTGGATCCCTGCTTGGGGATCGCCCCAGGAGGGTGATCCCCAAGCAGGGATCCACCCACTAGACACCAGGGAGGGGAGTGGCCCCTTGGGCAAGGGCTTTTGCTCCCCCAATTTTTTTGGTGTGATTTAGTCTTTTGCCCCCCTGGGGGCAGATGGGGGCTGTAGCCCCCAATCTGCCCCCGAGAGGGGCAAAAGCCCACTAGACCCCAGGGATATTTTTTTTTTGCCGCATAATTTATTAGGGTGGGGGCTGCCCATAAAGGGCATGTACATGCCCCCACCCCTCACAATTTACAGCCTTTCTGCCCCCCCGGGGGGGCAAAAAGCCCACTATATGCCAGGGATTTTTTTTAAAATTATAATTTGTGGTGGGGGCTGCCCAATATGGGCATGCCCATGCCCCCACCCGACCCCGCAAAAATGACAGCCTTTCTGCCCCCCCTGGGGGGCAGATGGGGGCATTAGCCCCAAATCTGCCCCCCCGGGGGGGCAAAAAGCCCAGTACAGGTGGATCCCGACAGACACGAGAAGAACAGTCACCCAGGCCCTCGTCAGCAGCAGACTCGACTACGGAAACGCCCTCTACGCAGGAGCCCCGACCAAGCTCATCAAACGACTGCAAAGAATCCAAAACGCCTCTGCACACCTAATCCTCGACATTCCACGCCACACCCACATCACCCCCACCTGAAAAACCTGCACTGGCTCCCCGTCGACAAGAGAATCTCCTTCAAACTCCTGATCCACGCACACAAGGCACTCCACAAAACCGGCCCAGCCTACCTCAACAGTCGACTCTCCTTCTACGTTCCCAACCGTCAGCTCCGCTCCGCCGACCTCTCCCTGGCCACCGTCCCGCGTATCCGGAGAACCACCACTGGAGGCAGATCCTTCTCTCACCGCGCCGCCAAGATCTGGAACACCCTTCCCCTCAACCTACGGCAGACCCAAAACCTGCTGAACTTCAGGAGATGACTCAAGACCTGGCTATTCGACCAGTAGCGGCAACACCCCCCCCTCCTCTCCCTCAGCGCCTTGAGACCCTCGCGGGTAAGTAGTGCGCTTTACAAATCTTGTGATTGATTGATTGATTGATTGAGTAGACGCCAGGGATTTTATGGGCAAATTTTAATTAGGGTGGGGGCATTGGCATGCCCATTTTGGGCAGCCCCACCCTAATTAAATTTGCCCAAAAACTCCCTGCCATCTAGTGGACTTTCTGCCCCCTGGGGGCAGATGGGGGCATTAGCCCCCAATCTGCCCCGCCGGGGGGCAAAAGCCCACTAGACGCCAGGGATTTTTTGGGGCAAATTTGAATTAGGGTGGGGGCTCCCAAAAGGGGCATGCCCATGCCACCACCCCCTCCCCTGCAAAAATAACAGCCTTCCTGCCCCCGCTGGGGGGGCAGATGGGGCAGTAGCCCCCAATCTGCCCCCCCGGGGGGCAAAAAGCCCACTAGACACCAGGGATTTTTGGGGCAAATTTTAATTAGGGTGGGGGCATTGGCATGCCCGTTTTGGGCAGCCCCCACCCTAATTAAAATTTGCCTAAGACTCCCTGGCGTCTAGTGGGCTTTTGCCCCTGGGGGGCAGATGGGGCATAGCCCCCAATCTGCCCTGCCGGGGGAGGCAAAAAGCCCACTAGACGCCAGGGATTTTTTTGAGGCAAATTTGAATTAGGGTGGGGGCTCCCAAAACGGGCATGCCCATGCTCCCACCCCCTCCCTTGCAAAAATAACAGCCTTCCTGCCCGCCCGGGGGGCAAAAAGCCCACTAGATGACAGGGAGTTTTTTGGGCAAATTTTAATTAGGGTGGGGGCATTGGCATGCCCGTTTTGGGCAGCCCCACCCTAGTAGAATTTGCCCAAGCTTCCCTGGCGTCTAGTGGACTTTCTGCCCCCTGGGGGGGCAGATGGGGGCATTAGCCCCCAATCTGCCCCGCCGGGGGGGCAAAAAGCCCACTAGTCGCCAGGGATTTTTTTGGGGCAAATTCGAATTAGGGTGGGGGCTGCCCAAAATGGGCACGCCAATGCCCCCACCCCCCACCACCATTACAGCCTTTCTGCCCCTCCTGGGGGGCAGATGGGGGCAGTAGCCCCCAATATGCCCCCCCGGGGGGCAGAAAGCCCACTTGACGCCAGGGATTTTTTTCCCCGCAATTTTTTTTAGGGTGGGGGCTGCCCGAAATGGGCACGCCAATGCCCCCACCCCCGCCACCATTACAGCCTTTGTGCTCCCCGGAGGCAAAAAGCACACTAGACGCCAGGGATATTTTGGGGCAAATCTGAATTAGGGTGGGGGCTGCCCAAAATGGGCATGCCAATGCCCCCACCCCTCCCCACAAAAATTACAGCCTTTCTGCCCCCTGGGGGCAGATGGGAGCATCAGCCCCCAATCACCCCCGGAGGCAAAAAGCCCAGTAGACGCCAGGGATTTTTGGGCAAATTTGAATTAGGGTGGGGGCATTGGCATGCCCGTTTTGGCTCCCCCACCCTAATTAAAATTTGCTCAAAAAAATCCCTGGCGTCTAGTAGGCTTTCTGCCCCCCCTGGGGGGCATTATCCCCCAATCTGCACCCCCGGGGGGGGCAAAAAGCCCACTAATCACCAGGGATTTTTTTGGGGCAAATTTGAATTAGGGTGGGGGCTGCCCAAAACGGGCATGCCCATGCCCCCACCCCCTCCCCCGCAAAAAGTACAGCCTTCCTGCCCCACCTGGGGGGGCAGATGGGGCAGTATCCCCCAATCTGCCCCCCCAGGGGGGCAAAAAGCCCACTAGAAGCCAGGGATTTTTGTGGGCAAATTTTAATTAGGATGGGGGTTGCCCAAAACGGGCATGCCAATGCCCCCACCCCCCACCCGCAACAATTACAGCCTTTCTGCCCCCCCTGGGGGGAGGATGGGGCAGTAGCCCCCAATCTGCCCCCCCCGGGGGGGCAAAAAGCCCACATGACGCCAACGATTATGCTGGCTTTTTTATGTGTGGGGGTGGGGGCTGCCCAGAATGGGCATACCAATGCCCCTATCCCCCCAAAAAATAGCCACAGTGTTTCTGCCCCCCTTGGGGGCATATCGGGGCAACCCCACCCCCGATATCCCCCCCCCTAGGGCTGCAGAAAGCCGACTAGGCACGGATTTGTTTTTAGCAATATGCCTACCTGTGGATTTTGGGCCCTAGCGCAGCCGGCACATAGGGAAATCTAGCAAACCTGTAAATTTGGAAAACTAGACACCCAGGGGAATCCAGGATGGGGTGACTTGACTGGCTCTCACCAGGTTCTGTTACCCAGAATCCCTTGCAAACCTCAAAATGTGTATAAAAAACACATTTTCCTCACATTTCTGTGGTGGAAAGTTCTGGAATCTGTGTGGATCCACAAAATTCCACTCTCCCCGCATTCCCCAAAGTCTTCCGAGAAAAATGGTACCTCACTTGTGTGGGTGGGTCAAGTACCCGCGACAGGCAAGGGCCCAAAACCTAGTGAGGCGACATCAAAATTACCTATCACAAACCAACCTGGTTTTGCACGGGGGTTACCTGGATTTTTGGCCCCGGGGTCGGTGGCCATCTAGGGAAACCTACAAAACCCACACATTTCTGAAAAGTAGACACCCGGGGGATTCCAGGGAGGTATGGCTTGCGTGGATCCCCCAACGTTTTCTTACCCAGAATCCCCTGCAAACCTGAAATTGTGCTGAAAAAGTCACTTTTTTCACACATTTGTGTGTGGGAAAGTTGTGGCATCACCGGGCTGAAACAAATTTCCTACCACCCAGCGTTCCCCCAGGTCTCCCGATAAAAATGGTGCCTCACTCGGGTGGGAGGCCCAAGAACCCGCGACAGGCAAGGGCCCAAAACGTATTGAGGCGACATCAAAATTGCCTATCACAAAACGACCTGGTTTTGCAAGGGGGGTCCCATGACTTTTTGTCCCGGGGCTCGGCGGCCACCTAGAGAAACCTACCAAACTCACACATTTCTGAAAACTAGACACCCGGGGGATTCCAGGGAGGTATGGCTTGCGTGGATCCCCCTATGTTTTCTTGCCCAAAATCCCCTGCAAACCTGAAATTTTGCTGAAAAAAATCACATTTTTCACACATTTGTGTGTGGGAAAGTTGTGGCATCACCGGGCTGACACAAATTTCCTACCACCCAGCGTTTGCCCAGGTCTCCCGATAAAAATGGTGCCTCACTTGGGTGGGAGGCCCAAGTACCGCGACAGGCAAGGGCCCAAAACGTATTGAGGCGACATCAAAATTGCCTATCACAAAATGACCTGGTTTTGCAAGGGGGTCCCATGACTTTTGGCCCGGGGCTCGGCGGCCACCTAGGAAACCTACCAAACCCATACATTTCTGAAGAGTAGACACCCGGGGATTCCAGGGAGGTATGGCTTGCGTGGATCCCCCAACGTTTTCTTACCCAGAATCCCCTGCAAACCTGAAATTGTGCTGAAAAAAATCGCTTTTTTCACACATTTGTGTGTGGGAAAGTTGTGGCATCACCGGGCTGACACAAATTTCCTACCACCCAGCGTTCGCCCAGGTCTCTCGATAAAAATGGTGCCTCACTCAGGTGGGAGGCCCAAGAACCCGCGACAGGCACGGGCCCAAAACGTATTGAGGCGACATCAAAATTGCCTATCACAAAATGTTTTGGGCCCTTGTCTGTCGCGGGCACTGGGCCTCCCACCCGAGTGAGGCACCATTTTCATCGGGAGACCTGGAGAACGCTCGGTGGTAGGAGAATTTGTGTCAGCCTGGTGATGCCACAACTTCCCAGACACAAATGTGTGAAAAAAGTGATTTTTGAGCAAAATTTCAGGTTTGCAGGGGATTCTGGGTAAGAAAACGTTGGGAGATCCACGCAAGCCATACCTCCCTGGAATCCCCTGGGTGTCTAGTTTTCAGAAATGTATGGGTTTGGTAGGTTTCCCTAGTGGCCTCCGAACGTCGGGCCAAAAAGTCATGGGACCCCCTTGCAAAACCAGGTCGTTCTGTGATAGGCAATTTTGATGTCGCCTCAATGCGTTTTGGGCCCTGCCTATCGCGGGTACTTGGGCCTCCACCCGAGCGAGGCACCATTTTATCGGGAGACCTGAGGGAACGCTGGGTGGTAGGAAATTTGTGTCAGCCCGGTGATGCCACAACTTTCCCACACACAAATGTGTGAAAAAAGTGATTTTGTTTCAGTAAAATTTGAGGTTTGCAGGGTCTTCTGGGTAAGAAAGCGTTGGGAGATCCATGCAAGCCATACCTCCCTGGAATCCCCGGGTGTCTAGTTTTCAGAAATGTGTGGGTTTGGTAGGTTTCCCTAGGTGGCCGCCGAGCCCCGGCCAAAAGTCATGGGACCCTCCTTGCAAGACCAGATCGTTTTGTGATAGGCAATTTTGATGTCGCCTCAATGCGTTTTGGGCCCTTGCCTGTCGCGGTACTTGGGCCTCCCACCCGAGTGAGGCACCATTTTGTCGGGAGACCTGGAGGAACGCTGGGTGGTAGGAAATTTGTGTCAGCCTGGTGATGCTACAACTTTCCCACATACAAATGTGTGAAAAAAGTGATTTTTAAGCAAAGTTCAGGTTTGCAGGGATTCTGGAAGTAAACGTTGGGAGATCCATGCAAGCCATACCTCCCTGGAATCCCCGGGTGTCTAGTTTTCAGAAATGTGTGGGTTTGGTAGGTTTTCCTAGGTGGACGCTGAGCCCGGGCCAAAAAGTCATGGGACCCCCTTGCAAAACCAGGTCGTTTGTGATAGGCAATTTTGATGTCGCATCAATATGTTTTGGGCCCTTGCCTGTCGCGGGTACTTGGGCCTCCCACCCGAGTGAGGCACCATTTTCATCGGGAGACCTGGGCGAGCAGCTGGGTGGTAGGAAATTTGTGTCAGCCCGGTGATGCCACAACTTTCCACACACAAATGTGTGAAAAAAGTGATTTTTTCAGCAAAATTTCAGGTTTGCAGGGGATTCTGGGTAAGAAAACGTTGGGGGATCCATGCGAGCCATACCTCACTGGGATCCCTCGGGTGTCTACTTTTCAGAAATGTGTGGGTTTGGTAGGTTTCCCTAGGTGCCGGCAGAGCTAGGGTTCAAAAACTACAGCTAGGCACTTTGCAAAAAAAGGGTCATTTTTCACTGTTAAAATGTGGTGTGTCCACGTGGCGTTTTGCGCTGTTTCCTGTCGCGGGCACTAGGCCTACCCACACAAGTGAGGTACCATTTGTCTCGGAAGACTTTGGGGAACGCGGGGTGGGTGGAATTTTGTGGATCCACGCAGATTCCAGAACTTTTCGCCACAGAAAAGTGAGGTAAATGTGGTTTTTTTGACAATTTTTTAGGTTTGCAAGGGATTCTGGGTAACAGAACCTGGTGAGAGCCAGTCAAGTCACCCCATCCTGGATTCCCCTGGGTGTCTAGCTTTAAAAAATGTATAGGTTTGCTAGGTTTCCCTAGGTGCCGGCAGAGCTAGGGTTCAAAAACTACAGCTAGGCACTTTGCAAAAAAAGGATCATTTTTCACTGTGAAAATGTGGTGTGTCCACGTTGCGTTTTGCGCTGTTTCCTGTCGCGGGCACTAGGCCTACCCACACAAGTGAGGAACCATTTTTCTCGGAAGACTTTGGGGAACGCGGGGTGGGTGGAATTTTGTGGATCCACGCAGATTCCAGAACTTACCACCACAGAAAAGTGAGGAAAATGTGGTTTTTTTGACAATGTTTTAGGTTTGCAAGGGATTCTGGGTACCAGAACCTGGGGAGAGCCAGTCAAGTCACCCCATCCTGGATTCCCCTGGGTGTCTAGTTTTCAAAAATGTATAGGTTTGCTAGGTTTCCCTAGTTGCCGGCAGAGCTAGGGTTCAAAAACTACAGCTAGGCACTTTGCAAAAAAAGGGTCATTTTTCACTGTGAAAATGTGGTATGTCCACGTTGCGTTTTGCGCTGTTTCCTGTCGCGGGCACTAGGCTTACCCACACAAGTGAGGTACCATTTTTCTCGGAAGACTTTGTGAAACGCGGGGTGGGTGAAATTTTGTGGATCCATGCAGATTCCAGAACTTTCCACCACAGAAAAGTGAGGAAAATGTGTTTTTTTTGACAATGTTTTAGGTTTGCAAGGGATTCTGCGTGCCAGAACCTGGTGAGAGCCAGTCAAGTCACCCCATCCTGGATTCCCCTGGGTGTCTAGTTTTCAAAACTTTATAGGTTTGCTAGGTTTCCATAGTTGCCGGCAGAGCTAGGGTTCAAAAACTACAGCTAGGCACTTTGCAAAAAAAGGGTCATTTTTCACTGTGAAAATGTGGTATGTCCACGTTGCGTTTTGCGCTGTTTCCTGTCGCGGGCACTAGGCCTATCCACACAAGTGAGGTACCATTTTTCTTAGAATACTTTGGGGAACGCGGGGTGGGTGGAATTTTGTGGATCCACGCAGATTCCAGAACTTTCCACCACAGAAAAGCAAGGAAAATGTGTTTTTTTTGACAATTGTTTAGGGGCCCGATTCACAGAACTAACTTACGACAAAATCCTAAACTTACTAACATTTTGGTATTCACAGAATGAACTTACTCATTTTGGTATTCACAGAATGAACTTACTCATTTTGGTATTCACAGAATGAACTTACTCATTTTGGTATTCACAGATGGCACTTACACATTTTGTGTAACTTACTCATTTTGTGTAACTTACACATTTTGTGTAACTTACTCATTTTGTGTAACTTACACATTTTGGTATTCACAGAAGGCACTTACTCATTGATGAGTAAGTGCCTTCTGTGAATACCAAAATGAGTAAGTTCAGTCTGTGAATACCAAAATGGTAGTAAGTTCATTCTGTGAATACCCAAATGTGTAAGTTCATTCTGTGAATACCCAAATGTGTAAGTTCATTCTGTGAATACCAAAATTGTTGTAAGTTTAGGATTTTGACGTAAGTTAGTTCTGTGAATCAGGCCCTAGGTTTGCAAGGGATTCTGGGTACCAGAACCTGGTGCGAGCCAGTCAAGTCACCCCATCCTGTATTCCCCTGGGTGTCTAGCTTTCAAAAATGTATAGGTTTGCTAAGTTTCCCTAGGTGCCGGCAGATCTAGGGTTAAAAAACTACAGCTAGGCACTTTGCAAAAAAAGGGTCATTTTTCACTGTGAAAATGTGGTGTGTCCACGTTGCGTTTTGCGCTGTTTCCTGTCGTGGGCACTAGGCCTACCCACACAAGTGAGGTACCATTTTTCTCGGAAGACTTTGTGGAACGCGGGGTGGGTGGAATTTTGTGGATCCATGCAGATTCCAGAACTTTCCACCACAGAAAAGTGAGGAAAATGTGTTTTTTTTTACAATGTTTTAGGTTTGCAAGGGATTCTGGGTACCAGAACCTGGTGAGAGCCAGTCAAGTCACCCCATCCTGGATTCCCCTGGGTGTCTAGTTTTTAAAAATGTATAGGTTTGCTAGGTTTCCCTAGGTGCCGGCAGAGCTAGGGTTCAAAAACTACAGCTAGGCACTTTGCAAAAAAAGGGTCATTTTTCACTGTGAAAATGTGGTGTGTCTACGTTGCGTTTTTCGCTGTTTCCTGTTGCGTGCACTAGGCCTACTCACACAAGTGAGGTACCAATTTTCTCGGAAGACTTTGGGGAACGCAGGGTGTGTGGAATTTTGTGGATCCACGCATATTCCAGAACTTTCCACCACAGAAAAGTGAGGAAAATGTGGTTTTTTTTACAATTGTTTAGGTTTGCAAGGGATTCTGGGTACCAGAACCTGGTGAGAGCCAGTCAAGTCACCCCATCCTGGATTCCCCTGGGTGTCTAGTTTAAAAAAATGTATAGGTTTGCTAGGTTTCCCTAGGTGCCGGCAGAGCTAGGGTTCAAAAACTACAGCTAGGCACTTTGCAAAAAAAGGGTCATTTTTCACTATGAAAATGTGGTGTGTCCACGTTGCATTTTGCGCTGTTTCCTGTCGCGGGCACTAGGCCTACCCACACAAGTGAGGTACCATTTTTCTCGGAAGACTTTGGGGAACGCGGGCTGGGTGGAGTTTTGTGGATCCACGCATATTCCAGAACTTTCCACCACAGAAAAGGGAGGAAAATGTGGTTTTTTTGACAATTGTTTAGGTTTGCAATTGATTCTGGGTACCAGAACCTGGTGAGAGCCAGTCAAGTCACCCCATCCTGGATTCCCCTGGGTGTCTAGTTTTCAAAAATGTATAGATTTGCTAGGTTTCCCTTGGTGCCAGCAGAGCTAGGGTTCAAAAACTACAGCTAGGCACTTTGCAAAAAAAGGGTCATTTTTCACTGTGAAAATGTGGTGTGTCCACGTTGCGTTTTGGGCCGTTTCCTGTCGCGGGCACTAGGCCTACCCACACAAGTGGGGTACCGTTGTTCTCGAAAGACTTTGGGGAACACGGGGTGGGTGGAATTTGTGAATCCACGCAGATTCCAGAACTTTCCGCCACAGAAAAGTGAGGAAAATGTGTTTTTTTTGACAATTGTTTAGGTTTGCAAGGGATTCTGAAAAATGACCTATAATTCTCATGCTAGTATGGGTACTCCCAATTTCGGAAATGTGCAAATATCTACTGTTTCTAAACTCTATATTTTGTTCCCATTTCAGAAATACATAGGTGTCTTTCATACCGATTTTTCCATGTATTAATTTTCCCAGAATAATTGCTATATACCCGGGACATAATAAAAAACCATTGCAAGACGCTGCTCAGTTATTGGCTCTGGGTTCGTCGGGTTCTTGGTGAACCTACAAGTCCTATATATCACCACAACCAGAAAGGTCCAGCGGATGTAATGGTATATTGCTTTCAAATAGGTGTCATAATTAGAAGAAGTTACAGGTGAAAACATTGACACAAATGGCTGTTTTTTTCAACTAATTTTCAATTTGTCCTATATTTAACTGTTTGTTTCTATAAATAAAACTTGAAGGATCTACACAAATGACCCCTTGCTGAATTCAGCATTTTGTCTACTTTTCAGAAATGTATGGCTTTCTAGGATCCATTATTGCTTTCATACCCATTTCTACCATTAACTGGAAGGAGGTTGAAAGCACAAAAAATAGCAAAAATAGGCTATGTCCCAGAAAAATGCCAAAACTGTGTACAAAATTTTGGTTTTCTGACAAAAGTCTGCCTGTCCCTGAAAGCTGGGAAGATGGTGATTTCAGCACCACAACCCCTTTTTTGATGCCATTTGCAGGGAAAAAACCAGATGCTTTCATCTGTAGCCCTTTTTTCGCATTTTCCCCCCAAAAACCAACATTTAGATGTATTTTGGCTAATTTCTGGGTCCCCTCCAGGGGAATCCACAAACCCTGGGTACCTTTAGAATCCCCATGATGTTGGAAAAAAAGGACGCAAATTTGGCATGGATACCTTATGTGGTAAAAAAGTTACAGGGGCCTAAGCGCGAACTACCCCAAATAGCCAAAAAAAGACAGCACAGGAGGGGAAAAGGCCTAGCAGCGAAGGGGTTAATGAGTTTCTCCTATTGCAGGCACGACATGCTTTTCCTGCAACATTCAGCGCACCATTGGTGCCTTCACTTTCTAAGCAGCCCAGGACAATGCCGCCCGCTTCTTTGAAATGAAATAGGTCTCGCATTTACAAGAGTTTGAGCTATTGGCATCGTAAATGACAATGCCTTTTATTTATGTGTTAATTATCTAAACAGATAAATAAAAGGCCTTGTCATTTACAATGCCAATAGCCTAAACTCTTTCAAATGCGAGACCTATTGCATTGCAAATGCTTTTTCTTTTCCTTTCCTGTTTTTGTGTTTTTTTTCTCTTTCTTGCTGAAAGTCTGATGAGGAAAAATAAGTGCCGATCCCCCAAATTAATGCTGGTGGGCCCTGCCGGTAACCACCAGCTCAAATGAAGCACAGCATAGCTCTACTTATGGTACTTTTGGTCGATGCAAAAGATGATTTGCACTGGATAGTAAATAGTTTACAAAAAGTTTGGGCTTACACATGTCACTTTTTGTGACTTTGCACCAGTGCAAAGCTTTGATAAATCTGGCCCTCTCTCTTTTCTCTCTTTCTCTTGCATCCTTCACCTCTCTCCAGTGGCGGCTCCTCCGCTAAGGCGGAGGAGCGTCACCCCAATGCTGCAAAGCAGTGAAAGAAATAACAAATAAAATGATAATAACTCAATGTTGTTCTCATTGTATTTGTTCCTGCTACGCTGTTTTGCGGGGCAGGCGGGGCTGCTCTGCTCTCAGAGCAGGGGAAGAGTGGTTTAGATCAGGGGAGGAGTGGTTTGCCCACTCCTAAGTGCACATGACTGTTTGGCCGGGCCTCTTGGGCCGGTCAAACAGTCATGCACACTTCACATGTTCTCCATGCAGGCTGCATTACGGCCTGTGTGGAGAACATGCCCAGGCCCCCATTCCCTGGCTGAGGGCCGATCCACGGCGCTCAAATTAATCAAAACGCTGCATTGCAGTGTTGTGATTGGCTTAGAGGAGGGATCCTGGCTGCTTCCTGTTCCGGCCCAAGAAAGGAGAGACTGAGATGAAGCGGATAGAGAGTGGGAGACTGGCGACCAGGTACATTTTTTTCATATTTGTTTTACAGCCCCGATCTGACCCGACCAACCCCCCAATCCCCCGGTCTGCCCCGCCACTCCCAATCTGTGCCAGCCGCTACTGCCTCTCTCCAGTGGCTTTCTCTTCACATGATTGCTCCTGCACATACACTGCATACATGAGCAGTGGGGCCCACTGTGGGGCCAAGTGGGGCCCAAGCAGTCCTTCGCACCCGCCATTTGTTCAGAGGATCAAAGGCCAGACTCAGCCGAGAGTCCAAGAGCAGGGTCCTCAGGCTTCTGGCAAGTGAACAGAGGAAGACAGCTCTTCTCTACTGTCTCTGAGCGCTTAATTGCTAGATCACTCTTGCCAGACCTCACCACGACGCTCATAATTACTGAAAAAAGGTTTCTGTAAGAGGCAATATAACTGACAACGAATTTCAGTGTGAAATTACGGACTGTCAGTGAAAATACCAGACGAGTGGTCACCCTATCTGGGTTGGTCTGGCCTACTGGGCAATCGGGCAGTGCCCAATGGGCTGGCCTAATACATTAATACGTGGGACAGTTTTTAGCAGTTTGTGGGCCATTTTTTGTGGCCTGGTGGGCCAGGTTTTGCTGTTGATTTTCCTTATAATGCCACAAACACTGCCTGCAGGAAAGACAAAATGCACGCAATCTCCCATACCTTGTAAAATACATATACAGCTTGTCTTTACAAATTCAAAACTTGCCTAATTTCCAAATGTGGGCATCTTTTTTAGTCATATGGTGGGCTAACAGGGGCCACTTTTATTATGGTGCCTGGGTATATTTTTTGTCCCAGTCCGACCGTGCACCCTATACCTTACTGAAGGGTTGTGTGTGCTGTCTGGGTGCAGGGTGCTGCTGCTCTACTGCTCTGATTTCCTTCTTCCTGATTGAATGAGTAGGTAGAGCTAGCTGGAGTGTTCATAGTGTGTGGTTAGTCTATATTTATGAACTGCCAGTGGGTGTTTGTAGAAGGTGTCCAGATGTTACAGAGCCCAATCATGCATCAAACGATACTGAAGTGAAAACTTACGCCCATGGGCCTCTCATTTCTTTCCTCAATTAAAGATCTCCATTGGTCGTGACTCAACTGCCCTCGACAGAAGAGGTCTTTCTAGCCGAATCTGGGTGAGAGATAGATGCTTGCATTTCTATAATGCACTTACGCTCCAATAACCATTAAAGGGCAGAAGTGAAAATGTAGACACTGGCACGCCTCCAAGCAGAAGATGGTTCTGGTGACACAGAATTCATGTATGCATATTTGTGAAACACGAATGACTCAATTTCAAAGGATATTTGAGGGAATCCACTATCTTTAAGATGATTAGGGAGCTCGGGTAATATTCCATGATTATTTACTTTAAAAGCTTTTAGAACACCATGATTGTGAGAAGCAGGCATTACTACTTTAGCTCACAAAGTGTCCAAATAGTGCTTTCGTTTATTATGACCCCCCTCCCACCCCCTTGAGGCCTTTATTTCCATTCTCTGTTTTGTTGAATGCTACATTTAATAGCTAAACCAGCTTGGTTCTTAGTAATGTATTTAAAGCCACATCATTTGTGGTCTGAAGGAGAAACATTGAGAAATAAGTCCACACAGTCATAAGTTTCCCTTGAGCATGTTTTATGAAAAATCCCTTAATGATATGGTCAAAACGTTTTATAATACCCTCGAAAGGTCAACCAATTCATGGCATATTTATGAAATGGTTCCAGCTCTGTATTTATTCATGAGCTCCCAGTTCATTATGCAGAGAGTTCAGAGAGAGAGCATTGGTGAGTTTAGTGTACATGCAGAGCACAGTCGATCAGTCTGGCAATCCCACTGCTGAGATCTCTCGTGTTACACTCACTTACTTACCTGAAGTATTCATAGTGTCCATCCTAATACCAGATGAATGGGAAATTAAAATGGATAGTACATTCTAGCAGGGCCGGACTGGCCGTAGTGGGCACCGGGCGTTTCCCCGGTGGGCCGCCAGGGTGGAGGCCGTTTTTGTTACCGGGGCCGGCAATATCGGCCCCCTCTACCAAAATCGGCCGAAACCGGCCCTTGCAAACAGCTCCGCTGCACCACCCCCTGCCCCCCAGGGGGGGCCGGCCGAGCAGTTTGCCAGGCCGATTTCTAGTTTTAGCAAGCAGGCATTTCCTCACATATCATTCTTATTGGCTTTAAAACCTGGGGGCAAAATTTCAAAGCCCATTGCGCTGCCGGTGCTGTACTTTTTTTGATGTACCGGCAGCGCAGTGTGCCTGCCCATATTTACAAGGCCATGTAAAGTCAACCTACGTGGCTTTTCATGGCCTTGTAAATATGGCCCCCTTGCATGCATTACTCTGCGTGAAAGGGGCGTTCTATGGGTGTTGCTGTGGGTGTTCCCACGCAATATCCATGGAACCTGATGCAATCCCAGATTTACAAGGTTTTGTAAACCTGGGAATGCGTCAGATTCCTACAGGGGAGGCGTAAGGGAGGTGTAACGAGGGGAAATACCTTTATTTCTCCTCGTTTTTCCTTTTTCTTTGTGTGCTGCATTTTGAAAGAGGAAAACGCCTCTCATGATTGTTTTTGTGCAGGAAGGTTTTCCTTCCTGCACAAAATCAATCATCCCTACAAGGCAGACACCCTTGCACCATGGTGCAAGGGTGCCTGGGTTGGCGGATGGCAGCCCATTGTGCGCCAGCGCGGGGAAAAGAACAGGAATGCGTAGTATTTTATAGATTATAGCGCATTCCTGCCCCTTTCTTTTGCTGCACCGTAGCACAGCAGGAAGGTTTGCTGCACTGCTGTGCATCAAAAATTGTAAATGAGGCCCCTGGACTTTACACCAAGAATAGAAAACACCCATAGGCCACATTCATGTTTTATTCACTATGAACTTGAGAGTTAGGTCTAGAGCTGTATCTATGAAATGAATCTCAGACGCTATTTAAATATTCATATATTAATCCAGAGTTATATAAAGTTTATGGAATATTTACATCCAAAATGTAGTGTGGGAAGATTATATTATTAAGCAAGAGTATACACTTGTGATTTCACCTGTCAGGATTATAGCGATAGGTAAAGCAGAGGCAATTTGAGATAATGTTGAAGCTGTAATGAGTTCAGGCTGGGGTATGCATTGGGTGTACAGCAACATTCCAAGACCTTTTAAACTCACCAGTATGTAAGAGAATCAAAGCACCAGCCCCTGCTTATTAGATAATGGACTTCTCAAATCCCCTCTATTCCTGTCATATGTGATGTCCCTTAAGTACTAGTACTCACCTCACACTATTCAATCCCTTCCCAGACCTCTTTGTCATTACTGTCCACCAATAGGCAGATAGCACATAACTATACCTTAAAATGCCTCTGATATGCACACACACCATGATAGTGAGGACACTATTAATTGTGGACGCCATCTCATTATCTCACTATCAATCCCGCAAAATCAACATGACACTGGATAGTTCTCCCCGAGCCTTACCTGCATGTCCCATGTAGGTTCCTACATCGATTTCACCTGGCCTTTCAAAGAGCATGCAAAGAAAAAAGCCCAAATAGACTGGTTCCAGATCAGCTTGTTACACAAACTAAAGCCATTGCTCCCTACCAGCACATTCTGGTCCATAGTCCAGACTTTGGTCCTCTCACATAATGTGGGAGTAATTCCTAATTCACCACATCCAAAATTTCACTCCCTGCCACTCAAGATCACATTGAATGCTGATACCTGACTCCTTCACATCCCCACACACTAACACAACTTCACATAATCCCACTGCTAGCACATATGCTAATTAATACCAGCTGTGTGGGCTAATTTATTGGATCCTGTGGCTTCGGCCTCTACCTGTATGTTGATGACACAAATAATCTTCAAAATCCCTAGAAATGCTCATATGGCAGCGAACCAACTTCTTCACTGCCTCTCAAAAGTTAACTGTTGAAAGCCATAGCCACCACAAACTTAATGGAGATAAAATGGAAATCCTTTGTAAATTGAAACATCTCCATTCTAGGAACTATATTTCTGACCTTTATCTTTAGGTTTGAAACCTGTACCAGTCTAAGTAGTGCAGAATTTGGGAACAAAAATAGACTTAGGGGCCGATTATGACTTTGGCGCATTTGCGCCAGCTCTCCGCCGGCACAGCTGCGCCAAAGCCATCAAGGCTTACAAGTTGATTACAAGTTGATTACAAGTTCAACTCGTGCAGGTGGACAGTCCTTTTGTCTTTCCCACGGCGGTGCCCTGAAAAAGGGCACCGCAATGGGAACGGCAAAAATAATCCAACATGGCATGGACTGTGAAGCCCATGCCGTGCTGGGACTGGGGGTGCAAGCAGACAGTGGGGCACATGTTGTGCCCCACTGAATGCATCCCCATGGCAGGAAGGGGGCATGGGGGCCATGTAGGGCCCCCTTTGTTCCCCACCGCCAGCCTTTTCGTGGCAGGCTCACCGCTATGAAAAGGCTGGTGGTGAGAGGAACTTGTAATATGCTTGTCGGGACTGCGCCTGTCCCGCTTAGCATATTGCATTACCCCTCCAGCGCGCCAGTGCCAGAGAACAGTAGTTCCCTGGTGCAGCCAGCGGTCCACTGCCGGAACGAATCAGAAAGTCGTAATCCGGCGGACGGAACACCGTCACTGTAAGTCTGGCAGTCCATGGACCGCCAGACTCGTAATCAGCCCCTTAGCTTTAACTCCATCTCCTCAAATTAATGAGGTGGTTAAATCATGCTTTTTAACTTTATTTATTGCTATGGATCTTACAGGTTTTCTCATTCTCTTATAAGGTACAACTGCCTAATGCATTTATATCTCCCTGTCTGGCCTGTTGCACTACAATATAGAGCAGCCTCCCAGACGTTTAGGTCCATAAGTTGCAGCTAGTCCTGAATATGTGGCTAGACTGGTTCTTGGCTTGTGTCCAAGGAATCATATTATTCAAGCGTTCTCTTATTTTCATTGACCTCTGAAAGAAAACACATACATTCCAATTCTATTTGCCTAATTCATATGGCAATGTTCAATTTCCGTCGTTCTTCTCCCACCAAACTCTGTCTGTGGTACCATCCCACCGAAGACCTCAGCTCTAAGGACAAATTTCGACTTAGAATTCCCAAGTTTAAATTAATAACCATGGGTGGACACGCTTTTTCAGGGGCTCTGACCACACAGTAGAATTGGCGGTAGCTACATCTACGCACGAAAGAAAATTTGGTTCAGTTTTGCAAAACGCTAAAAACGTTTTTTTTTGCTAATCTCTGTATATTTAGTTCCTTGCAGCAGTTACTCTTTGATATGTCGGTTTTGCCTTTGTGTGTTTTCTGGTGCCAAGCTGGTACTACACTCCTAGCAGGTGAATATATGCACTTTACAAAAAGTAATAAAATTAAATAAAAATAAATCAAGGCCCTACATGTCAATAACCCTGACAACCTTGCAACTTCATCCCCACAGCATCCTTATCACCTGCATCTCATTCATGGTCAAACTTGAAATGTCAAGGTGTAAAACTGGTCCCTAACAGACCAAGGGCCTGTTTAAGGCTACCTGGATCTCCCTGAATATGCACCAATCCCCCGGCTTTGGGTATGCCTGCAAGACTGGGGTTGCTGCCTTTCAAATGACAATGGATTTCAAGATTCTTCAGCTCAGGGTAGGGCTGTGAGGAGCCCTGGAGTCTGCCCTCTGGTGCATGAGAAGGATGTGCTCCAGTGGCGGTCTGAATCTTGCATGTTGACTCACAGCACCTACAGTCTCACACTTTGGGCAGACCGCAGATCTACACGGGTGACTGACTTCTTGGAGGGTCCATTGCAGGTAGTTCTCAGAAAGGGGAAAATAGAGACAAAGGCTGCCTGCTAGCAGCCTCTATCACATTGGTGTGTGCCTCAGGTGGACTGGGTTTGTCATCACAGACTTTATATAAATGAAGACCCTAAAAGAGGGGAAGGTTCCCCAGCCTGGGGAGAAAACTTGGATGTGGTGTGTGTGCCCTATCAAACAGATGCTGAAGCTGCCATTGGGGTTTGCTGGATCACTGCAAGTCACCCTTACAGACAGAAGGATGTATGAGAAAGACACCTGAGCTTTTGCTATGCGACCTCTGACAATTTTACTATGAGCAAATCACCATATTGATTGTTGCTGCTCTGGATGTGGAACCCAGAAAAAGAGGCCGCTCAGACGTGCGCATTTTGATTTTACCCTCCATCTATTCATTCCCATGGCCAGTGATCACTGGATTTTCAGTTTGCTGGAGTATCCCTGTGCCCTGCGTCTCTGCGAGGTGGTTAGTGTCTCGCTGCCATCACAGTGGATCACAAATAAAGTACTCTGTTCCCTAAGTTGACTGGCATGCCATACAAGACCTATCGTTTCTGAGACATAGTTACTCTGCCAGTCACCCACGAAGCATAACAGATTTCCACACTTCAGAAGTATCTCAGTACTTGTCTTGTAGTTTTAGTTCACCCGTGAGGTGGCATGAACCTACCACATTTTCTGCAGTTGACAATCATCCTCTCATCTGTTAGCATCCAACTCATCAGTTTGTTCACAGATTTAATCATTGTTTTCTGCCCACAGTTTGCCAGCTCAGCTGATCCTCAGCAGCGACAACATGTGCACTCTCACTGGGACCCCAGCATATGCAGACCAACTAAACCAAACTACTAGAATAGGCGTGCACACAAAGAGCGGGAAACCACTAAGGGTTGCTCTTGCATGTAGGACTGTTTGCTCAAGATTCCTGTCTAAGAAGTATTCCACCCATTGCCAAGATGAATGCATTTTTTAATCATATTGTGCAGTGCTGTGGTCTCCTCACAGGTTTCCACTGTGCAGGGTAACCAACAGCTCAAACCTCGCACCAGGCTACTTATATATGTGCGGTAGTGAGGTACACTCACTCATTTCATGTATTCCTCTCGCGAAAACATAATTTACCCTGCAGTCTTTGCCATGACCAGCCTTTATTACGAGGTTAGTACCCCGCATGAGACATTACCATGCATTACTTTATCATGCAGGCCGTTACGACTTGCTATAGGGGGCGCATTGTTGGACTGGTGTTGGATTTTTAAGTTCAGCACCTTCCCTACTGTTGTGTAGACTGGAGTTGGAATAGTAATTTATACTTTTCCAAAGTCCAGCGTCCCCTAAAGCAAGTCATTGCAACTACTTGCATGCGCAAGTAAAGCGTGGTAAAGTCACATGCGGGGTACTGACTGTGTGGTAAAGGAGTGCGGGATATATGCCTGCGGGGTTTGTTCATACAACCTTCCTCTCAAGGTAGGGTAACCGTGAACAGAATACACTGGCAGCACTATATATTTTTTTAATTCCTTTCCCAAAAAGTCTGTGGAAGTCCTGGTTTTCCTAATTGTGTGACTTTCGCCCAGTGGACCAAAATCCTTAAGTTTGGTGCTGACATCAACAGGAGTGAGAATACTCCTCTGCTCCAATGTGCAAAGTGCATAGAGGGAAATGCAGTGTCTCCAAACATCATCATGTATTCTAATGCCTCCACATGATTTAAGGGGTCCAGTAAACCCTGCGTGCAAATCTCACTCCTCCATCCAAGAACAACCCACACCCAGTGCTTAATTTGTAAAATATTAAGTGCCAGGGCTCTGACCAGGAGGCCACTGCAGCTTGCACCACCCATTGCCCTTGTCATCGCTGCCAAAACAACTACTAACCATCTCTCTCGCATGTAAATGCGACAGTTCAGATTATTCCAGGTCCCCAAAGCTAAAGGAATGGCTGGGGAGGCAGGTATTAGCACTATTTTAATGTATATTATATTCCTAAACAACCGTTGTTTTGCTCATCTCTAAATTAGATGAGCAGCGCCACCATGTGGTAGACTGTCAACACCATACTTAGAACAGTTAGGTGCCGGTGATGCGCACCGTAAACCAATTAAGTGCCGGTGCTGAGCACCGGAAAGCCCCGGCTCAAATTAAGCACTGCCCACACCCCATAGGCTGCTTGCCACTTTCTGAAGTCCATTTACACTGTGAGCTTCTGCACTACATGACATCAGCAGGCAGAACTACATAGGGACCCATTGCTGTCTGAAATAGCCAGGTAAACATATACATTCATCAAGAGAACAAAACAATTATTAGTGTATGAGGTAGCTGGCAGGGGAACCTGATCTTTCCTCAGGTAAATACCCATAAGTGTCCTACATCTACCATTGGGCAGGAAACAACCAGTAGTGTGGTGATTTAGGAATGTATGAGCTGGTGTGAGGTCCTTCCCACGTAAGCAGCCTGACAGTATGCCTGAAAGGGGCTTGCCTGGAGTTAGTAGCTCTGAAATACAGGGTTGGTTTTTTAGCAGGTGGTGCCAGTGCGAAAATCTTTTTTGGCCCCTCTCTGCCCATGACCTTCTTCTCCGTGGGGTACCTCACTACCACCCTCGAACATTTCCTCTCATCTTTCCATATCCCCTCTCTCACATAATGTTTCTACCCAAACAAATCCTTTTTAGCAACATTAGAATGATCAAAGACAGGTGGAAAAACATAACGTTCTAACCCATACCATGCAGTTTGCATGCAGCTCTTAGATGACGGTTCATAGGTCACTGTGTTATATTAGGACTGTGACTTATGAACTACAAGTAACAAAAGGATCTCTGTGGCGAAACAGTGCTATCCACATAAAATACAGTTTTGTCATCTGTATGGTACACGTTCTTTGCAGCAGGCACATTATCCCTCTGCACCACTTTATGGTGAGTCAAAACTGCCACTACGAACTCTCTCCAGCAAGAACATTAATCACTAGAGGTATCTTGACATTTTCATTGTTGCCTGAAAACTGATGGACACACAAGTAACTCTGCATCAGGTGCTTTTAAACCCATAAGTTATTTCTACACGCAGCTCCACTTCCCGACTAAGAGCCAGGTGAGGCTGCACCACTTGCACCACCCTAGAGCCGGCCCTGCTGAAACGTGAAGCAAGCTGAATGTTTGAAGCAGGTCCCACCCCTGTATGGTAGAGATGGGTCCCACCTGATGACCCAGTCTTGCCCACCGGGTTTGGTAGTTCCTCCAGAGGAGACCTGTAGTGCATTGCCCACTTATTGTATAACCTGCAATCATTGGGTCTTGATTCTTCAGACTCCTCTCCATTCTCTGTGCCTTGCCACCGATGAAGACAGACTAATTGTACATGGATGGCCCCAGGAACCTGCCTGCCAGTGGCTGGGATCTAGGGTACTGCCAGACTGTCCATCCTTGAAGTACCAAAGCAGGTATCATATTGCTGTTCCCAAAAAGGAAGATCTTTGATATCTCCTTAGACCAGGCCAAGAATCCATCATAACATCTGCAGTAATCTTCAGTAGAGGCTGGTGGCAGGGAAAAGTGGTGAGGCAGCGCGGGGGAGGGCAAGGGGGAGCGACGACAATAACAACACAAAAAACTTACCTGCCGCCCATTGCATCGCCGCTGTTCTGCTCCTCTAGCTCTACTGCAGCACAGACTGAGGCTCCCAGACTCCCCTACGGCCAATCCAGACACTGCTCTCATGCTGCTGGCAGCATGAGAGAAGAGCCGGGATTGAGCTGAGCGGCCTGGATTTGCGCTCCCAGAGAGGCTGGGAGCCTGTGCCTGTTGTCTCCAACCCGGCACAGCAGCTCAGGTTGAAGACATCTCAGGGCCCATGTCGGTTTGGCCGCCCTAAGACGGCCGGCCAAACCCACATGCACACTTGCAGCATGTGCCCACCACGCCTCCTCCCTGGCTGCATCACATGGCCCCGCCCCCAAGACTGGCCGTGTGAAGAAAAATAAAATGATAATAACCCTGTTTTATTATCATTTTACTTTTCACGTTTTGCATCTGCTTGCAGTGTGGGCGACGCTCCTCCACCATAAAGGAGGAGTAGCTGCTGGTGATCAATAGGGAACAACATATGCAAATGTATTTTGCAGCGTTTTTAGGTCTCGCGCCTAGCGTTGCACTGCGAAGCAGTGCTCGCGCAGCGCGAGACATTTAGTAGATGAAAAAACGGGGATTCAGCACTGACCTAGGAATCGCACACGCTCATGCGTGTGCGATTCCTTTTGTGCTACCCCATTGGCCTTTTCGTGCGTCTTTGTATAAAAGACTGCACGCAATTGGCCAAAGGCGGGCGCATTGCTCCGCCCATGGCCTATTGGTGTCTATTACGCGCACCAAAGGCCATGTGGTTTCAATTATCGTGCCCAGACACGGGCGCGATAATTGAAACCACATGTTTCGCTGTGGCGCGCGCGCACCACTCGCGGGCGTGTTTTTTTTTTTTTTTACAATAGCAACGCACATTATATCCCCGTTTCAGGTTATACGTGAAATAAAAGAACAAGCATGTCTAACAGTGCATACATGCATTACTTTGTATGCAAACAGGAAAGTAACAATGTTCTGAACTTGCCACTTTACACAGAGTGTGTACTATGTTGTTAAAGTGAGTGCAGCTTGCCACACTCAAGGTTACTGTGAATTTTGCAAGGAAGGAGTCCCTGGATGCCAATATAGGAGCTATAGTATACCCCTCTGCTTTAGAATAAATATATTTACAATGCTCGATATATCTGATTTATAAGGGCTCGTCTGTGGGATGTATGGTTTATAAGCCATAACAGCACAAATTCCATTAGTTACTATCCTGACAGAAGCCCTGCCCCTCCTCCCTCCCCTGTTCGCAGAGTGTTCCAGAGTTATGTATTTATACCTATAAAGAAGCAATATATTTTTAATTAGCGGTCGAAAGTCACGTTATGCCATTTCTAAGCACTCTAAATAACACTTGTTATTTTTATCCTAATTAATGGCACCCTACTTGCCGACTTCGGAAAGATGAGAGGTAGACTCGGCCGTTCCAGGCAGGATCCTATCTAATGATCAGGATGAGTTTTCAGAACTGGTGCTGCCCGTGTGTGCGAGAGCAGGAGCCCCTGGACCCCTCCCTGCTCCGTCTCCCCCTCCCCTCCCAGTGCAGAGGGAGGTCTTCGCCGCCTCCTCCCTCCCTCCCTCCTTCCCGGTATGACACACCCGCCCCTCCGGGCGCACATTCCTCGGCCCGGAACAGGCCCACGCGGTCCTGGTGATCACACTAGCCGGAGTTCGAGGGAGCGGGCGCTGCTTTCCCAGGGTACAGGCAGCAGGGGGGGGAGGGACGGACGGACACCGCCTGGGGAGGGACGGACAGGCACCGCCGGGGGCAGAGTGGAGAGCGTCAGGTTGGGGAGCGGCAGGACACCACCTTGCAAATAGCAAGGTTCGAACTACGGGATAGGGTTGACAAAATTATGCAGCACGAAAAAGCAAATTATGCGGCATTTCTAGGTCACATTAAATGGCACCACTGCTTCACTATTTTGTCGTTTTAGCACACACTAACACTGCATGTGCTCAGAATCCACCTTAGTAGTAACTTTTGCCACACAAAACTGCGACCAGTAACTCAAACGTGACCCATTCACATTTGCAATGGGTCAATTTTAGCAAAATGTTTTGTAATGCCTGTGTGAACATTGTGTTGAGATATAGGCTCCTGGCACCCCGAAACCCCCTCGCCCCCCCCAAACCTTACGAAGCCTATCTGTGGTAGTGGTGGGCAAGCTACTGAAAGCTCGAGCCTGAAGCCTGGCTCTGGCTCGACTCGAGGTCCTGTTGGAACATTGAGGCCATAACAATCCGAGCTTTCATGTGGCTTCTGCCTGGCTCCCTAGCCCCAAGATGTGGTGTTACGGTCGGTCAGACTGGTTGACTGGGGAACAAGGTTCAAGTCTCAGCGTCGGCTCAACAACATCCTGTGATTTTGGGCAAATCACTTGATCTCCCCATGCCTACAAACAATGCATGTGACCCTATGAAATGTAGCTAGTGCTTACTTGTATAAATAAAGTGTTCCAATACCTGCGGGTCTAGTTAGCATTATATTTTAAAAACTGCAGAAAAATGCACTATGAGGTCAAAACAAAGCCGTAACATAAGGAAAGACAAATAGATGCCCATTTACTGCTGATTTGTACAAAGTGAAACCAGGCACCCTGTATAAATCGAAGCTTCCCGCTTACAATGTGTGATCTTAGGCAAATAGTTTATTTCACCAAAACTCTTTTTTCTTCATTTTTGTGTATGAAAGCACTTTCAAATATGTGAGCCACCTGTTGTATTAAACTATCACTTTTAATAAGTACTTCTCAGTGCAGAGCTATAACGTGCAGTAGTAACGTCAAAGACTCCACATTTTAAATAAATACACTTTTTTAAATTTTGAAGAGACTATCATCTTTTATATGATGTTCACTGTATGATTTACATAGCAAATATTTTCAGGGCTCTAAGACCCGAGCCAGACCCATGGCTCGGCTCTGGCTCTCCCTGTTAATCTGTTGGCTCGTCCGCCTCTAATCTGCGTGTGTTAATTGTCTGGGTGGGCTTGAGAACTTGCAGGGCCACAGACTCATATAGTTTCTCTTTCATTAAATAACCCATTGCTGCATAGGATTGACTAATTCCATCGATTCTGTATGTGCAATTTGCACTTTATGGAAGGTCCCATTGAAGATAATACGTCCTCATTGGCACATCCCTCTAAACATACAACATTACAATATCATCAGATTACAGTTTATGGGCATCCCTCTCTGAGGAGTGCAGAAGCATCTGCTGGGCCCGAAATCTGGTTTGATACATTTTCAGTAATTTTACCAGCACGGTTTAGTTTGTTTGAAAGGCCACGAATGTGAGCTCGTACCACAGGATCGATTTTGCCACAGAATTTGATGTGTTTTGTAAGCAATAGTTTCATCCCTTTTTAGGTCGAGCCTGGGCAGCGCATGCGCTGCTCTGCGAGGCATGCTGTATTCGAGCATGGACTTGAAGCCCCGCCCACTCTCTGCCCATATTTGCCGTTGGTTTGGGTCATTGTCCCTCCTTAGTACCGCCTTTTCTTCATTTGTAACCTCCCGTGAGGACTGGCCCTTTTAATTCTGTTACTTGGCATGTCTTATTTAGTCTGTAAGCACTATTTTCTTTAATCAGTTTCTCCTACTGCAGGTACGACATGCTTTCCTGCAACATTCAGCGCGCCATGCGCGCTTTCACTTTCCAAGCAGCCTGGGACAACGGCGGCGGCTTCTTTGAAATGAAACAGGTATCATATTTACAAGAGTTTGAGCTATTAGCATTGTAAATGACAATGCCTTTTATTTATCTGTTAATTATCAAAACATATAAATAAAAGGCATTATCTTTTACAATGCCAATAGCTTAAACTCTCGCAAATGCGAGACCTATTGCATTGCAAATGCTTGTTTGTACATGGTATTGCCACAACCATGGGTTTTTCTGTGCACAGCTCATCTAGATACGACCCGGAAAAAATTATACATGCAAAATTCAGAAATGAGAAGTATTTCTGTAGATCTCATAATGGATGCGGGGTGGGGGATACACTGAGTCAAAAAATAGAGCTTTGGTTTGCGCTGAGCTCAGAAAGATGCTGCTAGAAATACAGAACTTCTGAAAGTAACAAACCCTACAGAAATGTTTTCTCTGCATGTTCCCTCAAATTTGGAATTGCTTTTAACCATAAAGTAGGCTGCTTGTCTTATACTTAAAGACAGTGCTTCATTTCTATAATAAATAAATAAATAACTTCAGGGGCCGAATGTAGTTCGTAGCTGCACTACCAAATGCCGATGTTGCCAAATACCAAGCTTCTTTGGTATTTATTCCACTTCATGCCATTTCCTTCTATGGTGTTTCAGTTTCATTCTCTTTATTTCCCTCTTGCAGGTTCTTTTTCAACAATTCTCCCTTTGTCACCATTCTCTTATCTTTCTTATCTTTCTCTTCTTTCTCCCTTTTCTGAATTCTCCCTCGTGCTCTGGGTCAAAGTGCGATGAAAAATAAGCCCCGGTCTGCAAAATGAGGGTCAGTGGCCACCGCTTGCAAACACCGGTACAAAATAAGCACTGCATAAAGGGTATCTACTACCTAACAGCATTTTACTTGCCCACTTAAAGAGGAAGAGTGTGAACCCTGGATGTTGGAGGCATGCACCAGCATCTTTTCTATAAAAATACCATCATTTTATCCTCATTCCTAGCTATCGAGCTGCAGTTTCCCTGAAGGCAGACTTGTGCTGTCTCTTTCCAGAAATTTAACATGCGATTTTCCTCTATCCGTGATTGCATCATTTTTCACCTGTTTTGTTTAGCAATTTGACGAATTTACTTCCCCGTGACCGTTTCATTTTCCCTGTTGCATTGTGGGCCTTGCAGTCCAAAATTGTTGTATTTTCAAATTGCCCGTGCCTACCTGATTTCCCCTCCTAATTTCTCCCTTGATCTGTGCTCAGACCTGTGTGTTAAGCAATCCACCCCAGCTCCCATCTTGTCCTAGCAAGTGAGTGAACCCAGATTAAACCCCTTCTTCCCCCCTTAGCAACAGAGTTATTATACCTCAGAGACTGAACAGAGGGTGCTCTGAGACTGCAGTAATCTGCTGTTAGTTTTTTAAACTGTGCTTTTTAGGGCTTGTCCACTCGTTCTTTTTGCTAGGAGAGCGAGAAGTTTTGGAAAAACAGTATTGTTAGAGGGCAAAGTTTGTTAGGCCCTTACCTGCAGAACTCCAGGGTGTGGATTGAGCCTGTCTGTCTCCTAGGAGATTCTTAATTGAGGAGCAGCTTCCAGCCCCCTGGCCAGCAAACATTGCCTGAGGTGGCAGAGACCTTATAGATGCTACATGTGTGCACTGATTGGTGGTTATATCTGGTGTTTCTATTGGATTAAGGTTAGTGTTCTCATTGGTTGAGTATTCGAGGGTGCTGATTGGTTTCTGGGTCAGTGAATCTATTGATGTAGGGCTTAGGGTTAGTGATCTGATTGGTGGATAGGTTTAGGGTTTCAGATTGGTTCCGGGGGCTGGCCTTAGGGCTTCTTGTATGCTTGGCTGCTGGGATCAGGTTTGGGACTAGGTTTGGGACTAGGGCTGGGGCTAGGCTTTCTATTGGATGTAGGGCTTAGGGTTTTGTGCCTGATTGACTGCTGGTACTAGGGCTGTGATTGGCTATAAGAGGCCGGTGTGCTATTGATTCTACGACTTAGGGCTAGTGTTGTGATTGGTTAGGGCTAGGGTTCCCATTGGCCGAAGAGGTCACCTGATTACTAGAGCTATTTGAGGTCAGGGTTCAGGACATTCCAGCCCGGGCGTTGAGGTTAAGGGCCAAGAGGAAAAGGGCAATTGCCTGTTTGAGCCTGTTCAAGACTGGTTGGGACTAGGGTCAGAAATGCTGCCCAATTTCAAATACACCAGCATCCACCCTACCCCATCCACAACCAGAGTAAGACACTCACAGCACATGTACTCTACTCATTTACTACAAACTAACCCAAGACAAAGTTCAATGTCTCAGCACCCACTATAACACTCCAGAAATCAAACCTATACACCCCTCTATCCCAGCTACCACACATTTGCACCATCACCTACAAACAATACACAACTCTATCCTATGCCACTCACCAAACCACTCATCACTAACACAACCCAAATCCACACCATACTGAACTATATCCCATCCAGACACACACTCCCTGCTCTAATGACTCCTAACAGACCCCCTTTTATCACCAACAAACCTATACTCAGCCTCCCATCATTCCTCCCACCAACACCCTCCTCTTCTTTCAACCACAATAACACAACCACACAACACTTACACTCAGATTCACCAAACAGATTACCTCTTGCTGCAATCATTTCTAAGACAAACAATGTTAACTCTAGTTCATCCCCTCTTATACACAACATACACTCTACTCACAAACACATCACCACTCCTTTTACCTTACAACTTCCACTCATAAACAATATTATACAAACAAATCCATCTCATAAAACAAGTACATCAGCATCTCTTTTCACTGCTCCTCAAAAACAAAACAAAACACGCACACCAGCACAACAAAATCTCTCACATGCAACACCCTATAATTTCTATCACAAACTACAAACATACACCCACCTTTCAGACTACACAAATGAACAAACTCCAATGCCAAGCTTTCTCTCTTCCCCCACACCTAACACATATACAGCAACACAGCAACTCTATTTTAACTGCCTCTCATCTATTGGACAATTTAGAACCTTACTACATGACCCACATGTTGCACCACCACCCCTAACTCATACACCTTCCGCCCTAAACAGGTGCAAACAAAATAAGCAACATGCCACACCTCGCAACTTCACTTCTCCATGTCTACTGCACAACATGGTTTCACTAAAAAACAACACAGCAAACAAATTTACTCTCAACCACCACGTCCACCACCTACACACGCATACGCATCAAAATGCCTTCTTAGCCTGCTGGACGAGGAACATGATACAGAACAGATACACAATTGCTATCCTTATACAGCTAATATCAACACTAAGGACACACCTGCTACAAGCCCACAAAATACTGCTCACTCTTCTACAAAACAAAGTCATACTATCACCAAAGCACATTCTCTAAACTGTCTACTGACAAATGCTCGATCGCTCTCTAAAAACAAACATCAGGTCTACGACTATCTCACTGGCGCAAAACCTGACATACTATTCATAACTGAATCATGGTTGGGAGAGGATATGGCTCCAGTCCTGCATGCCACCTTTCCTCTAGGCTATCAAACTATCACGCAAAATCGTATAGGCAAAAGAGGAGGTGGCCTAGCTGTTGTGTTCAGACAAACATTACATGTCACAAAAGCTGACAACGTCTCTATTAAAGATAGTGAGGCCCTTTTCACCAGATGCAATCCTACACCATCTTCCTCCTGTAACTTCCTGCTCCTTTACAGACCTCCACCTAGCAATGCAACATTCCCAGACACACTTCTCGACACGGTTTCAAACTGATAACACTACACTCCAACCTATGCATTCTGGGTGACCTCAACATTTGGTTTGACAAACCTAATATGCCCCATTCGAAAACAATCATCACTGGCCTAGACACACTGAACCGTCATCAGAATGTTCACAAACGCACACACATCACTCGACATATCCTAGATATCATTTTTTCTAATACAGAACTAGTTACCTTTCAAACAATGACTCCAGTCACATGGTCAGACCACCATGTGCTTGCTTTCCAACATAAAACAACACAAAGCGATGCACCTAAAACTACCTTACGTGCATCCACCTATCGACCGTGGAACAAACGCAATTTGAAACACAACTAACATCCAATACTGATCTAGACACAATAAATTCTGTTAAAAAACTATATTAGTTGCTACAGGAAGCTTTTGATATCCTAATACCACTAAAAACAACACAACAGAACAAAAGAAAACAAGCACCTTGGAGAAATATAGATATAAAAGAGATAAAACAACAAATTAGAAAGCTGCAATGTGCCTGGCTCGAAACAAACACCAATCAAGACAATCTTCGCCTACAGAAACTTAACAGATTATACAAGTCAGCTATCAAAAAAGCTAAGAAAAGGTACTATTCAGACAGAATTCAAAATGCTAAATGTGCAAATAAAGATTTCTATAAAATTCTCAATGTATTTCATAAATCAAAATGCCTAGAAGGAGCTCATCCCGTTACTCAAGATTTCACAGACAAACTGTGAAATCTTTACACGGCCAAAGCAGACATGTTGAACTCATATTTAAAACAAAGACAAAGCACCAGCACCGACCCCTTTCCAAAACAACAATGCAAGAATACTCTAACCCAGCCTCTCCGTTCCTTCCAGCACATTTCGCACAATGAATTTATGGAGCTGGTCACAAACTTTCAAGACAATTCTTCTAACAACCTCTGCTGCCACACCAGTAGGAAGAATCATCAACGATTCCTTAACTACTGGAATATTTCCAGAAAAACTCAAAAAGTCATATATATGCCCATTACTGAAGAAAACAAACTTGGACCCGCTGAACCCTGACAACTACAGACCAATTACATATGGACCTTTCCTGGGCAAACTGATAGAAAGAGCAGCATTCACCTATATGTCACAATTCATTGAAGATAATGCCATACTTTCAGACTTCTAAACGGGATTCCGTCCAGGAAGAGGCACAGAATCTGCCATTGTTGCCATCTGGGATGACCTGAAGAACACAGTTGACCGCAACGGGGTTACTGCGCTGCTTCTCTTGGACCTCTTGGCTGCCTTTGACATGGTTGAGCATGACACTCTGATACAAAGACTCTACGAAGCCGGCATAGAGGGGACTGCTCTAGACTGGATCCCATCCTACCTTCGCAACAGAACTAATGTCATCCATACCCCCCCTTTCTCGTCCAAACCATACTTCACAAAAGCAGGGGTCGCTCAAGGCTGTATCATTTCGCCCATGCTTTTCAACATCTACATGAAGTCATTACCGGAACTGATTAATCAATTTCCCCTCATGTGCTATAACTATGCAGATGACACGCAAACACTCCTTCAACTGGATTGCCCCAAAGACACTGGCAACTCACCAATTTTCAGTTGTCTCAGAGCCGTGGATCAATGGATGACGTGGAGCCATCTCAAATGGAATGCTTCCAAAACAGAAATACTCACTTGCGGCGATTGGAAAAATTATGACCCATTCGCCGCCTGGCCTGATGATCTGGTAACACTGCCTAAAGTATTGAAGGAAGTAAGAAACTTCAGAATGACCATGGACTCCAAGCTATGAATGAATGCCCAAGTGGACAAACTAGCAAGATCAACCTTTGTTACTATAAAACTCTGCGATGAATCTTCCCCCATCTGGAATTTCCACACAAGGTCCAGGCTGCCATTTCTCTTGTTCTGTCCAAACGCGATTAACCCAATAGCCTCTACCACGGATCACCTTTAATGACTATGAAAAGACTACAACAGATTCAGAACTCGGCTGCCAGACTATTCTTACATATAAAGCCTCAAGATCTCCCCTGCCTTGAAAGCCCTGCATTGGTTACCGGTTGCCAGAATATCCACGTTCAACTGGCTTTGTATATCACCCACAAAGCGATACATGGAACGGGACGCTTTTCATCAGGAATAAAATCATCAAACATATTCAACAAAAAAACCTCCACTCTAGAGTGGCACCTCGCCTCAAAATCCCAACGTACAAGAAAAAAACCATGGGTGGCACATCCTTCTCTGTTCAAGCAGCCAAAGTATGGAACTCTTTAAATCCCAACATAAGATCCACAGATAACCACCTTATCTTCAGAAAACTCCTCAAGAATTGGCTCTTCCTCACCTAACCACCATACGAAAACAGAAATATACAGCATATCCCTCTGTCTATAAGCATTTATTTGGACTATAGATATGTACCTATATATGTGTATTGCTGTGTATAAACATGTATAATAATTGTGTTTTTAGAAATATAGATATTCGTTAGTTCTGCTTAACAAAAGAACATATTACCGATAGTTACATTATTCTATGTTTAAACATGTATATAAGTGACTTCATAAATAAGTACATTTTTTATCATAACTATTTATCTACAATTGCTTCACTATTGAATTACAAAAGTAAAAAAAACTAAATCAAAAAAGTACAACACTTGAAAGCCAGAGTTTATTAAACGCATCTTTAATCTACCTATACTACCTTCCATATAAATATATATATATATATATATATATATATATATATATATATATATATATATATATATATTATATATATATATATATATATATATATATATATATATATATATATATATATATATATATATATATATATATATATATATATATATATATATATATATATATATATATATATATATATATATATAATACCTACTGGCGGTCGCCAGTAGGTAGTTATAGTTAGGACCTAGTTTCCATAGGAAAAGCGTTTTTTGTTTTCCCAATAACTTTGGCGCCGGTTGACAAATCTTCGCGAAATTTTCAAAACTAGTGGCCCGCTCTGGTCAGCTCCTGTCTTGAAAGTTTCGGGGTGATTCGACAAGTGGGGGCCGAGAAAAAAGGGGGGTCCCAAACTGCGTTTTCCCCGTGTTAATTTCCATAGGAAATTTTAGACAAAGCTACAGCCCGAACTGCTGAACGGAATTACACCAAATTTGGCAAAAAGGTAGCCCTTGGTTCAGAAAGAGTCCTTTTTGTTAAATGGTGTAAATCTGTTCAGTAGTTCTTGAGAAATTCAAAAAATAAAACGTTTCGATATCTGGGCGGAGCCTAACCCCCCCCCAGCATGAGCTTGGCTCTAATTGGCTCTAATTGGCTGCCAACACTTCAAAGCAGGAAGTGTTGGCAGCCATCTTGTGCTATATATATATATCAGATTTCCTGCTGAGGAATGTTACCATAGCAGTTTGCGGGTCTGGTCCTAGATTTACAAAGGCTTTTAATTCCCCTAACCTCAAAATTTTAAACCATGAAATACGCAAGTTTTGTGGCCCCGGCTGTCGAGTTTGAAGCTTGTGCGCGTTGCTGAAAGTGAAAGTAAGTCCGGGGCTGTCGTAAGCACCCTTTTGGCAGTCTTCCATGACAGACAGCCGTAGCTGTGTGTGTTTTTCTCACGTTCAGTACAATTACCACTTTCAGAGTCCAGCGGAGAAACACTGAGACAGCGGTAACAGGATCGATTGAACCTCCGAGACCAGGTCTATGTAGGGGAGGCTGCCTAGGGCTGGTGGTGCTAGGGGGCGGGGGGCAGATGTCTCTGTATTGTGTTCAGCACACGTGTTCCTTCAGAACCAAAAGCAGCGTCAGGAGGAAGAGCCCGCGTGGTTTCACTTTCAGGCTCCGCCGATCGTAGGGTGCAACGCCCGGGAGGTGCCCGGGGGCCGGTGAGGCACAAGCAGGAAGCCGGGAAAACGGAGCCAGAAAGTAGGAAACCGAGGTTCCGGCGAGGGCGGCAGAGACAAGAGGAAATAAGGGGACGATCGGGAATCCACGGGAAATCGGAACCCCGGCAAGAGCAGGAGAATATCAGGAGCTAGGAGAAGATCAGGAGATGGAGAGTTAAGGACAAGATCGGGAGTCGGGTAGATCGGGAGTGAAGGCAGGATTCAGAGAACATTGTCTGCCAGGGGAAGATTAGGATAAGATCAGGAGAAGATCGGGAGTCCGGGGAAGATTAGGAGTCAGGGCGAAATCAGGAGAAGATTGCCTACACGGGAAGTTTAGGAGAAAATCAGGAGTAGCGCGACAGCAGGAGAAGGACAGAAGTCGGGAGAAAATCGGTAGATCGGGAGTGAAGGCAGGATTCGGAGAACATTGTCTGCCAGGGGAAGATTAGGATAAGATCAGGAGTCAGGAGAAGGTCAGGAGTCCGGGGAAGATTAGGAATCAGGGCGAAATCAGGAGAAGATTGCCTACCAGGGGAAGTTTAGGAGAAAATCAGGAATAGCGTGACAGCAGGAGAAGGGCAGAAGTCGGGAGAAAATCGGAGTCAGGAAATATCAGGAGAAGGTCAACAGTCAGAGTGGGATGGTGGTCCCTGAGAAGATGCGGAGATCTGGGGGATGGTTGAACACTAGGAGAAGATCCGGAGCCCGCAGTACCTAGAAGAGGAGCAGACTAGAGGCTAGCAGGGCCCTCAAAGTGTCAGAGAAGTTCCAGAGGGGCGTCTGAATTTGTGGGAGCAGTTCCTTTCCACCACTGGGGGTGTCTTTGAATTCAGTGGACTGGTTGTATGGGTGTTTCTGGTTTGCTGCACCTGGGATCGACTGTGGGCTACAATTCCTGGAAACATCAATACACAAGATGGATTAGGGGGCAGGGATCCGGGGGTGTCTGTAATTAGGAGGGATTCTAGGACTTCTGTGATATCTGTGATTCAAGGGCTCCTAAGATTTTTTTTAGACTTTTTGGGTTTGTAACTAACATGTCTGACACGGTGGCCCAGATGAAGTTAAAGGAATGGCTAATTGCCCAGGTGGACAGTGGTCGGTACCCAGGCCTTCATTGGGAGAATGCAGAGAAAACCATCTTCCGGATCCCATGGAAGCATGCAGCCAAGCAGGACTACCGGGAGAATGAGGACGCGGCCCTTTTCAAGGTAAGGAACCAAATGAACGATGGTAATTTGCAAAGGTGCAAAGTAGGACTAAGGGGTGAGCAGAGAAATGCAGCGCTCTTCAAGGTAAGCGACCTGCGAAGGCATGAGATATGGGATGCAGCAAAATGAGCATCCTAGATGGAGGGGGGGGGGCATGGGGAATCTGCCTGTTCAATGTATGTAAGCCGGAGACTTGAGGCACAGTAGCATGGTGTCCCAGGAGAAGCGAAGGCCAGTCTGGAGGTCCTCGCCCTCCTGAAGGCTGGCAGCGTAGTGTGCAAAGCAGCAACATGGGAAACACATAGGAATCCAGGACATAGTACTTCATGGCTGTCTTCAAAGTCAAGAAGGCAGGGAAGAGAATACAAGAGATGTGCGAAGCAGCAACATGGGTGTCATGGAGCATAAATGAAGGAGCAGGACGACACATCTGTCACTAGGGTAGGGAACCCAAGGAAGGCACTAGATGGAAGAGGTAGCAAAATATGAATGATAGAGCAAGGGCTGAGTGTGAATAGACATCCCTCTTCAAGGTAAGGGAAGCACGAAAGGCCGGAAATGGGCGAAGAAACAACGTTCACTTCCTGAGGGAGGAGGGCACAAGGAGATCAGTGTAGCTGTCATGAGGGTAAGGGGTCTAAAGAAGACTGGAGGTGGGCAGAACAGCAGCACAGCATAATAGCAAGGGCCAACCAAGATGTTTCTCTCTTCAAGGTAAGGACCATGTGGAAGGCAGGAAATTGATGAAGTAGCAACAAGTGCATCTTAAGAGAGTATGAAGAGTGTAGGTTATGACTGAGTTCAAGGTAAGGAAAATAAAAAAAGAAGACAGTATAGGTGCACAGGAGAGGCAGAGGCGAAATAGAGCGAGAAGGGACTGAGAAGGCCTTCCCTGGGGGAGAAGTGCATAGATGTCGAAAGTTGCAACGGAAGCGAGGCTCGAGGTGGAAGCCGCATCCTCCAGAAAGGTGAGGAACCTATGGAAGGCAGCAAATGGACAAAGGAGCTGAGGGAGGTACTAAAGGGAACCTGGGTTAGGTGAGTTCTCTTCAAGGGACAAAACATAACATAGGCTGGGGACAAGCAAAGCACCACATCTGCATGTCAGAGGGAGCAAGGGGTGAATAGTTGGATGCAGCCCACTTTAAGGCAAGGAGCCTAGTGAAGGCAGAGATGCGCTAAGTGGCAACGTAAAGGTCCAATAGGAAGCATGGATTTAGTAGGAGGGCACCGTCCTCTTCAAGGTAGAAACCTAAGGGAAGCTGGGAATGTGCAAAGCTGCAAAACCTTTTTCATGAATGAGGCAAGGGGCAGAAAAGCAGGACACAGCTCTAAGGTAAGGAAGGAAGGAAGACAGGATATGTGCGATGGTGTAATATAGGCATCTTAGAGGGGAAAAGGATGCAGCTCTCTTCACAGTAAGAACAAGGAAGTCAAACAGTGTTAAATACCTTGACATAGTTGGCGCAATGGGAAATGGCTGGAGACTCGGCAAGCATACATGCCACTTACAGAGACTGACAGTAGTAACATCTGAAGAAGTAAGGGCATATGGTTTACAATTAAATTAAAGTTAATTGAGATCCATCCCTAATAGTTCTTCATATCTGAAAGCCAGGCCCTAACATATACCTACAAATTATTTTACTACTTTCAGTTTATTTTATACTTGCTCTAACCCATGCATATTCCACCAGAGACCTCTGCTACACTGACTGACTCAGAGATCTTGTCCGTCAGCCAGCATGTCCACTGACAACTCTGACTGATATTTCCCAAGATAGCTTGATCTCACCAAACTCCATCCTCCTATCTACTTTCCACCAACAATATCGCAGTTGGCAGCTCATTCTTCCTCCTCTTCCTGATAACATTTCCTCCAATCACTGACGTTAGCAAAGATGTACACTCACCCACCCACCACCATTCCCATGGACAGGTTTCTTCCACTGAACTTTCTATGGTTGACAAGTCGCCATCTACAATATTCCTATGGGACATCTTGAAACTAGTAATACCACTGACAGGTCTCACCCACTCCACAACATTACCATGGCCACCCTCCGACGGACTTACCAACTGCTCCACCACATCGACACAAAGAGCAACCAGTAATCTCTTCTCATCCGCTGCATTTCCATGGATAACTTCCTCTGACAGACGAACATTCCCATGGACAACTCAACCCACTAGTCAGTGATCCCACAGTTTGCTCTACTACTGCTATGGTAAAGCCACTAACCATTCCCTTTAAATCTCATACAGTCCCACAGACTCCACCCACTCCCTCACTCCCATCATGGGTGTGCCATGTACAGGTGGCTGACTACCCAACAGCAACAGAGACAAATAGAACATTGCAGGTATACAAAGCTTCACCAATGTCTTTATCTGGTCAGTAGTCATAAGAAGGAGATTGGACAGCCTCTGTGTTCATTCAGCCTTCATTGAGTTTTAAGGCTGGTCTAGGTGTCACAGACTGACACCATGATGGCATCTTCAGAACCCTGCACAGTCCTCAGGCCATCTTGGGACAAAGCCTGCCTCAGCTGATGGTGGAAGTTAACCTGCATCAGACTAAATTATCTCATGTTTGTCTACTTCCAAGGCTCAGGAAATATTGGTTGACCTCCAGATGGAGTCCTCCTCAGCTCATCTAAAAAACAAAATTAACAACTCCATTGATTTCTGCATTTTTGATGCACATACAGACATGGTACGAGTCTGGACTGCAAAGGGGTTAGATTGAGTTCCCTGGATCGTTCTGCAACTAGCATCACTTGTGTGTGCTCTTGTGAGTACCCTGCTGAAGCATCCACGCATCACTTGACTGTACAACATCATGATACCAAAGAATGAACAGTGGGATAGGTTTGCCATTTTTAGAACTCAAAGTAAAATATAAAAGTAAATAAACACCCTCCAACTGTTGTATAGATGTCAAAAACTGCATGACTGCAGCACATAAAGCATCCAAACACGAGATTAATTTCAAAGAACACACACGTATAAAGTACCCCGTCATCAACTGAGCCTTCTACATTATTCGGGCAGTGATTTTGAAGAAACAGCTGTAACAGAATTGAAGTGTGTGGTGCTGGCATAGAAGGAAGACACCCCTTCCTTGGGTGAACAGCAGTTTTGGATCAGTGCACATAGTTGACAACCTGTTCTAGATAATTTTCAATCCATGTGGCAGTACCTAGACTCACAGAATGAAATGTGTAGATATGTTTCTAATCTGGCTGTCTATCGTGTCTTTCTCCAGGCCTGGGCTATCTATAAAAGGAAGTATCGGGAAGGAACTGATAAAGCCGACCCCTCCACTTGGAAGACTCGTCTTCGTTGCGCTCTCAACAAAAGCACAGATTTTTAAGAGATCCCGGAACGCAGTCAGTTGGATATCTCGGAGCCATACAAAGTCTATCAGGTGTTGAATGAACAACCCACAAAGTCTGGTAAGGGAAACAACCTTTTACACTCAATGGCCTTTATTGGTCCACAGTACTGCTTTCGATTACCTTAAAGCCGACTATGTGGTATTTTGTTACATACATTTTTTTTTAGATCCTTTTAACCCGAGTTTGTTGGGTGGTTCCAATCCTTTGGCTTTATGGCGCATATATCTTGCCTTTGGACTTGGCTCAATTATTCGGCACTGGAATTTCTCTCCTTTAGCTCTGACATGGTGTTGCCTTTCAGTGAAACCATTATTCGGGTAGGTTGTTGACTTGGCTTCATCCCATTTCTTTGGCATTGGTTTCACCTGTTCTGATGCCAGATTTTTTGAACAGATTTTGGTTAAAGCCGAGGCTAGATATGATCTAGATGCCTGGGTTTATTGGACACTTACTGACTGTTTGACACAGGGGAATCTTAGATAGGTCACAGGTCCCAGATATTGCTTTATGTTAGTTTGGTACCAGATGCGTAGGTCAGTTATTACATTTTTGGGAAATGAACAGGCTTACTTTGCTCTAGAATACTAGAGTATGTCGAATTGTCCACCTTCCTCGCTCTAGTGTACTGCTTTTTAATGCGCATGCTCACATGAGTATGATTTGCAGCTTGATGGATCTTTGCCAGTGACTTGCCCCTTGTGCACTTGCTGTTTGCATATTGATTCAAATTACTTTACTCAGGGCACTAGTCTATGTTGTGTCACTATCCAGTTCCATTTCCTTTGAGTATGGGCTTTGCTGAATTGATGCATGATTGTTCGTGATCTTGAGACGTCCAGTCTCTGCCTTGCACCCACATTAGCAGCTGGCTATAGTAATGTTCCTGTAGGAAGCTGGCTCTGTATATGTTATACTAAAATGAGGTACAGTGTGCCCAGAGTCCAGTGGAACCCCAAAGGTAGGCAGAGGTAAAAGTAGATAGCACCTTACTCTCTATTTGTGGTAGTGTGGGCGAGCAGTAAGGCTTTATCAGAGGGTAGTGTTAAGCATTTGTTGTACACACTCAGGCAGCAAATGATGTCACACACTCAAAGACTGAACTCAGACCAATTTGTTTGTATCAAAAATATTATTAAGTTATTTTATTTCTAGAACCAAGTCAAGCCTGGTGCAGGTAAGTGGTTTTATACTTTGCAGTAAACAGTACAGTTGAATGCAGTTGTATATACCTGGTTTTGGTTACAGATAAATCGCTTGTAAGGCAATACTTTGAAATACTGTACATAGGCTTTGTAATTACTTTAGTAGTATTGGTTATATTGCTTTGCAAAATACTTTTCTTACACAGTGTAGTATACCTGGATACTACACTGGGACATTTCCTGAATAAAGGTAAGTAAATGCGATTTTGTTATTCGAACACAATTGTATTGGCTTTCATAGATTTTCCAACTCCACACTTAGAAACTTTTTCACAAGAAAACAGTCAATGTTATCCTATGGGAGGAAATAGAGTTATCGGTTAACAGGTAAGTACTTTGTTGTGGGAGTTGGTTTTCTGGGGTTAGACTCAGGGGTCCCCCAGGGTCAAGGATGCACTCTCAAAGCACCCTCAGCGGCACTAGGGCGGCCGGGTGCAGAGTGCTGAGGCCCAATGTTATCCAATGGGGATAGGGGGCCTCCTGTTGGTGGCTGCTCACGAGCAGGCCACAAGGTTGTGGGAGCAAAGCTCCTGGTGTTAGGCTCAGGGCAAAGGGGGATCCGGTTTAGCACACAAAGTACACCTGCAGCGGCGCAGAGGCGGCTGGGTGCAGGGTGATGGTTTGGCGTCGGGAGCCCTGTTATTTGCAATGGGGATTCTCCGGTTTCAACAAAGACTGCAGGCTCGGGGACGAAGATCTTCTGGAGGTGACCACCGGTTGGAGAGGTAAGTTGGGATGCCTGGGGATGCTGGGACACCATCGGTTGGGCCACCCAAGGCCGTGGGACTTCGGGTGCAGGGATTTTCTTACAAAGCTCTGTTCGCGGTTGTGGGGGTCCTCCAGAAAGAGACTGCAGGCGTCGTCAGGAGTGTCGAGGCAGGTCAGAGATCACCAGATCTCAGATCAGGATCGCCGGGGAGACCTCCTCGTGGTGTTGGGCCACTCGGGCCATGGGCGTCGGGTGCAGAGTGGTGCAAACCTGTGGATTTGGCCGGAGCCAGAGTCTGTGGGTGAGCAAGTCCAGTGCTCACGGGAGACATAGTCTTTCTTGGGGAAGGCAGTGCAGGTCCTCGGGGTTCCTGAGGTTGCTGGCTGCAGGACACACCAGGATTTTGCTTCTGCAGGTTCGAGGTGGGGACAGGCCGGGTGGGCTGGGACCAAGTCAGTGGGCGTCCTCCTCTTCTTAGCTTTGGCACGGCTTCTTCGGTCCTTCTTCTTCTTTTCTTCTTAGTCGGTTCTTGTCTGAGGAGGCAAGGTTCAGGGTTGCCCCTAAATACTAGATTTAGGAGCGTTACAGGTAGGTAAGGGTTGGGACCAATGGGTCCCTTCCTTGGGGTGGGTACACCCCCTGTTATGCCAGTGGGAAGGGGGGCATATGCCTCACTCTGGTTGGCTGGGTCCCCCCATCTGCAAGATGGCGGGGAATGAGAGTTGTGCTTCACCTCGCCTCCCCCACCTGAGGGGTGGGGTTGGCAAAGGTGGGCACACCTCCCTTCCTCACTTGGTTTTCCCGCCGATTCTCCCACCCAAAGTGGGGGTCAGAACCGGTGGGGGCCAGTTACTGGAAGCAGCAACAGGCCTGGGGAAGCTCACAAAGGCGGCAAGCCTTTGAAGCTTCCCCTTCGTGGACCCTGCCAATCCTGGGGGAGGAGGCATTGCACCTCGTCCCAGAATGTGCCTTGTTTCAGACCCCCGAGAGCAGCAGGCTCTTGACCCAGGGGTCCAGAAACATGTCTGGTGGTGGCAGATGGCGAGCAGCCACTCAGCCTGTACACTAGTGTTAGGTCGTTTTTCAGGAGGCATCTCTAAGATGCCCTCTGAGTGCATTTTTCATTAAATCCCACACTGGCATCAGTGTGGGTTTAATGTGCTGAGAAGTTTGATACCAAACTTCTCAGTTTTCAGCAAAGCCATCATGGTGCTGTGGAGTTAGTAATGACAAACTCCCAGCACTGTATACTCCTAATGGCAGTACTACACTTACAGGGGCATATTATCAAGAACGGCGTTAAAAATTATCGCCGCTTTAGCGGCAGAAAACTGCCGCTAAAGCAGCGATAATGGGCTTGATAATATGCCCTTGAGAATTCCAATAGAAGTCCATGTTCTGGTGTGAACATGGGCTTCTATTGGAATTCTCCAGGGCATATTATCAAGCCCATTATCGCCGCTTTAGCGGCAGTTTTCTGCCGCTAAAGCGACAATAATTTTATCGCCGTTCTTGATAATATGCCCCACAATGTCTAAGAATTGGCTTAGACACTGTAGGGGTACAGGGCTCATGCACCTGTACCCTCACCACTAGTATAGTGCACCCATCTAGAGGGGTGGCTGACCTATGCCAGGGCAGTGGGTTGTAGGCATGGCACACAGGAATGTGTGCCATGTTGACTCTTCACTTTGTTCTGCACCAAAACATGCTGCCTGCAATGCCAGTATGTGTGTGTGAAGGTACAGGGCCTCTAAGGGTGGCACAATAAGTGCTGCAGCCCTTAGAGGCCTTCCCTGGCCACAGTGCCCTTGGTACCTGTGGTACCATTTACAAGGGACTGACCTGTGACCAAAGAGTGCCAATTGGGTTTTGTTTTTAATGCAGTTTTAGTGAAAGAACATAGGCCCTGGGCACCTGTTTGGCAGGAGCCCAGGGCACACTCAGTCGAAGTACATCAGCTATTCAGCAAAAGTGGGGGCAACCATGCAAAAAGAGGGAACTTTCTTACAGTTCCTTATTCAGAACCCTCTTTATGGTTGTGGACATAATTCTTTTAAAGGAACTGAGTAATCTGTTCTCATAAAGTAAATGGTGCTTCGATAAACATTTTATTATTTCCAGATTTCTTCCTGCTTATAATTGCTCAATACATTTTGCACCTCAGTGCTTAATAGGAGCTTTACATAACTGCAAAGACTTGTACTGGAGAGCAGAAGTATACAAAGTTGTCATATAACCTAGTACACTCAGTAACAAACAATGAAAGTATATGGACAAAGTCTCAAGGGACAAACATGAACCCGCCCTAGAAACTCATGCACATAAATGAGTAGTTAATGTAAGATCCATCACCAAAGGAAAATCTAATGCAGGTTCCATTTACAATGGTTAATATTGAAAAGCCAATGTAGTGAAACATGAAAACACATAACAGGGATTGACCCGACATCTGAACGTGAGTGCAGGATGAGCAGAAAAAAAGGGAAAGGAAAAAGGCTCTTAGTGTGGTTTTAAGAGTAGTTGAATGTACCAAAAGATTGATAAGGGTAGCACCAGAGTAAGCCAAAGACCTATTTCAAGAAAACCATGTCAGGTATAACCAGTAGAAGGGACCAAGCAAGCAATTCGACAAAAACAGAAGCGAGATACGTAGGCTGATGGCGCCCTCTATGTCAAAGTCTAGAGCAGTGTGAAAGAATAATGTCCATGCCCTGACCACAAGATAGATTAAAAAAAAATCAAAGTGCACAGAAGGGCAACAAAGAGTGCAGAGGTGTCATCCGGTATTAAATATTTGATGCATGAAGCGGGCACCTGGTTGTATCCATATGAAAGAGGCAGAGGGTAAATTAACAGAACCTTGTGCAGAAGAGGCATAAAGAGGCGTAAGGATCCACTAATCAGAAAGAGATAAACTTTGGAGATAAAGTGTGGTTCTCAGAAAAATAGTACTGATTAGTATTTAGACAAAAGCAAAAGACTACGAAGAAGGAGATCATGTGTCGAAAAACAGAAAATACATTCTTTGACTCACTGGAAAGTCTAGAGCAGCGTTAACAAGGGTGGGCACGAGGGAGGCCATGATAGGAAGGGTTAAAAAGGAAAGAAAAAAGGTAATTGTAGAAAGGCGAAAAGTAAAAAAAAACAAAGGTAAAAATGTGCGACGTATACCAGTAACACGTAGGAATAAGTGATGTTTATTAAAGGCAGACTTCCTTCTGCCTTTTTCTGAATATGCCTTACTCCTTTGCATATTTCTGGTCTCTACTACAGGTCTTCGTAATTATGTAAAGAAAACACAATTAGGGTTCTGAATACGGTGTAGAACATTTTTATAGCCAGCTGCTAATGCGCGTGCAAGGAGGAATCTGGTCACCTCTCCAGGTCACAAACGGCAGTGTTGCATATGTGTATCACACAAGACAGTGGTCAATACCACGGGCACCATTTTAGAGAAAAAAGGCCTCTTTATTCGGACATGTTAACAGCTCACCCTAAAAATTGCAGTACATATTTATAAAATCCTTGCCTTGCTAATACATTATGACAACCTATCCCTCTCACTTATAACTCTCCCAACCAAATCACCACAGAATCCACTAGCATCCAACTCTCTCTCAACCACCATATTTTAACACCGGCCAAATCTTGCATTACATGCACCCCATGTGTCCGCATCTGCCCTGCGATGCACCAACACCCCCGTCTTCTTGCCTAGTTACTGAATTGCCTTGCAGCTACCTATCCCCAATACACAGGAAAATCAGACTCAAACCTGAACACCCCCATAAAGCAAAAATGTAAATATTCACCATAAAAGACATACCTTATCAGAGGGAGGGCAGGTGGGGACCACCTCAAAAATCTCCCTGGAGGAGAAACAAACAGTGTCAACACCATAAACATGCTGCCAATATCCCTAAACGGGAACTCCGTTATATCCAATATGTAGTGTTTGTTACCCATGAATGATAAGCCTACACCATCTTGCCTGAACAACCAAAAATTCTCCTGTGAAATGTGCCCGTCCTGCACATAACAATGTTCCTGTCGCCACAAAATCTTCTGATTTCTTTGTTTACCTTCTTCTAGCTTTCTCCATTACATTGTGTTTCACTGCCCCTGGCCACAACTTTCTTGGAATAAACGCTGTCTAAGCTAAAAATAACGTTGACCATAAACTACATATCCTGGCCAAATCACTCTTCATCATTTTAAATATTGCTAGACTGGACAGCGCACCAAGTCATTTTACTCTAGGTGAATAAAAATATGTCTGGACATGCCTTACCTTGACGGTATTGCAACTAACCATGGTAAGAAGATGCCACTCTTGCCTCACCCACCATTCAACTGAGTAAGCATCTGTTTCCAGTCGAAGAGATTTGCCAACTGGTCTCTTCTCCGCACGTTTAGCTGCCCAATGCATGAACGAGTGACCAATAATCCAAATCATAAATATCGCCACCCCTGGTCCTGCAAGACAATCTGCAAGATAAATAAACAAAAAACACTCAGACATCTGTCCATGTAATCATTGTGTCCCAATCTAATGTATCTCAGGCAACATTCTGATGACCACCTGCACAAATTCTTGATGTGATCCACCGACAAACCGATTTCGTTACCGTCTGTAGATGTACCTATCCTGAACAAATGAGTCCCAAACTTATCTGCGTGTTCCCCATTTTATTTGTTTGACTTTGCACATATCCACCAACAATTGAAAGGCAGTAAGCATCTTGCCATCCGCATGACAAAAAACTAGGGTCCCTTGCTTCCAATGGACACAACGCCTCACCAAAAGCCTTCCAAACTGTCAAGGACGAATAGGACACTTTCCCTGCACACTTTTACTCCGCGTGCCATTACCCCGCAGTTTTTACACTGCAAAATCTTTTACAACGCAGGGCTTTACAACGCAATCCATTACAACGAATCCCCCTTTACAACGCAATTTACTATTCTAACTCCAGGGGGGCGTTACTTTGGGGAATGTGTTGTAATAGTTTGCGGTGTAAAGCCCTGCGTTGTAAAAGATTTTGCGGTGTAAAAAATGTGGGGTAATGGCATGCGGAGTAACGCATGTGGGGTAAAGGATGTTTCCCGTCAAGGACCAATATACTTACTCAGGACCAAAATGGAATCCATCACCGCCCTTACCTTGGCCAGCAGCCACTAGAGTATCAAATGACAAACCACAGCAAGATTGAGGGGGAGGGGGTTAGGGAAGGAACGCCACAGAACAGATTCTGTAAGCTGTTACTTTCAGTGTGTCTAAAATCTCTTGATCATCAAGAAGGTAAGATAGTAATGGGAAAAATACACTCCTACTGTCTTCAGAAGTGTCTGGTTATTTGGCAGAACTAATATGACAGATCTCCTGGCAGTTATGGGTGTGGATGTATGAATGGGAATACTTGCAAAGCAGAGCAGAGCAGAGACCCTTTAAGGACAAATGCTGTTAACACATGATCAAGATCTTTGCAAAAATACTAAAAATAAGGGCATTTGCTCATGCATTCAAACCATGTTCCCTTTTATGTTGTTTAAGTCCATCTCCACCAGGGTTTACCTGGCGGTGACAGACAGCAGAAAGAAAGCAATCAGATTGTCCCATAAAAATTGGGTGGGTGGTTAGATGGGTAATCTCTGACAGCATGTACTCCATCGGGTCATCGGAGGAGTATGTTAGCGACAGAGCCAGAGTAGGCTCCGTCGTCGACATACTTAAGGTCCGTCCGCCTCTAAATCGGGCTGGTGGACCTTGAGTTTGGTGCAGATGGCAAGATGCTTACAGACTTTCAATTGTTGGCACTTATATGCAAACTCTAAATCTGCCCCATAGACTCAGAATGAACATTGTGGCTCTTCTCTTTGAGCACCTCTCAAAGTCAACAAATCTTATGAGTCTCCACAAGCCACTAGAGACTCACTGTGCAGTAGCCAAAGGCACCAACCACTTGGCTCTATGGAATTCTATGGAAAAGTAGAGAAGTTGTCCTATCTGAATAGACCAGTGGTATTCTCCTTCTCTTAGGTCAAGCCCCAACCTCAACTCTAAGCGATCAAGCAGCCCCAACATGCAGATGAACAGTATTTCTGCGAGATAAAGGGCAGCACTCCTACACACATGATGTAATAACTGGTAGTATTGTTCAATAACTGGCAGTTGGTTTTGGGCAGGCCCTCCTTTTATATCAGGGTTTCCAAGATGGCTGCCACTGACATTATTCTTCCCACATCTTGCAAGATTTCGGCAAAAAATGAGTTCACATTTTCAGACTTCCAACCTATTTAGAAAAGCAGCAAGAAGGCCATCTTTTGACTACCCGGCAGCCCTGACCAATGTTTGAGGCCACACCTGTTCCTTCTGCACAACACTGCCCCAATTAGATGCTGCGCATGATGATGGGGCAAGGGTTGCAATCCATTTTTGCTGGACGGCGTTGGCTGTGCGGTTGTGGTCGTAGTGTAGAAATCCACCGTACCTACAGGGGGGGTGCAAACCTTGCTTGTGAAGTCCTCACAAAAAACGCCATTCTTCCTTTCCATTTTTGTGCTGTTTTGGACCAACAAAGCCACAATTTTAAAACCAACCCTTGTAACGTAATTTCTTTTATGCAAATCCCTTCAATCGTTGCACTGCCTAGTAGCTATGACAGCCTAAAACCTCTAAAAAGCAGCCATGACATACAAAACCTAAACAAACAATACTCAAACTCCCATATGCAAACCACCATCAATTCCCTCAGCATATATTTTAAGTTCATCATTACCACTGTGATGGAGTCTCAGGCTCATCACCTTTTGTTTTGTTCATTTGCTCATCCTTGTAGAATTTTTCTGCCCAGCTCTCCTGCCGATGGCTCATGTCCCCAAATAACTTTCCATAAAAGGAAGCTCCTCACAACTTTCCTGTTTTTGTAAAGGCTGACGTTTTTTTTAAATCATCCACTTTATGAACTTAATCACATCCTGCCTTCAATGTGCCCTTTCACCCAATGACGGATTCCTTCCTGTCACACCACAGGCTAGAAATTATAACTATGCATGTCTATATGCCTGCCTCGTAGCTGTTGCTAAAGAAATTTCTCCCATCTGTAAGACCCTCAATCTCCCGGGGCCCTGACCTCTTGAGAAACTGTGGTCTTTTGTGTATCTTCTCCCGGAGCCAATCCACAGAACCATTGCCACTGTGAATGAAACAAAGCGTCCCGCAATGTTATTGTTCACACTCAACACATGCCTGGCCCTGACAACGTTAAACATCAAACATCCCACATGAAGAGCTGTTGTATTCCTCTTAGGGTGTCCGTAT
>CAWUFW010016334.1:0-315454 GCA_963921515.1 Calotriton arnoldi
CCCCCCCCCCCCCCCCCCCCCCCCGCGCCCGGGGCCCCCCCCCCCCCCCCCCCCCCCCCCCCCCCCCCCCCCCCCCCCCCCCCCCCCCCCCCCCTCCTTCCCCCCCGCACAGCAACTACATCACCCACACACATGTGTGGATGCCAGTGCACCTCACGCGCGTGAGATCATGATCTATCAGGACGCACACACGCCCGCCACCACCGCCACTCCCCCCCCCCCCCCCCCCTTTATTTCTCTCATTGCACTCCCATTGCTCTACTTCTTCTCCCTGCAGGTCACCTTCCCCTTTTTTTTTTTTTTTTTTTTTTTTTTTTCCCCCCCCCCCCCCCCCCACCCCCCCCCATGTCAGCATATATTTTGTCGCTACTGTGTAACCTGCCAAGCCAGTGGCAAGGCAGGTGGCACTACAAAGGCCCCCTGATACCACTACCTGTGGTGGGGGTGCCCTTTGAAAGGGTAGGGATTGACATTGTTGGTCCCATGGATCCCCAAACAGCATCTGGGCACAGGTTTATCCTGGTGGTAGTGGATCATGCCACCAGGTACCCAGAAGCTATTCCCCTCAGGACCACTACAGCACCTGTGGTGGCAAGGGCCCTCCTGGGAATCTTCTCAAGAGTGGGCTTTCCTAAGGAGGTAGTCTCAGACAGGGGTGCTAACTTCATGTCTGGGTACTTAAAAGCAATGTGGAAGGAGTGTGGAGTGACTTATAAGTTCACCACACCCTATCACCCACAATGCAATGGTTTAGTTGAGAGATTCAACAAAACCTTGAAGGGCATGATTAAAGGGCTCCCACGAAAAGCTTAGGCGTAGATGGGACATACTCTTGCCCTGCCTTTTATTCGCATATAGGGAGGTGCCTCAGAAGGGGGTTGGTTACAGCCCTTTTGAACTTCTGTTTGGCCACCCTGTGAGGGGTCCACTGTGCTTGGTGAAGGAAGGATGGGAGTTACCTCTCAAGCCCCCAAAGCAAGATATAGTGGACTATGTACTTGGTCTCCGCTCCAGGATGGCTGAGTACATGAAAAAGGCAACCAAAAACCTTGAGGCTAGCCAGGAACTTCAAAAGGCCTGGCATGACCAAAAGGCTGTTCTGACTGTTTACCAGCCAGGACAGAAGGTGTGGGTGTTGGAGCCAGTGGCCCCAGCAGCTCTCCAAGATAAATGGAGTGGACCCCACACTATTGTTGAGCAGAAGGGTGAGGTCACTTACTTAGTAGACCTAGGAACACCCAGGAGTCCCCACAGGGTTCTCCATGTCAACAGGTTAAAACCATATGTGGACAGGGCAGACATGGGCTTGCTCATGGCTACTGATGAAGGGCAGGAGGAAGAGAGTGACCCACTCCCTGACCTGCTCTCACAGAACCCTGACGATGGGTCAGTTGATGGTGTAGCCTTGGCAGGCAGCCTCACTACCCAGCAACAAACTGATTGCAGGCAAGTTCTCAATCAGTTTAGACATATGTTTTCACTGACACCCAGTCAGACCACCTGGTGCACTCATGAAGTGGACACTGGGGACAGTCTGCCTATTAAAAACAAGATTTATAGGCAACCTGACCATGTCAGGGACTGTATCAGGACTGAAGTCCAGAAAATGTTGGAGTTGGGAGTTATTGAACCCTCAGATAGCCCTTGGGCTAGTCCAGTGGTCCTTGTGCCAAAACCTAACACCAGTGGTGGAAAAAGAGAGATGAGGTTTTGTGTGGACTACAGGGGTCTCAATGCAGTCACTAGGACTGATGCCCATCCAATACCCAGGGCAGATGAGCTCATAGATACTTTGGCCTCTGCCAAATATCTCAGCACATTTGACCTAACAGCTGGCTACTGGCAGATCAGACTAGCTGATACTGCAAAGCCCAAAACAGCATTCTCAACCCCTAGTGGGCATTATCAATTTGTGGTAATGCCCTTTGGTCTGAAGAATGCACCTGCCACTTTCCAGAGGTTGGTGAATACAGTTCTCACAGGTCTGGAAGCCTATAGTGCAGCATATCTAGATGATATTGCTGTCTTTAGCTCCACCTGGGAGGATCACCTGGTCCACCTCAGGAATGTTTTACAGGCCCTGCAAAAGGCAGGCCTGACTATCAAGGCCACTAAGTGCCAGATAGGGCAGAGTCAGGTTGTGTACCTGGGCCACCTTGTGGGTGGAGGCCAGGTTCAACCTTTGCAGAGCAAGATCCAGACTATCATGGACTGGACTGCTCCCACTACCCAGACTCAGGTGAGAGCCTTCTTAGGCCTGACTGGGTACTATAGGAGATTTGTCAAGGGGTATGGATCAATAGTGACACCCCTGAATGACTTAACTTCTAAGAAAATGCCCAAAAGGTTCAGTGGACAGTTAGCTGTCAAAAGGCATTTGATGACCTGAAGCAGGCCATGTGCACTGCTCCCATTCTGCAGAGTCCTGATTACTCCAAGAAGTTCATTGTTCAAACTGATGCATCTGAATTGGGGGTAGGGGCTGTACTGTCACAATTGAATGAAGAAGGTCAGGATCAGCCAGTAGCTTTCATTAGCAGAAGGCTGACCCCTAGAGAGAAACGTTGGTCAGCCATAGAGAGGGAGGCCTTTGCTGTGGTCTGGGCTCTGAAGAAGTTGAGGCCATACTTGTTTGGTACACACTTCCTGGTTCAGACAGACCATAAGCCCCTCTTATGGCTAAAACAAATGAAGGGTGAAAACCCCAAACTGCTTAGGTGGTCCATTTCCCTACAGGGGATGGACTTTACAGTGGAACATAGACCTGGGAGTAACCATGCCAATGCAGATGGACTCTCTAGGTACTTCCACTTAGAACATGAAGACTTAACTGGGCAAGGTTAGTTTAATGTCCCTACGTTTGGGGGGTTGTGTAGGAGAGTAGGATCTGCTTCACATGGGTACCCCCACTTTTTGCTGATGCTTCACTGTTTTTCGACATTAGTCTGGCTGGGGCCCTGCTAATCAGAACCCCAGCCTAGCTGCTTCCTCTCTAAAATGGTTTCCATGTGCCTTAGGCACATCACTGATTGGGATCTGGAGTGCCCTTATAAGTCCCTAGTATATGGTATACTATGTACCAAGGGCATAGGTACCTCAGAGGCCTGCCAGGGGCTGCAGCATGTATTATGCCACCCCTGGAAGGCCATCCAAACTGACACCACAGGTCTGCTACTGCAGCCTGGGTAAGGTGGTGCATGCACCCCTTACTGTGATATAGGTTACCTATATCACTAAATACATACACACATATAAACCTATAAGTCACTCCTAAGGCAGGCCTTATCAATCCTAAAGGCAGAGTGCATGGTTCCTATGTGAGAGGGTGCCCCTGCATGAGCAGGGCCCCTCTGCAGCGTTCGGAGACCATCTCTGATGCTGTTTGTAGTGCAGCCTGACCATATACTCTTAAGCGCATTATAACCTCGCGGTAAAATGCTAACTTTGGAATGGCTGCACCTAAACATGTCGTGTTTGGTGTCAAACATCTTGGAATACTACCCCCCGCCAATTCTGGCGGCGGGGGTAGCATTCCACCCTTCTAGAGGGAAAGACATGTTAACTCTGACTAACCCGGTAACTTCTTTCCAAAGCCCTGGCATCACAAAATGGATGCTGCTGCCACAGACACGAGTCTGGCCTCCTGCTGCTGGACGAAACTCCGGCAGGGGAGGCCTGGACAATAGGTTTCCTGTCCCAGGGAGGTGTGACCACCTCCCCAGACAGGATAATGTGTATTGGGGCTGGGCGGGAGCACCATCTGTGTGCTTTGAAGTCCTGCACTGGGGGCACATTTGGTGTCCCTGTGCATACCCCAGTTCAAACCGGATCAGGGGCTTCCAGCCCCTGCTTTGGCGCGAACTGGACAAAGGAAAGGGGTGTAGCCACCCCTCTGCCCTGACCCACCCATAGGTGGGGCCACAGAGTAGTCCAACCCCTATCTTTAGTATAAAGATAGGAACCCAGTCCTTAGGACTTTAGATTATCCCTGGACGAAACTCTGAAACTGAATCCTGGACCTTCGACGCTCTACTCACGATTAGAGGACAGAAGAATCTCCCTTGGGGTCAAGGAGTGACTCCCCTGCTTGGCAGGCACCAAAGAAGCATCTGTCCGGTTCGCATTTCTGAAGCTCCCGTCGGACGCCGAAGTCATCGCATCACCAGAGGTGGATTTCCAGACTTCCCCGAGGCTGCCCTGAGTCCCCAGCAAAGCTGAGGCCCGTAGCTGTCGTGGGTAACGTGGAACCGTGACCCCTGGACACCGCACGCATTTGCTAGTGCATCCTCTTCTGGGTCTCCCACGAAGTCGTGCTTTGGGCTCCGAGTAGCCCTAGCCTCCAGCACCAACTGCACCGAAGATCACTGGCCTCCACTCCACGAGTGTCCTGTGAGCCAGATCCACGTGCGGCGTCTCGAGGCTCCTTCGCGGTCGCTAGCCCGTTGGCTAGTAGCCCTTCACGAAGGCCAATCTTTTCTTCTTGGGCATCCTGGTTGCTCCAGGCTTGCCCTCACTTACCCTTGCTGGGTGAGTTCCTCAGACCTTGCTGGTCTGCATCATCGACGATCTACATCTTCACCGAGACTTGCCGTTGCCAAGGCTTGTTGGGTCCAATCCGGTCGCCGACACCTCAGCACTCGACAGACATCGTGTACCAGCCCGAATCCTGCTCCTGGTCGCCGACAACGCCTCCTGGACCTCGTGGCTGAAGAGTCAAGACGACCGTCAACGCACCTGAAGCACTCGACATCGGTGGGCATCCGTCCATCGCCTTCCTGGTCACTGGCTAGTGACCCAGACTCTGTCCCCTCTGCTTTCAGGTTCTTCAGATCTCCGATCCACTCTTGGATCCACCCGGACACTTTCCACTTGGTCGCCAGCAGCACTTTGCAGCAGATCGCCATTCAAATCGGCGACGAAACCCGATCCCGAAAGGCACCTATGCACCCGGCTTCCCTGGGTGAGGTAACACGAGTACTCCGGTGCTCCCGTGGGTAGAGACTCTAGAACGACCTAGTTCTCAAAGGGTTTGCTCCAAGTCCTCCTTTAAGTGTCCCTTTTCTTTAATTTCCTGATCGCGACTTTCTCCATAGAAGTTAACGGCGTATCGCGGTTGTGTATTTACACTGCACGCGTCCCCCGTGGGTCCCCTGTGTCACTACCTTGGGTGGTTCCTTGTGGTCCAAGCACTTCTAGAGGCTCTAGGCCTAGTGTCTAGTTCAGTCGTGGTTCTTATACCACTTTATTGGTATATGGTTTGAGTACGCCCCTAGGGCCCAAACGTGTATTTGTGCTATTACTGTGTTTAAATAACTTATAACTTGTGTACTTGAACTCTAGCCTCATAAAGAGACTAGAGGGGTGTGTTTAGCAATAAATACATATATTTTGAATATATACCTGGTGTGGTGCTCTTTCATTTGATCACTCAAGAGATTATAGACTGGTAAAACAAGCTGCTTTACATTCCTTCAAGACTTAGCCTGAAGGCTGCTCTCCATAGCTACCACTAGGATAGCTTTCAATAAGGTTGTCTTTAACCTATCTCCAATAAGGGGTTGTTTGGACTGGTGCAAGGTGCCCACTATAATTAGTGGACAGCATATGCCAGGCCAACTTCTCACAATTGTGAGATCTGATTGGCTGTCAGCACTTCATCCTGGAATTGCTGGCAGCCATCTTGAGACCAATATACATGATAGTACCCCATTGAAATGCATTGTAGTGAATCAAAGATTTTGAGGGTTACCAAAAGGAGAACTATAAAGGGTGATAACAGACTTTAGTTACATTAGAATTCATTTGTTGATGGTACCATACTAATTTCAGGAATTGTGGTGTGTTCTAAGGTGATTTTACCCTGTGAAAAACCTTCTGCTGGAATATCATGAATCATGTTTGAGAGAAAACTATTTTCACATGCTTGTCCCATAGAGTTTTGGAAGGTGCTCCAGAAGCTAAAATGAGAGCATATTTTCTGTAAATTCACATTATCTTTCTTAGTCATGTGAGAATGAAGTCTGACATTCTCAGTAAAACATGTACATCCAACAAGGGCAGAGACTGTCAGTTGATTCCTTTGTGTTCTACTGCAGCTTCCCAGAGTGTTCTAAAGAACAACTAGAGTGGTAACAGCCTTACTTATGACAAAAGTATGGCACACCTGAAGCCATCTTGATTGGAATAAACTGGTAACACTTAAAACATTTAATTTAAAAAGGAACAAAATGATGGGGTTCATTTTGTCATAGAAATTATGGTTAGTGCTGTAGAAAGAAAAATTAGGACATGTTTCAAGTGTGATCTCAAATATCTTCCTGCTATATTTCAACAGGAGCAGCCTGCCAGTTGATGCCTTTGTGTTCTACTGCAGCTTCCCAGAGTGTTCTAAAGAACAACTAGAGCGCTAACAGCCTTACTTATGACAAAAGTATGGCACACCTGAAGCCATCTTGATTGGAATAAACCGGTAACACTTAAAACATTTAATTTAAAAGGAACAAAATGAGGGGTTCTTTTGAAATAGAAATTATGGTTAGTGCTGCAGAAAGAAAAATTAGGGCATGTTTTAAGTGAGATCTCAAATCCTCTTCTATTTCATTAGAAAATTCTGACATGCAGACTGAAACAATCACTTTCAATACCAGCAGCAGACTTCCAGTTAACTCCCTGGTGAGCAGTAGCTTTACTACAGTGATCTAATGAGCAACTAGAGTGCTAACATTCTGAATTTATGGCAAATGTGAGACACATCTGAATCCCTTCTTGATGGAATCAAAGTAAAAAACTGAAAGCATTTCCTACTGAGGAGACTGCAGTAAATGAGGAAATTAGGAAACTTCATAACAAAGAAGTCTTCCAAGATGGCCACCAGTGACAAAAGAGCCCAAATGTAGCACAAATATTACCCAGATGTAGTCCACATATAGCCCAATGACAAAAGTGTGCAAAACACATTTTATTTTTAGGTTTTTGAAGTTTTATGTAGTGCAGACTGGTCAGGTATTGGAGCGTTGCATCTTAAAACATGACCCCCTACACTACAAAAACACCACTGCACTACCCTAAACCCTAAAACACTACCCCCAGCACGACCCCTACACTACACAAGCACCACTGCACTATCCTAAACCCTAAAACACTACCCCACGCATGACCCCCTACACTACACAAACACCACTGCACTACCCTAAACCCTAAAACACTACCCCCAGCACGACCCCTACACTACCCAAACACCACTGCACTAACCTAAATCCTAAAACACTACCCCCAGCACGACCCCTACACTACCCAAACACCACTGCACTACCCTAAAACATGACCCCCTACACTACACAAACACCACTGCACTACCCTAAACCCTAAAACACTACCCCCAGCACGACCCCTACACTGCACAAGCACCACTGCACTACCCTAAACCCTAAAACACTACCCCCAGCACGACCCCTACACTGCACAAACACCACTGCACTAACCTAAATCCTAAAACACTACCCCCAGCAAGACCCCCTACACTACCCAAACACCACTGCACTACCCTAAAACACATGACCCCTACACTACACAAACACCACTGCCCTACCCTAAACCCTAAAACACTACCCCCAGCACGACCCCCTACACTACACAAGCACCACTGCCCTACCCTAAACCCTAAAACACTACCCCCAGCACGACCCCCTACACTGCCCGAACACCACTGCACTGCCTAAACCCTGAAACACCAGCCCCAGCACGACCCCCTACACTGCCCGAACACCACTGCACTGCCCTAAAGCCTGAAACACCACCCCTAGCACGACCCCCTACACTGCCCGAACACCACTGCACTGCCCTAAACCCTGAAACACCACCCCTTCACGACCCCCTACACTGCCCGAACACCACTGCACTGCCCTAAACCCTGAAACACCACCCCCAGCACGACCCCCTACACTGCCCGAACACCACTGCACTGCCCTAAACCCTGAAACATCACCCCCAGCAAGACCCCCTACACTGCCCGAACACCACTGCCCTAAACCCTGAAACACCACCCCCAGCACGACCCCCTTCACTGCCCGAACACCACTGCACTGCCCTAAACTCTGAAACACCACCCCCAGCACGACCCCCTACACTGCCCGAACACCACTGCTCTGCCCAAAACCCTGAAACACCAGCCCCAGCACGACCCCCTACACTGCCCGAACACCACTACACTGCCCTAAACCCTGAAACACCACCCCCTGCACGACCCCCTACACTGCCCAAACACCACTGCACTGCCCTAAACCCTGAAACACCACCCCCTGCACGACCCCTACACTGCCCGAACACCACTGCACTGCCCTAAACCCTGAAACACCACCCCCTGCACGACCCCCTACACTGCCACGAACACCACTGCACGCCTAAACCCTGAAACACCACCCCCAGCAAGACCCCTACACTGCCCGAACACCACTGCACCTAAACCCTGAAACACCACCCCCAGCACGACCCCCTACACTGCCCGAACACCACTGCACTGCCCTAAACCCTGAAACACTACCCCCAGCAAGACCCCGTACACTGCCCGAACACCACTGCACTGCCCTAAACCCTGAAACATCACCCTCAGCAAGACCCCTTACACTGCCCGAACACCACGCACTGCCCTAAACCCTGAAACACCAGCCCCAGCAAGACCCCCTACACTGCCCGAACACCACTGCACTGCCCTAAACCCTGAAACACCAGCCCCAGTACGACCCCCTACACTGCCCGAACACCACTGCACTGCCCTAAACCCTGAAACACCACCCCCAGCACGACCCCCTACACTGCCCGAACACCACTGCACTGCCCCTAAACCCTGAAACACCAGCCCCAGCACGACCCCGTACACTGCCCGAACACCACTGCACTGCCCTAAACCCTAAAACACCAGCCCCAGAACGACCCCCTACACTGCCCGAACACCACTGCACTGCCCTAAACCCTCAAACACCAGCCCCAGCACGACCCCCTACACTGCCCGAACACCACTGCACTGCCCTAAACCCTGAAACACCAGCCCCAGCAAGACCCCTACACTGCCCGAACACCACTGCACTGCCCTAAACCCTGAAACACCACCCCTGCACGACCCCCTACACTGCCCGAACACTACTGCACTGCCCTAAACCCTGAAGACACCACCCCCAGCACGACCTCCTACACTGCACGAACACCACTGCACTGCCCTAAACCCTGAAACATCAGCCCCACACGACCTCCTACACTGCCCGAACACCACTGCACTGCCCTAAACCCTGAAACACCACCCCAGCACGACCCCCTACACTGCCCGAACACCACTGCCCTAAACCCTGAAACACCACCCCCAGCAAGACCCCCTACACTGCCCGAACACCACTGCACTGCCCTAAACCCTGAAACACCAGCCCCAGCACGACCCACTACACTGCCCGAACACCACTGTACTGCCCTAAACCCTGAAACACCAGCCCCAGCACGACCTCCTACACTGCCTGAACACCACTGCACTGCCCTAAACCCTGAAACACCACCCCCAGCACGACCCCCTACACTGCCCGAACACCACTGCACTGCCCTAAACCCTGAAACACCACCCCCAGCACGACCCCCTACACTGCCCGAACACCACTGCACTGCCCTAAACCCTGAAACACCACCCCCTGCACGACCCCCTACACTGCCCGAACACCACTGCACTGCCCTAAACCCTGAAACACGAGCACCAGCACGACCCCGTACACTGCACGAACACCACTGCACTGCCCTAAACCCTGAAACACTACCCCCAGCAAGACCCCCTACACTGCCCGAATACCACTGCACTGCCCTAAACCCTGAAACATCACCCCCAGCAAGACCCCCTACACTGCCCGAACACCACTGCACTGCCCTAAACCCTGAAACACCAGCCCCAGCACGACCCCTACACTGCCCGAACACCACTGCACTGCCCTAAACCCTGAAACACCACCCCCAGGACGACCCCCTACACTGCCCGAACACCACTGCACTGCCCTAAACCCTGAAACACCAGCACCAGCATGACCCCGTACACTGCCCGAACACCACTGCACTGCCCTAAACCCTGAAACACCAGCCCCAGCACGACCCCCTACACTGCCCGAACACCACTGCACTGCCCTAAACCCTGAAACACCAGCCCCAGCACGACCCCCTACACTGCCTGAACACCACTGCACTGCCCTAAACCCTGAAACACCACCCCCAGCAAGACCCCCTACACTGCCCGAACACCACTGCACTAAACCCTGAAACACCACCCCCAGCAAGACCACCTACACTGGCCGAACACCACTGCACTAAACCCTGAAACACCACCCCCAGCACGACCCCCTACACTGCCCGAACACCACTGCACTGCCCTAAACCCAGAAACACCACCCCCTGCACGACCCCCTACACTGCCGGAACACCACTGCACTGCCCTAAACGCTGAAACACCACCCCCCAGCACGACCCCCTACACTGCCCGAACACCACTGCACTGCCCTAAACCCTGAAACACCACCCCCAGCAAGACCCCCTACACTGCCTGAACACCACTGCCCTAAACCCTGAAACACCACCCCCAGCAAGACCCCCTACACTGCCCGAACACCACTGCACTGCCCTAAACCCTGAAACACCACCTCCAGCACAACCCCCTACACTGCCTGAACACCATTGCTCTGCCCTAAACCCTGAAACACTAGCCCCAGCACGACCCCCTACACTGCCCGAACACCACTGCACTGCCCTAAACCCTGAAATACCACCCCAGCACGACCCCCTACACTGCCCGAGCACCACTGCACTGCCCTAAACCCTGAAACACCAGCCCCAGCAAGACCCCCTACACTGCCCGAACACCACTGCACTGCCCTAAACCCTGAAACACCACCCCTGCACCGCCCCCTACACTGCCCGAACACCACTGCACTAAACCCTGAACCACCCCCTGCACCGCCCCCTACACTGCCCGAAAACCACTGCACTGCCCTAAACCCTGAAACACCACCCCCAGCACGACCCCTCTACTGCTCAAACACCACTGCACTGCCCCAAACCCTGAAACACCACCCCCAGCACGACCCCCTACACTGCCCGAACACCACTGCACTGCCCTAAACCCTGAAACACCACCCCAGCACGACCCCCTACACTGCCCGACCACCACTGCACTACCCTAAACCCTAACACACTCCCCCAGCACGACTCCCTACACTACCCAAACACCACTGCACTACCCTAAACCCTAAATCTACCCCCAGCATGACCCCCTACACTACACAAACACCACTGCACTACCCTAAACCCTAAAACACTACCCCCAGCACGACCCTCTTCACTACCTACACACAACTGCACAATTTGTTACAGGCGTTGCAACGCAGGCCTGTGGTGCTTACTGGAAGTACCTGGTGGGCTAGTTGGGCCTCAGGGACCCTCAGGATTCAAGGTGACCTAATCCCCCAACTTAAAACGCGCCACGGGGCGCGTTTGCACAGTGGTGAAGGGAGGGGCGGGGCCTCAGGTGACATGTGCGCAAACACGCCCTGTGGTGCGTTTTAAGTTGGGGAATTAATTCCCTTTGAATCCGGAGGGACCCTGGGGGCCAACTAGCCCACCAGGTACCTTCAGTAAGCACAACAGAGTTGCGTTGCAGAGAGGTGAAAAAAGGTGCGTGGCCTCGGAACGCCTCTCTGCAACTCAGCTCTGTGGTCCTAACTGTAGGTAACTGGGGGGCTAGCTGGGCCCCAGGGACCCTCAGGATTCAAGGGGACTTAATCCGCATCTTAAAACGCGCCACGGGGCGCGTTTGCACACATGTCACCTCAGGCCCCCTCCCTTCACCACTGTGCAAACGCGCCCTGTAGCGCGTTTAAGAGGTAGTTTTAATCCCCTGCCCTATTATGTACTAGGGACTTGCAGAGGAGGTCATGCTAATCACCGGGGTACCCCAACGCATAGTGTTCCCTAGTGTTTGTAGGTGTTTTCACTGTATTCTAAGTGTCTTTTAGCATAGCACTGGCTCTGGTTAGTCCGAGTCAGTTACCACCAGTACCCGTCTGAAAAAGTTGTGGGCACAGGATGATTTTGCAACAAGGCCTCTTTCTGCTCCTCTGTTGGTTCTTTCTGCACATCTTTTGCTTCTTTCTGTGCGTTTTTTCTTCTTTCTTCACATGTCCTACCTCTGTAGGCATAGTTAGAAACTAGCATTTAAAAACCTTTGAAATTCACTTAAAAAATCATAGGTTTCAGGCACGTTATAGTTAGAAATTAGCATTTAAAAAACCTTTGAAATTCACTGAAAAAAACCATAGGTTTCAGACACGTTATAGTTAGAAATTAGCATTTAAAAACCTTTGAAATTCACTGAAAAAAACCATAGGTTTTAGGGACAGTTATAGTTAGTTGGACATTTCACTCGTACAAAACCATAGAAATTCCCGAACACCACTGCACTGCCCTAAACCCTGAAACACCACCCCCTGCACGACCCCGTACACTGCCCAAACACCACTGCACTGCCCTAAACCCTGAAACACCACCCCCTGCATGACTCCCTACACTGCCCGAACACAACTGCACTGCCCTAAACCCTGAAACACCACCCCTCAGCACGACACCCTACACTGCCCTAACACCACTGCCCTAAACCCTGAAACACCACCCCCAGCACGACCCCCTACACTGCCCGAACACCACTACACTGCCCTAAACCCAGAAACACCACCCCCTGCACGACCCCCTACACTGCCGGAACACCACTGCACTGCCCTAAACCCTGAAACACCACCCCCAGCACGACCCCCTACACTGCCCGAACACCACTGCACTGCCCTAAACCCTGAAACACCACCCCCAGCAAGACCCCCTACACTGCCTGAACACCACTGCCCTAAACCCTGAAACACCACCCCCAGCAAGACCCCCTACACTGCCCGAACACCACTGCACTGCCCTAAACCCTGAAACACCACCTCCAGCACAACCCCTACACTGCCTGAACACCATTGCTCTGCCCTAAACCCTGAAACACTAGCCCCAGCACGACCCCCTACACTGCCCGAACACCACTGCACTGCCCTAAACCCTGAAACACCACCCCCAGCACGACCCCTACACTGCCAGAGCACCACTGCACTGCCCTAAACCCTGAAACACCAGCCCCAGCAAGACCCCCTACACTGCCCGAACACCACTGCACTGCCCTAAACCCTGAAACACCACCCCTGCACCGCCCCTACACTGCCCGAACACCACTGCACTAAACCCTGAACCACCCCCTGCACCGCCCCCTACACTGCCCGAACACCACTGCACTGCCCTAAACCCTGAAACACCACCCCCAGCACGACCCCTCTACTGCTCGAACACCACTGCACTGCCCCAAGCCCTGAAACACCACCCCCAGCACGACCCCCTACACTGCCCGAACACCACTGCACTGCCCTAAACCCTGAAAAACCACCCCCAGCACGACCCCCTACACTGCCCGACCACCACTGCACTACCCTAAACCCTAACACACTCCCCCCAGCACGACTCCCTACACTACCCAAACACCACTGCACTACCCTAAACCCTAAATCTACCCCCAGCATGACCCCCTACACTACACAAACACCACTGCACTACCCTAAACCCTAAAACACTACCCCCAGCACGACCCTCTTCACTACCTACACACAACTGCACAATTTGTTACAGGCGTTGCAACGCAGGCCTGTGGTGCTTACTGGAAGTACCTGGTGGGCTAGTTGGGCCCCAGGGACCCTCAGGATTCAAGGTGACCTAATCCCCCAACTGAAAACGCGCCACGGGGCGCGTTTGCACAGTGGTGAAGGGAGGGGGCGGGGCCTCAGGTGACATGTGCGCAAACACGCCCTGTGGTGCGTTTTAAGTTGGGGAATTAATTCCCTTTGAATCCTGAGGGACCCTGGGGCCAACTAGCCCACCAGGTACCTTCAGTAAGCACAACAGAGTTGCGTTGCAGAGAGGTGAAAAAGGTGCGTGGCCTCGGAACGCCTCTCTGCAACTCAGCTCTGTGGTCCTAACTGTAGGTAACTGGGGGGCTAGTTGGGCCCCAGGGACCCTCAGGATTCAAGGGGACTTAATCCCGCAACTTAAAACGCGCCACGGGGCGCGTTTGCACACATGTCACCTCAGGCCCCCCCTCCCTTCACCACTGTGCAAACGCGCCCTGTAGCGCGTTTTAAGAGGTAGTTTTAATCCCCCTGCCCTAATATGTACTAGGGACTTGCAGAGGAGGTCATGCTAATCACCGGGGTACCCCAACGCATAGTGTTCCCTAGTGTTTGTAGGTGTTTTCACTGTATTCTAAGTGTCTTTTAGCATAGCACTGGCTCTGGTTAGTCCGAGTCAGTTACCACCAGTACCCGTCTGAAAAAGTTGTGGGCACAGGATGATTTTGCAACAAGGCCTCTTTCTGCTCCTCTGTTGGTTCTTTCTGCACATCTTTTGCTTCTTTCTGTGCGTTTTTTCTTCTTTCTTCACATGTCCTACCTCTGTAGGCATAGTTAGAAACTAGCATTTAAAAACCTTTGAAATTCACTTAAAAAATCATAGGTTTCAGGCACGTTATAGTTAGAAATTAGCATTTAAAAAACCTTTGAAATTCACTGAAAAAACCATAGGTTTCAGACACGTTATAGTTAGAAATTAGCATTTAAAAAACCTTTGAAATTCACTGAAAAAAACCATAGGTTTTAGGGACAGTTATAGTTAGTTGGACATTTCACTCGTACAAAACCATAGAAATTCCCGAACACCACTGCACTGCCCTAAACCCTGAAACACCACCCCCTGTACAACCCCGTACACTGCCCAAACACCACTGCACTGCCCTAAACCCTGAAACACCACCCCCTGCATGACCCCCTACACTGCCCGAACACAACTGCACTGCCCTAAACCCTGAAACACCACCCCTCAGCACGACACCCTACACTGCCCTAACACCACTGCACTGCCCTAAACCCTGAAACACCACCCCCAGCACGACCCCTACACTGCCCGAACACCACTACACTGCCCTAAACCCTGAAACACCACCCCCTGCACGACCCCCTACACTGCCGGAACACCACTGCACTGCCCTAAACCCTGAAACACCACCCCCAGCACGACCCCCTACACTGCCCGAACACCACTGCACTGCCCTAAACCCTGAAACACCACCCCCAGCAAGACCCCCTACACTGCCTGAACACCACTGCCCTAAACCCTGAAACACCACCCCCAGCAAGACCCCCTACACTGCCCGAACACCACTGCACTGCCCTAAACCCTGAAACACCACCTCCAGCACAACCCCCTACACTGCCTGAACACCATTGCTCTGCCCTAAACCCTGAAACACTAGCCCCAGCACGACCCCCTACACTGCCCGAACACCACTGCACTGCCCTAAACCCTGAAACACCACCCCCAGCACGACCCCCTACACTGCCAGAGCACCACTGCACTGCCCTAAACCCTGAAACACCAGCCCCAGCAAGACCCCCTATGTGAGAAGTTGGCCTGGCATATGCTGTCCACTAATTATAGTGGGCACCTTGCACCAGTCCAAACAACCCCTTATTGGAGATAGGTTAAAGACAACCTTATTGAAAGCTATCCTAGTGGTAGCTATGGAGAGCAGCCTTCAGGCTAAGTCTTGAAGGAATGTAAAGCAGCTTGTTTTACCAGTCTATAATCTCTTGAGTGACCAAATGAAAGAGCACCACACCAGGTATATATTCAAAATATGTGTATTTATTGCTAAACACACCCCTCTAGTCTCTTTATGAGGCTAGAGTTCAAGTACATAAGTTAGAAGTTATTAAATCACAGTAATAGCACAAATACACGTTTGGGCCCTAGGGGCGTACCAAACCATATACCAATAAAGTGGTATGCGAACCACGACTGAACTAGACACTAGGCCTAGAGCCTCTAGAAGTGCTTGGACCACAAGGAACCACCCAAGGTAGTGACACAGGGGACCCACGGGAGACGCGTGCAGTGTAAATACACAACCGCGATACGCCGTTGACTTCTATGGAGAAAGTCGGGATCGGGAAATTAGAGAAAAGGGACACTTAAAAGAGGACTAGGACAAAACCCTTTGAGATCTAGGACTTTGAAGAGTCTCTACCCACGGGAGCACCGGAGTACTCGTGTTACCTCACCCAGGGAAGCCGGGTGCATAGGTGCCTTTCGGGGTCGGGTTTCGTCGTCGATTCGAATGGCGATCTGCTGCAAAGTGCTGCTGGCGGCCAAGAGAAAAGTGTCCGGGTGGATCCAAGAGTGGATCGGAGTTCTGAAGAACCTGAAAGCAGAGGGGACAGAGTCTGGGTCACTAGCCAGTGACCAGGAAGGCGATGGACAGATGCCCACCGATGTCGAGTGCTTCAGGTGCGTTGACGGTCGTCTTGACTCTTCAGCCACGAGGTCCAGGAGGCGTTGTCGGCGACCAGGAGCAGGATTCGGGCTGGTACACGATGTCTGTCGAGTGCTGAGGTGTCGGCGACCGGATTGGACCCAACAAGCCTTGGCAACTGCAAGTCTCGGTGAAGATGTAGATCGTCGATGGTGCAGACCAGCAAGGTCTGTGGAACTCACCCAGCGAGGGTAAGTGAGGGCAGGCCTGGAGCAACCAGGATGCCAAGTTAGAAAAGGATTGGCCTTCGTTAAGGGCTACTAGCCAACGGGCTAGCGACCGCGAAGGAGCCTCGTGACGCCGCACGTGGATCTGGCTTACAGGACACTCGTGGAGTGGGGGCCAGTGATCTTCGGTGCAGGTGGTGCTGGAGGCTAGGGCTACTCGGAGCCCAAAGCACGACTTCATGGGAGACCCAGAAGGGGATGCACTTGCAAATGTGCTCGGTGTCCAGGGGTCACGGTCTCAAGTCACCCACGATAGCCACGGGCCTCAGCTTTGCTGGGGACTCAGGGTAGCCTCGGGGAAGTCTGAGAATCCACCTCTGGTGATGCGATGACTTCGGCGTCCGACGGGAGCTTCAGAAATGCGAACCGGACAGATGCTTCTTTGGTGCCTGCCAAGCAGGGGAGTCACTCCTTGACCCCAAGGGAGAATCTTCTGTCCTCTAATCGTGAGTAGAGCGTCGAAGGTCCAGGATTCTGTTTCAGAGTTTCGTCCAGGGATAATCTAAAGTCCTAAGGACTGGGTTCCTATCTTTATACTAAAGATAGGGGTTGGACTACTCTGTGGCCCCACCTATGGGTGGGTCAGGGCAGAGGGGTGGCTACACCCTTTCCCTTTGTCCAGTTCGCGCCAAAGCAGGGGCTGGAAGCCCCTGATCCGGTTTGAACTGGGGTATGCACAGGGACACCAAATGTGCCCCCAGTGCAGGACTTCAAAGCACACAGATGGTGCTCCCGCCCAGCCCCAATACACATTATCCTGTCTGGGGAGGTGGTCACACCTCCCTGGGACAGGAAACCTATTGTCCAGGCCTCCCCTGCCGGAGTTTCCTCCAGCAGCAGGAGGCCAGACTCGTGTCTGTGGCAGCAGCATCCATTTTGTGATGCCAGGGCTTTGGAGAGAAGTTACCGGGTTAGTCAGAGTTAACATGTCTTTCCCTCTAGAAGGGTGGAATGCTACCCCCGCCGCCAGAATTGGCGGGGGGTAGTATTCCAAGATGTTTGACACCAAACACGACATGTTTAGGTGCAGCCATTCCAAAGTTAGCATTTTACCGCGAGGATATAATGCGCTTAAGAGTATATGGTCAGGCTGCACTACAAACAGCATCAGAGATGGTCTCCGAACGCTGCAGAGGGGCCCTGCTCATGCAGGGGCACCCTCTCACATAGGAACCATGCACTCTGCCTTTAGGATTGATAAGGCCTGCCTTAGGAGTGACTTATAGGTTTATATGTGTGTATGTATTTAGTGATATAGGTAACCTATATCACAGTAAGGGGTGCATGCACCACCTTACCCAGGCTGCAGTAGCAGACCTGTGGTGTCAGTTTGGATGGCCTTCCAGGGGTGGCATAATACATGCTGCAGCCCCTGGCAGGCCTCTGAGGTACCTATGCCCTTGGTACATAGTATACCATATACTAGGGACTTATAAGGGTACTCCAGATCCCAATCAGTGATGTGTCTAAGGCACATGGAAACCTTTTTACAGAGAAAGCAGATAGACTGGGGCCCTGAATAGCAGGATCCCAGTCCAACTAAGTCATAAACCAGCAAAACACCATAAAAAAAGTGGGGGCAACCATATAGTCAGATTCCACCTTCCTACACCCTACACTGCCCGAACACCACTGTACTGCCATAAACCCTAAAACACCAGCCCCAGCACGACCCCGTACACTGCCCGAACACCACTGCACTGCCCTAAACCCTGAAACACCACCCCTGCACCGCCCCCTACACTGCCCGAACACCACTGCACTGCCCTAAACCCTGAACCACCCCCTGCACCGCCCCCTACACTGCCCGAACACCACTGCACTGCCCTAAACCCTGAAACACCACCCCCAGCACGACCCCTTTACTGCTCGAACACCACTGCACTGCCCCAAACCCTGAAACACCACCCCAGCACGACCCCCTACACTGCCCGAACACCACTGCACTGCCCCAAACCCTGAAACACCACCCCCAGCACGACCCCCTACACTGCCCGAACACCACTGCACTACCCTAAACCCTAACACACTCCCCCCAGCACGACTCCCTACACTACCCAAACACCACTGCACTACCCTAAACCCTAAATCTACCCCCAGCATGACCCCCTACACTACACAAACACCACTGCACTACCCTAAACCCTAAAACACTACCCCCAGCACGACCCTCTTCACTACCTACACACAACTGCACAATTTGTTACAGGCGTTGCAACGCAGGCCTGTGGTGCTTACTGGAAGTACCTGGTGGGCTAGTTGGGCCCCAGGGACCCTCAGGATTCAAGGTGACCTAATCCCCCAACTTAAAACGCGCCACGGGGCGCGTTTGCACAGTGGTGAAGGGAGGGGGCGGGGCCTCAGGTGACATGTGCGCAAACACGCCCTGTGGTGCGTTTTAAGTTGGGGAATTAATTCCCTTTGAATCCTGAGGGACCCTGGGGGCCAACTAGCCCACCAGGTACCTTCAGTAAGCACAACAGAGTTGCGTTGCAGAGAGGTGAAAAAAGGTGCGTGGCCTCGGAACGCCTCTCTGCAACTCAGCTCTGTGGTCCTAACTGTAGGTACCTGGGGGGCTAGTTGGGCCCCAGGGACCCTCAGGATTCAAGGGGACTTAATCCCGCAACTTAAAACGCGCCACGGGGTGCGTTTGCACACATGTCACCTCAGGCCCCCCTCCCTTCACCACTGTGCAAACGCGCCCTGTAGCGCGTTTTAAGAGGTAGTTTTAATCCCCCTGCCCTATTATGTACTAGTGACTTGCGGAGGAGGTCATGCTAATCACAGGGGTACCCCAACGCATAGTGTTCCCTAGTGTTTGTAGGTGTTTTCACTGTATTCGAAGTGTCTTTTAGCATAGCACTGGCTCTGGTTAGTCCGAGTCAGTTACCACCAGTACCCGTCTGAAAAAGTTGTGGGCACAGGATGATTTTGCAACAAGGGCTCTTTCTGCTCCTCTGTTGGTTCTTTCTGCACATCTTTTGCTTCTTTCTGTGCGTTTTTCTTCTTTCTTCACATGTCCTACCTCTGTAGGCATAGTTAGAAACTAGCATTTAAAAACCTTTGAAATTCACTTAAAAATCATAGGTTTCAGGCACGTTATAGTTAGAAATTAGCATTTAAAAAACCTTTGAAATTCACTGAAAAAACCATAGGTTTCAGATACGTTATTTGAGATGTCATCAGTGATGTCATCAGTGATGTCACTGACCATGTCATGAGTGATGTAATATGTGACGTCATCAGCAGTGCATTGCGGGGGCGCGAGTTATAGTTAGCTGAACTAACTATAACGGGGGAATTTCTATGGTTTTGTACGAGTGAAATGTCCAACTAACTATAACTGTCCCTAAAACCTATGGTTTTTTCAGTGAATTTCAAAGGTTTTTTAAATGCTAATTTCTAACTATAACGTGTCTGAAACCTATGGCTTTTTCAGTGAATATATATATATAGCAGGCATTATGCCTGTGTTAATTTTGTGGTGTATTCTACAATAAATTTTCTGCATACTCCACGAACAACTTTGATTCGAGCCTTTTTCTCTGAATGTGGCTGAGGTCAGTGACTACTGGGTCTGTCGACATTTGGCAGACAGGAATCGCTACGATATATATATATATATATATATATATATATATATATATATATATATATATATATATATATATATATAGTATTACCTACTGGCAGTCGCCAGTAGGTAATTATAGTTAGGACCATGTTTCCATAAGAAAAGCATTTTTTGACTTGCCTATAACTTTAGCGCTGGTTGACGAATCTTCACAAAATGTCCTAAAAAAAGGATGCCGGTGATTCTTGTTGCGCATGGAAAGTTTCAGGGTGATCCGTCAAGTGGGGGCCGAGAAAAGGGGGCTCAAAATAGGTGTGATCCCCATGTTAATTCCCATAGGACTTGTCAACAAGCCTACAGCCCGAACTGCTGGACGGAATAATCCCCAAATTTAGTAGAAAGGTAGAGGTTTACGCAGATCCAATTTTTTCTTATTTGGTGTAAATCCGTTCAGTACTTGTTGAGAAATTCGTGAAAAACAATGAGCTCATGCAGGGAATTGCAGAGCTCTGATTGGCTGCCAACACTTCAACCAGGAAGTGTTGGCAGCCATCTTGGGACCCTGCTTCAGCCGAGCACCCCTGAAAAATTGTAAAAAAATAAAAAAAGGAAAGGGGCAGGGGCAGGGGCAGGGTAGGCCCCAGAGTGACCCAGACAGGCCAAAACCCCAGGGGCAAATTATACTAAAATAATGCGGGCCGCACAACCCCCAAGCCCCACAGCCCCGGGGACCGCAACCTCCCTAAAGCAAATAATCAAAAATAAGGGGGGGGGACATAGGACCCCCACCGCAGCCCCAGGAACCGCCACCTCCCTGGTTATCTCAATGTGTGTTTTAGTGGGTGCATGAGTGGGATTATGAGTGGCTGCATGAGAGTCTGAGTGGGTGCGTGAGTGTCTGACTGGGTGCATGTGTGTCTGAGTGGGTGGGTCTGCGAGTGGGTGTGAGAGTGTCTGAGTGGGTTTGTGAGTGCCTCCATGTGTGTTTCAGTCTGTGAGAGAGTGCACAAGTGTTTGGGTGGGTCTCTGAGTGTGTGAGTCTGTGAGCAAGTCTGTGAGCAAGTCTGTGAGCAAGTCTGTGAGCAAGTCTGTGAGTGGGTGCGTGAGTGGGTGCATGAGTGAATTAATCTCTGAATGGGACTGTGAGTGGGTGTGTAAGTTTCTCAGTGGGTCTGTGAGTGAGCGCATGAGTCTCTGAGTGGGTCTGTGAGTGGGTGCATGATTCTCCGAGTTGGTCTGTGAGTGGGTGCATGATTCTCTGAGTGAGTCTGTGAGGGGGTGCATGATTCTCTGAGTGAGTCTGTGAGGGGGTGCATGATTCTCTGAGTGGGTCTGTGAGTGAGTGCATGAGTTTCTCAATGGGTCTGTGAGTGAGTGAATGAGTCTCTGAGTGGGTCTGTGAGTGGATGCATGAATGTCTAAGTGGTTCTGTGAGTGGGTGTGTAAGTGTCTGAGTGCTCTCTGTTTTGCCATCCTCTGCCCTCTGTTTTGCCTTTTCTGATCGTTTTTCTTCCCTCTGTTTTTCCCTCTTCTGCTCCGTTTTGCCCTCTTATGCTCGTTTTTCTACCCTCTGTTTTGCCTTTTCTGCTCATTTTTATGCCCTCTGTTTTGCCTGTTCTGCTTGATTTTCTCCCCTTTCCTTTCCCTTTTTCACCCTCTAAACTGGGGGAGGGGGACGCCGTAATTTCAATGGGGGAAGGGGCCCTCCCCGGGCCTATTTTGGCCCAGGGAGCCCATCCCCGGGGCCCACTATGATTTAATGGGTGAGGGGGGCAGCACGGCCCTTCCTTCCCGGGCTGAATTCTACCCCGGGGACACCACCCCCGGGGCCTGGCCACAAACAAATGGGAGAAGTCAGCCGTGCGGCCCCCCCTCCCCGGGCCGATTTCGATCCACAGATATCCAAATTTGTATTTCCTTTAAGACCTTGTAAACTACTGAAAGGATTCACACGAAATAACAAAAAGTATAATCTGCGGACCAAAACCTAGCTTTCTGCCAAATTTGGTGTAATTCTGTCAAGCGGTTCGGGCTGTAGGTGTGTCTAAAGAGTCTGGGAATTAGCAGGGGAAACACTTTTATTGATCCTACCCATCCTTTTTCACAGCTCCCACTTGACGTATCGCCACGAAACATTCAATGCACAACAAGATTCACCGGGGCACTTTTTAGGAAAAGTTTGTTAAGATTCGGCAAACATCGCCAAAGATATAGGCAAGTCAAAAACCGCTTTTCCTATGATATCATGGTCCTAACTACCTACTAGCAATCGCCGGTAGGAAGGATGGATGGATATTTTTTTTTAAATCAAACTTCAGCCTCCTGCTACGAGGTGCAAGAAAAACAGCAGAGCAGTCATGTAAGTTTTACCACCTCCGTGCTTATTCACGGATGAGAAATGGCTGACGCGTTTCAGCATGTGCCTTCAACTGGGATATATATATATATATATATGGATATATATATATATATATATATATGTATATATATATATATATATATATATATATTCTTTCTAACGAGGATGCTGCTCTAGTTGCAAGGGGGCTTAGAAGACTGCTTGCTTCCTTTTCTGGCATATGCTTGAGGCCATTGTATTTCACCTTCTTTCAAATTTTAGTTTACTGGTGTTGCGACGCCATCCACCATGTTGGAAAGGCACAGCCAATAGGTCTCGCTTTTGGGACCCATTGGCTTTGTCAATGCCCTTGGAGATGCCGTAACAGTGACTGAGAAAAAGAAAAAAAAAACAGACCACGGAGAGTCAATGGAGTAGTGGGAGGGGAAACGCAGGACACCAGGGAGACAGCAATATTGGTGGTAGTGTGAAAGGCACACATTGGAGAGAAGCACATGGAGCGAGGAAGGAGATGATCATGAGATAGGGAGACTGAGCAGCACATGAGGTTGAGTGAAACAAGGTTAAGAGCAACAGGGTGGGCAGATGGAGAAGCACAAGAAAAAGACACTGGGAGAGATCACTGCCCAGAGATCACTCACTTATTTTAAATGTATTTATTACTGCATGCATCTTCTTCATTTCGGTTACAAGAAGCCTTGATGGTAGGGTTGTCATATCGGTACATGTGGGCAGTGCTCCGTGTTTCTAGTGCTCACCTTTTACAAATCATTTTATCAAGTGACTGACAGCACCACATACTAAGCCCGAGTCTCAAATAGAAGAGGGGTGCGCAAGCAAATTAATAGGGTAAGCCAAACCAGAAACGAGAAAGGGTCTGGATCGGCTCAAAGAGCCTAGTCACAAACCAAGGCATGAACACTTTTGCCATGTATATCAAACATAATGTAAAAGTAGGATACATTCTCCTAAAAAAAGTGTTTTTCTTTAACACACGGAAGCATTTCACCTTAGTACATCAGATTATACCATTGCACAGAAAGACATTTATTAAAAGTGATAGTTTTTAGGCTCGACCCCCCCCACCCCACAACGACAATGCCATTAGTGAACTAAGAGAAAGTAAGTAGTCATGTAAACCTTAAACGTGGTCTAGATTCTTCTTGTAGATGGAGCAACATTTTGGTCTACTAAATCAAACTTAAGAGGCAATAAAGTCAACCAATAAAGAAATAGCAATAAAGAAAAAATGGAGGCTCTGTGAAATAAAATATTTCCCTTGGATCACAGAATCAGGGAAGCCGTTATTGATTCCAGGTTACTTGGTTTCACATTTTGAAATTCAGCCACCAGATGGGTACCTCTGTACCCCTCTCCCGTTTACATCAAAGGTCACTGTTTTGTACTTCATTTCTTGGCTCACAGCGAGAAAAACCACCACAGAGATAACAGTCAGACTAAGGGCACCCAAGCTCAACTACAAAGCCAACAATACATTTATTTGAGGGTTGTCACACCCCAAACAGCCCCTCCCCCCCACACCGAAGCTGCGCCCCTTCATGTCTCACCAATCTTAACTCAGGCATAGTTCATAAGAAAGGCAAGTATAGAAACTGCCTCGCACCTGCCAGAAGACTCCGCAGGGTAGATTTACATAGACAGGAGTCCCTGCATTATTCTGAGAAGTCAAAGACAACCAGAATTATAGATTTTAAAATTTAGTTTGACATAAACTTACACCATAAAAGATGCAAGGCTATTATAGTAAATATATTTAAAACCTTTGTACAGACGGGTAAAAAAAAAAAATTGTGAATGGCTAACATTTTAATAAAATTTACAAAAGCCTGTCTTTTATTCTCTACCAATTTTCTATAAATGTGTTTTCTATAAATGTAAACTTCTAATTTCCTCAAACATCAGCAAGTCAGCAGTGTACTCCATGCACAGTTCATTAAAAGAGTGCTCAGCTGAGTGGCATATTGTCTCTTGGAATAGATAAAGTCCTTCCAGAATTACTAAAACTCAGAGTTTTTATACACTGGTTCCCTTTACAAATGTGAGAATTGTACTTGGCACCTGCTACACTATACATTAGGCCAGAGTGTGAGGCGTTATACTTGCATGAGCCAACCAGAAAAAAAGAAAATCAGTGCACGGACTGTGCATGTGATTGGTCCAAGAGTCAGCTTTCACACATCATTGCTGAACATTAGCAATGGCAAGAGTTAATAAGGTTCATTTTATATTCATACGTATGCAAGAAATTAAAAATCATCATGACCCAATAGAAAACTATCACCATATGAATTCATTACTACATATCCATTTCATGGTAACCTACAGGTGAGCAGGTGTTCAAGGTCATAATGAAAAATTGTGATTATTGGTTATTATTAGGACAAAACACTTTGGGCCTGATTAAGAGTTTGGCGGTCCATTGGAACGACGAACCCATGGTGGAGGTGCGGTGGCAGTTGGGGACCGCCACACCATTGGTTCGACCGCCATATTACAACTACGACGGTCGGACCGCTTTGGGACCGCAGCAAATGCCAGAGAGCCTCGTTCCCTGGCGGTGGCGTAGCGGTCTGGGGCAGCAATATGCTTGGTGATGCTGCTGCAGCACCGCCAAGCGTATTCCGAGTTTCCCCACTGCCAGCCTTTACATGGCAGTGAGCCTGCTATGAATAGGCTGGGGGTGAGAAAACAAAAGCCCTTGTACACTGGACTGCATGCGGGGGGGCACATGGTGTGCCCCACTGTGTGAATGCATGCCCAGTTCCTGGACACCATGGACTAAATAGTCCATGGCGTGCAGGAACTTGCTTTGGTGTTCCCATTGCAATGCCTTTTTCAAAGGCACTGCCGTGGGAACGCCAAAGGACCACCCGCCAGACCAGGAGAAAGCTCCTAATCTGGCGAGAAGCCGGCAGTCAACTTTGGCAGTGCGGGAGCAGGCGGTAGTGTGCCGCCCCATTCTCCAGCGCCCAAGTCGTAATCAGCCCCTATAACAGCGCCCATACTCACACCTACAGAGCAATAGGGCTGTATCAGGATGTGTTACCATAGTGTCCTCCTTTCATTTACCTGTTTGTACCTCAGCTGTCAATACCTGGATGCCCGAGGTCCATCAGTACATGCTATTTGGATTGTCTGTTAGCTTTGGGATATTTAAAACATCTCGGTAAACAGAGTTTCTTCACGTGGGTTTGACCCGAGTAGCTATATGCCAATAGAGGATGAAGGGTGTCTATCTTGCTAGAAGGTTGCCTTCCTTGGGTAGTGATGAGGTGTGTAAAGATCCATTCATTAAATCCTACCTGCATACAAGGACCCTGGGACTATAAGCCTCTTTTTTATGAACTTCACCCCTACAGCAACCAGAGGACAACCATAAATGAGAACCGCCAATATTGAGGCAGAACGTAGTCTCAGAGACCAATCCCAACCCGCAAATACCTCAACGACATGCCCAACCTAAAGTCAGCACGTCTCGCATGTATTTCAACATCTATAACTAGAAACTTTTAAGACACTTAGAATGACTTGACTGGACAACACCTCTTCACTAGTTTCAATAGCAGGCTTCCTCGATTCAGATTGCCAGATAAGGACAACTGCACCCAGCTAAGAATGAACGAGTATTTCCTCCTGCTCTTGCTTTCCATGCTTTTTCCTTATTCAAAGGTGTGTTTATTTGAAGCCTTTTTGTGATCCATCATTTCTCTATGGACCATAATGCCTGGTAGAGTGTTTTAGTAAGAAAGCATTCATAAAACAAAGTCAGACTAGCTATTTTGTACCAAACGACTCTGTATTGTATTCTCCCCACCTCCTTCCTGCTCTTGGTCACTCCACGCTCTAGGACCTTCCAGTTTCTGCACAGTACAGCCTTCTTTTTAAATCAGGTTATCAAAGTGAAGTAAGGGAGCTTTGCAAATCTTGTCAGCCTCTTCAGCAAGCTTCAAACGTGCGTATCTCAGGGTCAGAAGGGAGCTCCGATAGTGCCTAGCGGGAACTCACGAGGTATCTAACTCTGTCTCCTCACCCTAGATGGTCCCAATCTTGACACTCTTGATGTAAGCTTGTACGTGGACAGAGATTGAGACGTCTATGAGATGAGGACCAGTAAGAGCAGGGGGGGGGGGGGGCTATTGCTGGAATCTGGTCAGAGATGCTTATGCTATTTTTTGCAGCGGTCCTAATTTGAAGCTGACCTCCTCATCATCTTCCAGTGAACCTAAAGGTAGGTGACATGAAGAGAATGGGGAAGCGGCTGCAGGGTAAAGGAGATAAGAGTTTACTGAATCACCCAAAAGAAGCCATGACGAATCAGAACAATCTTTGAAAAATTATAAAAACAAAAAACGTATAACAGAAGAAGAGGTGTATACAAGGAGGCTTTGCCAACATGGCTGAGATGATATTCTAATATAAAAGATGGATGTGATTGCTTTACTGGAGGCAAAAAAAGAGTCAAAACAAAAACATTGTTTGGCAAGTTTGAGAGAAGAAGGAATGGGGGAGTCACACCTTCCAAATTAAGCTCTTGCCAGGGTCCCTAAGAGATCAGAAGCAGCTGAAACCGACATGATAGCAGCAGCCCATGTCTTTAATTAAACAGATAAAGACTCCAACAGGGCACAAGTCCTTAAATAAAGAAGTGGGGGAGATAACCAAGTGAGGCAGTATGCAAGTGACATCACGGTGCGTCACATCGCATGTGGCGTCACAGGATGTCCCATCACAGGAAGTGTTATCACAGGCCAGGACTTCATAGGAAGTGATACCACAAGAAGTGACATCAGATCTTAAGATCTCACACATATGTGTAGCAGGTCTATCATGAGTACAATTGAGCACATTATGAGATTTAACAAATGAGATTTTGCGTGGTGGTGCCAAAAAAGTGACACACCCCTGATGCACAATCTGGGCCTCAATTTATAAATTTATTTTTAAAAACTGCCACAAAGAAATTGGCAACAAAGAGAAACGTGGCAGTAAATTTGTTCACCTTAATTGGTTGCAAAGCCTGCATTTTAAAATATCTTATGGGTTAAGGCACCTGCTGCAGAAATCTTTGTGTGCCCAGTAAATCTCAGGGAATGGTGAGATCTCTGGAGGTTAACGCATTTGATGGAGAGATCTGTGTTTTCTCTAGTCTCAGTTTTGAATCAAAGTAGCAAAGAGGATAAATGTGACTTCTGCAAAGCACATAATGTAACATGCAGATTTTTATTTTATGTAGATAGGTAAGTGTGTTACTGCCTTTAACACCGAGATCCTTTTGTTACTTGCAGTTCATATATTGTAATCTTAATATAGCACAGTGAGCTATAAAGGACATGTGACTCCTACACCTTGTAACCCTAACTGTCTTACGTAACACATTCTGTAGATTGATTCACACACATATCATGTATAGTCAATGTAGAATGTGTACATGTGATGTAAAGCGCTCTGACACCGTGCATTGGGATGAGTAGCGCTTTAAAAAAATAAAGCAAAATAGTGGTATTTTAAAAAAATGATGTAAATAGTACTGGGACAGACCAACACATCTGACTTTCTTACAGTGCATGCATATCTCATATACAGGGACTGAACAAAGTCAAAACCATGCCTCTCTTAAATACTTGTGAAGTGATCACAAGCAGTGTCCTTTGATTCCCCTCCATTAAATTAGCATCTACGTGTGAGGCTCCAGGTAGCTCCCAGCCTGGATACTCCAACAAAAGGAGGCCTCACGCCTCCTGAACCTCGCCCTCATTTTGGGCCCAGCTCGAATTTCAAATAACAAAGCCTCCATGCCCCTGCACTTGCTGCTTGGAGCGAAAGCAGACACCGTACAGACATTGCTGAATCTGTCAGTTCAGCATTTTTCAGTGGGGCCTAACTTCTTGGCAGGGTAGACGGCGTCCACCCTGTGAAAATAGTGGGTAGACACCAATCTACACACGTGTACGCCCGACTCCAAGACCCATTAATAAATCAACCCTACTCTTAATCGAAGTTTGAATGATTGTCAAAGCCAATAAGAGGTGTCAGGAACAGATACTGTTCGATAATCACAGAAAAACTTTCATTCAAGTGGTTTATGATCCTCATTATTGTTGTTTTTTTTTTTAATGTTCTACCTGAGCCGCGTGCACTAGTTGAGAAATACATTATTGCAATTTGAAAGTTAGTACGCGCTGCTGGCTCTCTCTCACAGGCGTGAGGTACAATTCTAATAAAGAAAGCAGACAACAAAAATCCGAGAACGGTCTCACACCATCCCGAACATCTTTCATTTTCAGTATTTTCTTGCTTCTGTACGTATTCTTCTCCCTTAAAAGGTCCCCACTTTCGTTGTTGTGGAGCAAATGGATGCTGCTCATAAAGCGATAACACTGGACGGCATATCACTTCAGTCACAGACATAATGAGGCACTTCAACTCTTCCGGAGCGTTGCTAGGAGACGTGCTCTGGGATACTGTTCCATCTCTAGGCGACGTGTCCCATCTCTAACAGAGACGCCCCTCTTATAGGAGATGTGACCTGCACTGACAAGAGATATAGATCCACCTACGAGACATGCTCCGCCAGTAAGAGGGACTAAAGTATATAATAAACTGATGAATGGAATGCTTGAATTAATCTTAGCCATTGGCAATTACTCTGGTCCACATCCCAGTTAAATGTTATTTTGCGCACCATGTCACCTTAGTTTGGACCCAGCCAAATGCAAATCAGTCTTGGCCCTGCTCCAATGGGAACAGTCCAGCCCGAACTGCCAGGTCCGGTCCTCCCTGAACTGGAATACAAGCAACCGAGGATCGGTTTCCCCCTAGTTAGGGCTCACTGAACAGTTATAGCATTTTTCCAGTGACAGTGTGCACAGGACCCACGTCTTGGCATACTCGCCCAACTTGGGGCGACACACTTAGTATACAAAAAAGTGATGGCTTGAACGCTTAAATCTCAGACACATGCAAATCAGTCTTGACCCAAACTGAGGAGGCATGTTGTACAAAATAACAATGGACTGGGATGCAGCCCCAAGCAATTACCAGTGACTGAGTTTAATTCAAGCATTCTATCCATCACTTTTTGCACACTTTGTTGTATGCTTTAATACACCAGTAAGAGAGACGCCAGCCTACTAGGAGATGTGACTGCACTAGCAAGTGAGATGGACCCATCTCAAGGAGACGTGCCCATTCATAAGAGAGAACCCACCCCTCTTGGCGTCCACCATTAACAAGAGTTAACAACCCTACTCTAAGAGCTGTTGCCTCTCAAGGAAACATGAGCTCACCTCTAGGAGGGAAAGCCCCAATGCAAGGAGATCAGCTCTATCTCTCGGTGGACGGCACCCATGTCCAGGAGGCATGCAGAAATTGCCACAAGACTCCTAATCATCACTATGGAGCGTGTCCCCCCCACCCATCTTTTGCCCACAATTTCTACACTGCTCATCCTCATCTGTTATGTTATGTTATGCGGTTTTGTAGAGCGCTCAGCTGCCCCAGCAAAGGGGCGTCCCGGCGCTGATAGCAGAAAACTGCACAGCCTCTAACAAGGAAGAGGCCTACAACGGAGGGAAGAGGAACGTTTTGATTGCTTTACGAAATGCCGAATAATTCTTCAAGCTGCGGATGGAAATAGGGAGCGCGTTCCAAAGTTTGGATGCCAAAGTACGGAAGGAACGCCCCCCGCCGCGAACCCTCCTCACAAGAGGGATAACCGCCAGATGCTGCCCCGTCGACCGAAGTTGGCGGGAGGGGATGTATGGTACAAGCAGATTGGCCAGAATACCTGGGGATGAGGAGTTCAAGACTTTAAACGAAACACAAAGGGACTTGAACTCTATACGATTGGCCACAGGCAGCCAGTGGAGCCGGCGAATAGCACTAGATGCAGAGCATGTCCTAGGCAGACCCAGGAGAGTTCTGGCCGCAGCATTCTGAACCCTTTGCAGTCTAACGATTTCAGACTTGTTAGACCCTAGATAAAGTGAGCTGGCATGGTCTAGTCTCGACAGAATCGAAGCCTGAACAATAACCTGCCTGATGGAGGGGTAAAAAAACCCCAACAACGGTTTGAGCCCACGCAGTATACCAAAACAAGTCCCCGCCACCTTCTTGGTTTGGGTCTGAAAGCTAAGGGCGGAGTCAACCCAGACACCCAGGTTTTTTACCACTTGTTTGGGGGCAGGTGCATGCCCCAAAGTGGCAGGCCACCAGTGCTCACTCCACAGCTCAGAGTCTTTCCCTACCAGCAGTACCTCAGACTTGCTGGCGTTGAGCTGAAGACAGTTGGCAGTCATCCACTCCGCGACGGCCTCAAGATCACTCCGGAACTTGCAAGCGTCCCGAGTGGAGTCGTCAGAGAGAGTGACCACCAACTGTGTATCATCCGCATATGATACTGCTGTGAGCCCTCTGCTCTTAGCCACCATCGCTAGCGGTTGAACATACAGGTTGAAGAGGGTAGGGCTTAGAGCTGAGCCCTGCGGCACCCCGTTTGGTAGTATGGACTCTAGAGACATCTACTAGACACATCTTTAGGAGATGCAATCCACCCACAATTCTCTCGGAGATGAGACACCCACTTACAGAAGAGGACCTCCCATCCCCAGCTTATCTGTTTCCATCTCTGCAAAACATAGCACCATCTCCAGGAGATAGTCCTGCCCTAACAAAATGCAGCCCTGTCTCAGAGCCCCATCTCTAGAAGACACCGACCCACCTCTAGTAGACACAAGGCTCAAGCTCTAGGAGACATAACCCACCCTTTAGGAAGAACACACGCAACTCTAAGACAAGTTCTCCACGGTCTGTGTGATGTGCCCCCCAACCTATGGAGACAGGATTTTGTCTTTAGGGCACGCGTCATCTCTAGAATACATGCCCCATCATGCGGAGACTTAACCACCATCTCTAAGAGATGTGCCCCTTCCAAGCAGATGTGCCCTTATTGTTAGATGACAAACTCACATCAGTAGGAGGCGAGTCTAATAATCTCTTCAATCTCTGGGAGAGGTGCTGCTTCCTGTTGTCTCTATCAGACTTTCCTTAGAATCCTGTCTTCTTCTCTAGGGTCTGTACCTCCATCACTCAGACATAAACCCTATTTCTGACAGGAAGACTTGCATCTCTAACAGAGGTGCTCCGCATCTGCGACATGCATTTTATCTCTGCACATGAAGAAGAGTTTTTTCTTCCACTACAGCTCAAATCAAAGTCTAATAGGGATAGTGTTTCCAGTCTGGCTAGGAATAGCTAAAGCACAACCTTAGGAGGAGGAAATGCAACAAGAAAGATGGTCTTCGACTTGAGTACATTATTATAAAACATTTGCATATCAACAATGCAATAAAAAATGTACTAGACCTAGTTCATCATTCAGTAACACTAGCAGCAGCTGAAAATTGGGGTATTTGGAAAAAACACCCAATTCTAGACACCATCATCCAGGGCTTAACACTTGCGCACTATTTTCAACAGTTATTAAACATCTGCTAAGCTGAATAAATTGCTTTTAAAGTTTAGTTTGTCATAGATGAAAGAGCACGTTTGTCACCTGACCCGGTCTGCTAGCCTTTTGGCATTAGTTTTTTTCCACATATTAGTTTAATAATTCAGCCTCCTTTAATCGCGTATTTAATAACTATTTTGCTCGGCTGATACGGACAGTTAGGTCAATAACTGTATTTTGTTCCTTTCGTCTAAACCTGGTTCATCCTTGTTCGTTGTCTAAAGAGCAAACTATCTCTGGAATCTCAGAATGGTGGCAAGAGAGTTTTTGATAGACTTATCTAAATATAGTATCAATCCAAACTCAAGGTGGCACCATCGTGTATGGACTAAAGTTGGTTAAGTATATACCTCATAATTATCATTCAAAGCATAATATATACTTTACTCTTTCTGATTTCTATTCCTGCTTTTAATGTTATTCTACCAAATCTATTTTAGCGAGAAGCATTCTGTTATACTTAAGTCTGTTTTTTAGAGAGGTTTGAACTGTAAATTGTTTTTTTCCCAGTCTCAGTCATCTTGTATCGCTGTCACTTTAAAAAAAATAATAACCTTCAACTTTAGAGGGAGTTTTAAAGCTTCCATATTCAATACGAACCTGTTTGAGAAGCCAAGGTGGTGGCACTAGACACACCCCTTGTGGGATCGATGGTCTGCTCCTCCTAGGGAACCTACATCTAGACATCTCAGAAACTAAATCCACCGCTGTGGCAGAAACTGGAAAGAAGGAATACCCAGAGGAACCTTGCCCCTACTGTACAGATTCCAAGTAGGAGCGTAGCAGGATATCTTAGGCATCAAATAACCAGGGGCTGTATGGTGAAGGAATCTGCAGGACAGGCCAGCCACATTAACACCAATAGGCTCTGCTATGGATCACCAGTGTTGGGGTGTACAGGCGGATACTTGCTACTCCTGTGTGTAGCCTGAACTGCATTGTTTTGCGAATTTCGGAGTCACATGATGTGCTTTTTGGCAAACTACACTAAAGAGCACTGCAAATGCCAAGGTCAGAATTAACAGCTGTCCCTAAGGCCAGAGCGCGAGTTTCGCGGAAGAGTTAGGGAAGAATGAGTTTCAATGTATTTAATTGACTACTGCGTTGATCTGGGAGACAGCCTCAGAGTTAAAGGACTCAATCACATCATAATGCTTTCTTTTTGCAGTGCGCTGGCTTTCGGCCTAAGGCCGCTCTTTCCAAAAGTCTAACCGTTCCAGAGGTTTTATGGCTGTCAATTTTGAGCTGCCTTTCTGACCTAAAATAATGAAGTCTGTCTATGAGCTGTAAGGATGTAGCAATCATCCAACCAGGAGTCAACATTATCGAAAAACTTTTCCAAATGCCTACAGGGAAAATTCTCCTCTGATTCGATCTAAAATTGGGTATTATCTGACCAGATATGTGGGTGGTCCTTGAAGAGGTCCACCTCTCTCTCTGTCTGGCTGCCAGCTGACTGGGAGGGCTACCTGAGGAGAAACCCAGGCCGCCCCAACAACACCAGAGGCTCTGCCCAGACTACCTGGAAGGCCTTCACATAGTCATCGGCAGATACAGTGGACTGCTGAAGCAACCATAACAACGAATGCCAGGCTTCCAACTCTGTGCCGCTAGCACCTACGGGACTGGAGATACACAATCTCAAAGTTCAGGGAGTCCGTAATCTTAAATTGGAGACTTCCAAGGCCCCCTGAGCCCTGAACAAGTAGAGGTTTTGGACTGCAGCCATAAATTATCCCAATCAATAGGCAATGTCAATATGTTAGGCTATACAATCTGCTCCAAAATGCAGACCCCTAACATATCAGCCGTGGTAGCCTCTGTTCACCCTTAAATCCAACTGTGAGGTACCGGAGGCTCAAACACCGCAAGGGTGAAAAAACATTTCATCCAGGTATAACTGGATTTTTTTTTATCAAAATGTATTCTACTTTATTTCCATCTGGCTTACTTCTTAATAAAACAACTCAATAAAAAGTATAACGTTTTGGAAGAGGCTCAGTAGCCGTCCACGGGGTATCACTTAACTTTAATAATGTCATCTTACAATCACAGCACCCAAGGGGCACTTCTATAATAATTAATGTTAAAGGTTTAAACTTTAATTCTCAGTAGCTCTAAAACATTTAATTGTGTTGATTTCTCATAAAGTAACATTGCTCCATCTGATACTTTTAAGTAACAATCCTCACTGGAGACACTTCTTTATTTTGCATGTTATAATGTAACCGGCTCTTCTTTCACACCACCTGCTATGAACTCGGCTAGGACTGCTTGGCAGATCTACCCAGGATAGACACCGACGCTTTGGAGGCCCAACATTCCATCACAGTCTAAGTCGGAAGCATCCTACTCAGTAGAAATACATCTGTTCTTGCCTTTGATGCTGCTATGTGGACCTTAAACTTCATCATCTAGGAAAGGTCAGACACCTACTGACAAGGGTGATGGGTGCTCGCTCTAGATTGGATATAGCCTCCAAATCCTCCTGGACCCTCCATGGTAGTTGTACTGAGCAGTCAAGGCCTAGAAGCTTGAGACCAGATGGAGAGCAACCCAATTATCTCATTCAGAATAAAAGTCAACGTACAGTCAGATATTGCTTGAAAAAACAACTGCTGTATAGATAGGGGTCAAAACTAGTGTGGTCCCTGGTATGTTATAATCTGTTACGCTATGAATGGACCAACTGAGACCAGAAATTCCTGGCTTATAATTCTGAGGCCCCAAGGATGGGGCTGTGTGTGGTTATAGTTCCTGTCCACTGAAAGGAGCCTAGGTTGAGGAAAAAAGATGCTGTGGGGCTCTTGATCTGACTCCCACAGTCAATCAGTTGCTGGACACCATCTAGAAATGTCAGTGGGGCGCCATTAAAGAGTAGGTTGGGACACTATCCAGGTACCATAACCAAGAAGGGATTAAATTCCATTTTTGTCGCCATATCAGGCTAGCTAGGCAAATCCAGGGTGAATGGATTCCCCCTTATAAAGCAAAGTTTACATCGGTGCATATTGACATCTAAACTCCAGGGGAGGCACATCTGTATTTCCTTGTTGAGGCCCTGCAATTCTTTATTCATTTATTTATTATTTTATATAGCGCAGACCCAATGGGTGACAGAGCACTTTACTTCAGCAGAGTTAAGTCAAACTAGAATATAGAGAACATAATTACCTTATTTTACACTAATATTATACAAAGCCAAGTTGGCGATCAGATCGGATGCAGAGTAAAAGAGCACAGTGTCGCAAGCCCGCCCAAACTGGACTCTCCAGAGTAAAGGGCCCCGTTCACCTAGCCCTAAGCCACGACTATAAGCCGGCAAATCCCCAGGCCTGTGCTGCCCATGGTAAGGAGGGTTCGGTTCCTGATGATCTGACGCACCCAGGCACACACCCGCAAAGGTCTTTGCTTCAGGCTGGTAGGGGGCAGCCGTGGGAAACAAGGCGCAAATCAGACGACCTGAGTGGCCAGGTATGGTTCTAAAGCCTGTTGAACAGTGGACCTGTTGTGGTGCTAGCAATTTCTAGACTATTGAACCTAACCAGGACCTCCCACTGAGCACCATATGTCACCTCCTCTCCCTTCTGGCATGATCATGATGAAACAACAACCCACCAAATGCAGCACGGATTGCGGCGGCAAGCCCCACCTAACGCCCCCCCTCCCACTACCTCACCAAATGGAGGGGATACGGGGCACCTCTCCACCGGTCGTGCAAGCACAGGGCATAATTTAATTGAGCTGCACCAAGCCATCAAAGACATGAATACCGCTCTGGAACTCAAATTGGATTCACTGGTGATTGATAGAGGTCTTTTGCAGGCCTTCAGACCAACTTTAGGGACAGGGTAGGAAGCTCACAAATCTACTCTCACTGAGATACACCCCACAGTGCTGGAGATGCAATCCCACTTCAAAGCCCTACAAACCAAGGTCTTCCTGTTGCGTGACAGAGCAGAAGATGCAGAGGGCTCGTCGCACCAGAACAATATTTGGTTGGTGAGTCTCCCAGAAGGGGCGGAAGGCCCCAATATGGAACTCTTTTTACAAGACTGTCTCCTCCATACAGCACTGGGTGGCAAAAGTTCTACATTCTTGTTGATGGAGAGGACCCATAGGGTCCTGGGCAAGACCCCTTCCCCTGGCGCACTGCTAAGGCCAGTGGTGGCTCACCTCTTTACTATAGCAACCAAGACCACATCCTGCAGGTTGCAAGAACCAGAGGCCTTTGGTGAATCGACAATGGGCTGGTGAACTGCAGAAGTGCAAATAATTAGGGGATCCTTCATGCCAGTTAAATAGTCACTGTGGCAACTGGGGAAGAAATAATTTCCCAAACTGGGGAGAAGTGGATGCTGGAACAACACACTTCTTCATGACTACGGCGGACATCTGGGAGTGACTAGAGTCAAAAGGAGTGTTCCGGCCACACCGCACAACACGCCAAGATGGAGGCTGGAGCCTATCGCGCTCTAAACGACGGCTGTGCAGGCCGCCCAGGGGCAAGCCCACTAGGAAACTTGCAGCACAAAAACGTGCCACGGCCATAGCGGAGCTGGAGTCTCGAAGCAGCCTGACCCAGTCATGTTCCAGCTCTGTGACCGTTTCACCTGAACAGGAGCTGGCACTTGCCTTGGAGAGCATCCTGGCAGAACCACGAACTGGCCCTGATCTTACCCCAATGAAATCTGAACAATGATAGGATACCTTGGGCCAACACCATGACTCTTGTAAATTTTTCACTAGGGAACTGGATCGGGCCAGGGACCCTCACTGCCGCATAGGGAGGAGGGCACATGTCATCACTACATGTGGGCTTGGTTTACATACGCAATTAACACACTGCTTACTATTACAGGGAACCCCTCTTAGTTTCAAGTGGAACTGACTGTTTGGTAAATTATTATAGTCTATATATGGTGGACGAATAGTTACTGTCCCGACCAGGGAATGGGAGTTAGGGTATCAGTTCTGAGTTTGCACACCGAGGAACTACAGCATCATAACACAGACACCACATGGGGTGTACTTCGCTGGATGATATGGGGGTTCGGCTAACAGAAAGGATGTGGGTTGGAACACAGACATAAAAGGACAACATGCCTACCTGAGCAAGTGCCCACGTACAATATTATATCCTGGAATATTCAGGGAATGACCACCCCCAGGCATCGCTATATGATCTATTCCTACATGCGATGTAGGCAGACATATATCACCCTCTTACAAGAAACACACGTGACCTCTCTGGAACTCCTTATAATGCAGCGGAGATAGTACTGATTTGGGTGGCTCCAACAGTCTCTCTGACAACCGGCTGCACAGTGGTAGACCCAGAGTGCAGATACGGGAAGGTGGAGGGGATGCTTGATGTGGCAAAGATTGCCCTATTGGTGCTCTACACGCCGAACAGTAACCAGCAACATTCGTAACACAACTACCTCCCATGATGATATAGAAGCTGGAGATACCATGCATACGGGGAGGGGACTTCAGTAGCATACACATACCCCTAGACTGGTTGTTCCCTCCCTTGCAAGGGATGGCGTAATCAGAATGCCCTGTGCCTTCAGGGAATGGCTCACGCATCGACAAATACATGACATTTGGCGGTCCATGGACCCTACCATGAGAGAATGCTCATTTTTCTCCCAAGTACACCAATTGCATGCTAGAATAGATCTACTCTTATGTAATTATCCCATTACATCTCGGGTCTCGTCCACCGAGTACCTAGGCTGCACACTGTCCGACCACAATCCCCTTAAATTGATGGTGCAATTGGGTAGATGATGAGCATTGATACCCATCTGGAAATTGTACATGCTGGCACTACAAGACAGACTATTCTGCAACACCATAAGCAGATACATAACTAATTATTTCGAGGACAATGAGGGGACAGCCTCAAGCACGGGGCGGGAGTGGGACACTTTTAAGGTCGTTATACGGGTTCTGTGCATAAAAACCTCCTACATGGCAAGACATACATTGCGGATGCAACTCCAAGACCGTGAGAGTGCCATATGGGTGAAGGAGGTACGGGTGGGGACAGAAGCGGGGAACGAAGACGAGGTCACTCACCTCAGGAGGAAGCACAAGAATGTAGAGGACAGACTCGGGACTAGGAAACCAGATTACGTGGAATACATGACCAGGCAACAGGTGGGGGTATGGGGCGGGGAGAGTATTGGCATAGCTCTTGAAGACTGCAGTCCCTAGGAAAACACCATTAGATCCCTAGCTTGGTAAGTCTTGAGCACACAGTCTGACATCAACCAGGTCATTTTTTTACTATTACACCTCTCTCTATCGGGAGGAACTGGGACGAGGGGTTCCCCACTTCAGGAGTACCTGGACAGGCTACCCATTCCATGAATTGATCCCCTACAGCGTCATACCCTAAGAGAAGCGCTGTCTATGGAGCAAATCCACCTAGCAATCTACCAGATAGCATGCAACAAAACTCCTGGGATGGACGGACTCCCTGTGGAGTTCAACACCACTTACAGAGCCATTCTCACTCTGAAAGTCAGCAGGATATACCAACAGGCCAGGGACAGTGGAACACTTCCACTGTATATGTGAGAGGTGATGATGGTATTCCTGCCCAAACCAGGAAGTGACCCACTGGAGGTGCATTCATACAGACCCCTGTCCTTCTGAATATGGTCTACAAGATCCTCTGGATGGTCACTGCAAATAGGCTTCTACCATACCTCCCCATTCTGGTTCACCAGAACGGTTTCATCCCAGGGAGAAATACGTTGAGGCTCATGTTCACAATCTACCTCGGCCAAGTAGGTGACTACCTTGTCCTAGTAGCTAAGGGAAGGCTGTATCTATCACAGAGTAGGGTTGCAGATAGAGTTGGGGCAGAAACAAATGGAGATACTTTGTAAGTCAGACACAACAGTCATCTTGCAGAGGCTGTACTATCAAAATTGCCCCGGGGGTACAGCAGGAATGCATGTCTGCTTTTTACGTCCCTGGGACACTTTGGCGTTACTGACCCAGCACAGCACCTTCTGTAACAAAGCTCCCACTGGTGAATATGTAGTACCACAAAATAGCATTCCCTCATTTTCATGGGGAAGTTGCCGCATGAGGATGAGGACGTGTTCTGCCTCTGTGCCCACAGCATATTATAGAAGGGAGGGGCAAGGACGTAATCAGAGAATGCACTGACAGTGCACCACAAAGACGTGGTGCACAGTCAATGTGCCCAGGAAGACGCCCCTTGAAAATAGGAAAAAGGGATCCTAGGAACCCCACTAGACATTTCTCTACTGGTGGGTGCAGTTACTCCCTGCACTGTCCTCTGCCCCCTTTTGAAATGCAGGTCAGGTTGGCACCTTTATAGCAAAACATGGACCAGAGGCCTCAAACATCCTATCTGCCTTTCACTAATGCATTGCCCCCAATGCAGGTGTGAGTTGGTGGTTGCGCTGGGGGTACACATTGTGAAAGGGTGCTCTAACCCTGTCTGCGCCTATGCAGCAAGTTATAAGAGCGCCACGTTACAGACCAGGGCAGCGTGCCCTATGATATAGGCTCTGGTGTACTCTTCCTCCTTAGAGAGACCAAGCACCTGCATGGGAAAGACGAGTGTGCCTGTTCAAGTGTGTTATATGGTGTCACTTGGACCATGTCTGGAGAACATTTAGTATGTCGGTATTGCTTTGCCTTAAGTAGGTAGAGATAATATATTATGTGATGTGGTTTCTTCTCCAAAAGGAGAGCTGATAGGGTGAAAATACAACTTAGTACATAAAATATGGTAAGATTTCAACAACTCAAGCGTTGAGAAAAAATTATGAAGTACAAAGGACATCAGGATAATAAAACAGTTCCAGAAATTAAAGTGAAATTAATAGTAACTGGTGCCAGTAATTGGGGTGCACCTGAAATCAAATGTAGTGCTCTGCGATTGAAGACTATCTATGTATGTGTTCTTATACAATAAACCTAGCCAAAGGCTGTGGAGGGCTGTACAGTCTCAAAGGTAACAATAAAGTTGTGTTCTTAAAAGAGGTATGTCTATAACTCTTTCATAAATTGGATTTGGGTTTGGGGCGGTCCTAGTGGACAAAGAAACATATTTCCAGATCCTGGGTGCACAGAAGGTAAAGAAAGATTGCTTTGTTTTTTCTTTTTGCTAGTTTTTCAACTGTAGTCTGATTTTGTCCTGACTGTGGGCATACCAAGAGCTTGTCAGCCAGATAGGTGGGAGTGATGGTCGCGATGTAAATGATGCAGCTGGTTTTCAAAATGATATCGGCCGCCAAGGGAAGCCAATGGAGTTCCATTAGAATGGGGTGATCAGAACATATTTCCTCAGGCAAGCAGGATGCTCATAAGGGGGCCCAATCTGGAGCCTGGGAGGCTCTGGGCACGCCGTTAACGCCGTCCAGGTGCGAGAGTACGAGGGTATGAACAGCAGTTCTGAATTTGCTTTTTGTGAGGAGCAGTTTCTCTTTCTTCAGTAGCAGATGGTACCAGACCATCCTTATTTTCTTGGCAATGTGTTCCTTGAGAGAGAGGTTGGTGTCCAGGATAAATCCAAGTGACCTGGCATTTTATAAACATCTGATTTTGAAACCATCAAAATTCATGGAATTGAGACAGGTTTGGACTACTTCTTTCAGAATGTTATTGGCAAATAACAGGAATTCTGTTTTGGTGAGGTCAAGTTCCAGGATGTCCAGGTATATAGGAGGTGCAATTGGTGTTTTTAAAAGTTAGATGTCCGGAGATGGATTTTGATGCAATTATCGGTGAGCAGAGCCCAAAGCGGCTCCATGTAGCGTTCTGAATGCCGATTCTTCATCAAAAAAAGAAAAGTCTAGACCTTGGAGTAGGATCAGAGTAAAACCTCTACCCTGGTTATTCATATGCTCTGTGATTTGGACTCAATTGCTACTTGGTTCCCCTCCTTATCAAGGAGACAGGATTATATCCTCCCACAACACATCAACAGAGCCTTCACTTTCGGAACCTGTAGCACTCGTCTGCACATCAATCCTCCTAGCATGTGTTATTGCTCCATGACGTCTTGCCAGGGCTGGACTGGTCATTCTGCCACTCTGCTGTTTGTCCGTTGGGCTGCAAGCTATGTGGCTCCTTTCAGAACTGGGTGGACTGACTTGACCAAAGCATGTTTCACATGGCCCCATTCTTCTTGGGGTCTCTCTAGTGTGAGGCTAATTGGAACAGTTCTGCCAAGGCTGATTTTGGTTTCCAGCCCACCCATGTCTTGTCTCACTAGGGCATGGTCTACTATTCCTATGTTGAAATACAACTCTACTTTACACGGACTATTGACCTCCTATACCATAACAACCAGCTGTGTTAAAATGACGACATAGTAAAGATCGAACGTCAACACACTGGTTAGGTCTAAACAGCTTGAACATTGTATAGAGACTTCAAGCCACAACCTTTAAAAGCTGCACTATGGTTGCACATACCTTTTGTAAGCACGCCACCAACTTGACACTGAGAAGGCTAAGAAACAGAAAAGGTATTTTTGCTAATGCTCTACCAATGTGGGCGTCAAACTACTGTGAGTGGAAATCACTGGACACAAAGAAGCACCATTACCATTATCACCCTTTAACCAGTCTCAGAGGAAAGGCCAATGTCTAGATGGGCAGGATATTAAGCACCTCTGCTTGCCAGCCTCACAACGATGAGGGTAGGAGGAGAGGTCCTCCGCACAGCAATTTCCAAGAATGTTATATTCTTGCAAGCACCAAGAAGCCATTGAGATCTCTGTGGTGCTCTGCAAAGAGCAGTTAGTGCCGGAGCAAGAATTTTACCCACCCCAGATGAATGGACTCCATGCAGTGCGCCCATCTATGGCAAAGAGTCAACCGCTTCTGCTTCTAGTGACAATCGAGCACCATCCTGGTAGTGTTGTCAAAGTCAGGCACCTGGCCCTAAAAGCTTTTTTGGGCAACCATTCATTTATTGAGTTTCAATCAGATCTATAAATTATTTAAGCATAAATGTAATGACAGATACTGTTCCAAAGCACAAATTGAGAGCATAACTGGAACCAGCAGCTCCACTTTCTCATCTATCAAAGCATTACTAACAAAGTTACAGAATCCCTCTTTCCAAAGGAGTCAGAGAGATGAGATGTAGCCGGTGTGAACCTGGGCCGGGAGGACACTGCGTACCAAGCCCTGCCATAGCGCGTGATCTGCGTCCCGATGCTGCAGGCTCCTTGTAAGAACTACTGCTCCTTATCATTAGGATCAGCTGCATTCAGCCAGCAGAGCCACGGCTGATCGGACCGATTTGCTTTGTTCACATGACCAAGCAGGCTGTGTGTGTGGGGTGGAGGGGGGTTTGGAATGGGAAAAAAAATTACGTGATCTCCCATGACTGCGATTAGCAACATGTCCTTCAAAGCAGCACTCACTAAAAACAAAGGGCCTTGGTTTCACAGGCACCTACAGGGCCCAATGTTTGTTGGCGCCTCGGGACCAGGACAATCTGCATGTACCCCACAGTGCAAAGTCCAGTAGGTTGAGGTGAAGGGGTTCTGGTCTTTATGAAAGGTTGGAGGGATGAGCGTATGACAGTGTGTGATAGTCTCTTAACTGGGGTGAGCGCCTGCAACAATCCATTTTAGCTCCCTTCCCCCATGTTGGTAGGAATGGGGCCAACCTGCCAGGTGGTGTATTGCACTGGTTTCTTCCTGGTACATTTCAGGGGAGGCACCCCTAAATTTCCTTGCTGAGGCTCTGCAAATCTTTATTTATTAATTATTAGTTTCATATAGCGTAGACCCAATGGATGACAGTGCGCTTTACATCAGTAGAGTTAAGTCAAAGTAGAATATAGAGAACATAATTACCTTACTTTACACTAATATTATGCAAAGTATGAGGTGACTGAAGGAATGAACGATACACATTTGCGTGAGGGAGGTGTCGCCTGCAAAACATCGGTGGGGTAGGGATCGGATTGGGGTGGGCTCCCACTGCTGGGTTTCTCACGGCTGCCCCTTACCAACCTGAAGCAAAGACCTTTGCAGGTGTGTGCCTGGGTGCGCCAGATCATCAGGAACCCAGCCCTCCTTCCCATATGCAGCACTGGCCTGGGGATTCGCCGGCTTGTAGTCATGGTTTCGGGTTCACTCTGGAGAGTCTTTTACTCCGCATCCAATCAGGTCGCCATCTTAGACACGCCCCTATGTGAATATTTTATCTTTATTCACATATTCTTACTATATTCTAAGTATTATCAGACGACCTGGGTGTCTGGGCATGGTTCTACAGCCCGCTGAACAGTGAACCTGTTGTGGTGCTAAAGATTTCTGGGCTATTGAACCCAACTAGGACCTCCTGCTGAGCGCCATACGTCACCTCCTCTCCCTTCTGGCTCGGTCATGATGAAACAACAACCCAGCAAATGCAGCACAGATGGAGGCCGCAAGCATCACCTGTCCCCCACCTCATCAAATGGAGAGGATATGGGCCACCTCTCCACCGGGCGTGCAAGCACAGGGGGAACAATTTAATGACCTGCGCCGAGCCATCAAAGACGTGGAGACCTCTCTGGAACTCAAATTGGACGCATTGGTGATTGACATGGGTCTTCTGCGGGCATCCAGACCAACTTTAGGGATAGGGTGTAGGGACACAAATCTACTCTCGCTGAAATACACCCTCTGTTGCTGGAGATGCAATCCCACACCAAAGCCCTACAAACCAAGGTCTTCCAGTTGTGTGACAGAGCAGAAGATGCAGAGGGCCGGACGCACCGGAAAAATAACTGGTTGGTGGGTTTCCCAGAAGGGGCAAAGGCACCAATATGGAACTCTTTTTAGAAGACTGGTACCTCCATACAGTACTGGGTGGCAAAAGGTCTACATTCTTTTTGGTGGAGGGGACCTACAGGGTCCCGGGCGGGACCCCTTCCCCTGCCGCCCCACCAAGGCCGGTGGTGGCTCACCTCTTAAACTATAGCAACCGAGACCACATCCTGAAGGTCGAAAGAACCAGAGGCCCCTGGCGGATCGAGAATGGGCTAGTGAATTGCAGAAGTGCAAAAACCTAGGGGATCCTTCATGTCAGTTAAACAGTCACTGTGGCAACTGGGGCAGAAATACGCTCTCATGTTACCGACCAAACTGGGGGAAGTGGATACTGGAACCACACAATTCTTCATGACTACGGCGACATCTGGGTGTGACTAGAGTTAAAAGAAGTGTTCCGGCCACCCCGCACAACACACCAAGATGCAGGCTGGAGCATATCACACTTTGCACAATGGCTGCGCAGGCCACTCAGGAGCAAGCTTACTAGGGAACATGCAGCGCAAAAATGCGCCATAGCGGAGCTGGAGTTTCGAAGCAGTCTGTCCCAATCGTCTTCCAGCTCTGTGATCTTTTCGCCTGAACAGGAGCTGGCACTTGCTTTGGAGAACATCCCGGCAGAACTATGAACTGGCCCTGATCTTGCCCTGACGACTTCTGAACAATGATAGGATACCTTGGGCCAACACCATGACTCTTGTACATTTTTCACCAGGGAACTGGGTCGGAGGGCAGGGATCCTCCCCACCGCATAGGGAGGAGGGCACATGCCACAACTACATGCGGGCTTGGTTGACATACGCAATTAAAACACAGCTTACTATTACAAGGGACCACTCTTAATTTCAGATGGAGCAAACTGTTTGGTTAATTATTATAGTCTATATATGGTTGCGGAATAGTTACTGTCCAGACCAGGGAAAGGGAGTTGGGGTATCAGTTTTGAGTTTGCACACTGGGGAGCTACAGCATCATGGCGCTGACATCACATAGGTTGGACTTCGGTGGAGGATATTGGGGGTTTGGCTAACAGGGAGGATGTAGGTTGGAACACAGACATAACATGACAATATACTGATCTGAGCAAATGCCCGAATACAATATTATATCCTGGAATATTCGGGGAATGGCCACCTCAGGCACCATCATATGATCTATTTTTACCTGCGACATAGGCGGACATATATTGCCCTCTCACAAAAAACACACATGACATCCCCAGAACTCCTTAAATTGCTGTGGAGATAGAGGGACCAGATCATTGGTATTTCCTACTTGGCATACGCAAGGGGGGGGGTCTTTATTTGGGTGGCTCCAACGGTCTCTCTGACAACTAGCTGCACAGTGGAAGACCCAGAGGGAAGATACAGGGTGGTGGAGGGGACCCTTGACGGGGCAAAGATTGCTCTATTGGCGCTCTATGCGCCCAATAGTAACCTTCAACAGTTCTTAACAAAACTACCTCCCACGATGATATAGAAGCTGGAGACACCATGCATATGGGGAGGGGACTTCAATAATATGCACAACATATCCCTAGACAGGTCGTTCCCTCCCTTGCAGGGGGCGGCTGAAGTCAGAATGGCCTGTGCCTTCAAGAAATGACTCACGCATCGACAAATACATGACATTTGGCGGTCCATGCACCCCACCACGAGAGAATGCTAATTTTTCTCCTAAGTACACCAACTGCTTTCTATAATGGATATACTCTTAAGTAATTCCCCCATGATGTCTCAGGTCCTGTCCAATGAGTACCTGGGATGCACACTGTACGACCACAACCCCCTTAAATTGATGGTGCAATGGGGCAGATAACTAGCATCAATACTCACCTGGAAATATGAACACAGGGGAACTACAAGACAGACTATTCTGCGACACCATAAGCAGACACATTACTAATTATTTCGAGGAGAACGATGGGACAGCCTCAAGCACGGGGCTGGAGTGGGATGCCTTTAAGGTTATTATACGGGCTCTGTGCATAAGAACCTCCTACAAGGTAAGACACATGTTGTGGATACAACTCCATGACTGCGAAAGTGCCATACGGGCAGAGGTGGTACAGGCGAGAACAGAAGCGGGGAACGAAGAGGAGGTCACTCGCCTCAGGAGGAAACACAGGAAGGTAGAGGCCAGATTCGGGACTAGGAAACTAGATCATGTGGAGTACGTGACCATGCAACAGGCATAGGGGGATAGGGCTGGGCGAGCATTGGCATGGCTCTTGAAGCTGCAGTCCCTAGGCCCTACATAAACTCCATTAGATCCCTAGCTGGGGACACAGTCTGATATCAACCAGGCCTTTTTTGACTATTGGGAAAAACTGGGATGAGGGGGTCCCCCACTGCAGGACAACCTGCACAGGCTACCCCTTCCGCGACTTGATCCCCTACAGTGTCATACCCTAGGCGAAGCGCTGTCCATGGAGCAAATCCACCTAGCAATCGACCAGATAGCACACAACAAAACTCCTGGGATGGACGGACTCCCTGTGGAGTTTCTCGTTACGAAAGCCCTCAAGATGTACCAACTGGGCAGGGACGGTGGCACACTTCCACTGTCTATGCAAGAGGCAAGGATTGTATTCCTGGCCAACCCGGGAAGGGACCCATTGGAGGTGCATTCATACAGACGCCTGTCCTTCTAAATACGGTCTACAAGATTCTCAGGAAGGTCTCCGCAAATAGCAGGGATGTGGAATTGCAATAGCCCAACGCCCAGGACATATTGTTTAGGGTCAAGGGCAACAAGTTTTCATGTGTATTTTGTCCTTGGGACAAGTAGACCCATCTGATTTGATGCAAATATATGCAGAAGCTTGAAAGCAAGATTGATGATTCTTTGCTTTCAAAATGAAATGTTCTTAAAAGATGAAAGCAGGATAAAAAAACATTTTGCGAAACTGCTGTAACATTTCAGGTACCATTTCTTTGCAGCATTATTTAGTAACACGTGTTGATGCATGCCAGTATTTCCCCCAAAAATTCATAATGGAAAATCAATGTAACCAGTTTCAATAAGATTATGGGAAACAAAAATAAACAAGCATTGGCAAAGCCAGTATGTCCGAAATTGGTGGTCAGCTTTTTAGTTTTGTCAATCTGTGACTTGTTTAATGGTTTTTGTAAAACCTTATTGGTGTGGGAGCTGCCGGGCCCTCATCGTTATAACAAACATTGGCAAAAGCTAAAATTGTTTTTGGTCTCTTAAAGCACACACTGCCACATTAGTTACTGGCAATGAATAAAACTACTTTGTGTGCCGATATGCTCCTTGTGAAAGAGCAGAATGCGGTCACTCACAGTGAGGCCAGCCGATACAGAGAGAGAGAGAGACAGAATTTTAATAAACACAAAAGGTCACGGTCAACGCCAGACCAAATTAGGGGCCCAATTATTAAAGAAAGTCTCAAATGTGCACACATGGTATATGTCCTTGCATTAAGTGTAGCTATATGGCTTTCGTGAATTCCCTAGAATTTACAGAAATAGGACAAGAAATAGTAGTCCTAGAAAATATTTGTGAACTGCATTTTAGCATGAGCAAACATGCATGTGCAGATTTGCTCATGCGAAAATCTGAGTGTTGGCAAGTTCACTTTCCCTCCAACCACTTTTTTCCCCAACTCTGGAAGAAGGTTTACATCTGCCATTGTCAGGAGTACATTTATAACATTTTTCAGTATGGGAAAAGAGTAGAGAAGAGTTGTTGAAAACCCTTAAAACATGCAAGTTAGTTGGTTTGCACAGACTCAAAGGGGCATTCTAACCTTGGAACTATTGCTTACCACTACCTTCAGCCCCAGTATGTAGATCTGCAGAAAAGTGGCAACATAAGGGGTTTGCAGGTATTCAAACACTACTATAGTATGAGCCCTGGCATAATAAGAGAGGCTATATCATAATTTGTTGCTGCACTACATGGCACCAAAGTCACAAGTGGATTTTGTTACAGGACAAGTAGATTTATGAAGCAACCTGCCCCAAAGTAGCTATTTTATTAAATTCCAAACCCCTGAAATAGGGTTCTACCATACCTCCTCACTTTGGTTCACCATGACCAGAACGGTTTCATCCCAGGCAGAAATATGTTCAGGCCCATGTTCACAACCTTAATGAAGCGCAAAAGAGGGCCCCTGAACAAGAGATAATATGGAGAAGCAAACCAGGGGAAATCAGAAAATCAAACAAGGACATACATCCAATGCTTCTCCAAACTATTACAAAGTAGGCTTAGCTCTCAAATATATTTAATCATGAATCAGACTAATATAGTTTGTATTTTTATTATTCTATTATTATATACATTTCTCCATTTGTATACATAGACTAATTGGTGCACTCCCCAACAAACACAAAAAATTACCAAAATACACAATAACTAAGTATTGGTCGTAAATATCACTCCTACCCACTCATACTAAAACAGCATACATACCGGGAATTAAAAACATTGTTTGCATAGTCCACATATGCTGGAATACATGATCTATTGGTCAATATCCTATTGAGTAAAAGGACCTCTATAATTATTTTCTCCTAATACTGCAATACCTCAGTAGTCTGGTCCATCTATACAGAGTGATGCATATTTCAATAGTCATAGACCAAACAACAACAAGGGAACTTGCGCCGACGCGCGTTTCAGTGTGGAGCATACATTTAGGTGGATAATAGCACCTTCTTCAGGGCGCTATACTGAGTGCAGATCAAGATGCTAGAACCATCTGGTTAAAAACAACAACAGAAGGAAGAATAAAGGGAGCTTGCATCCAGATCCTTTCGTGGTCTGAGGAATCAATAAGTGACCCACAGCTACCAAGGTGGGAGTGAGTTATTTCGAAAATACTGTTTGAGACAGGCCTAACAGGACAATCAGGTCTGGAGGCTCGAGCAGCAAGGCTGAATGTATTTAATCCTATATCAGCTCCTAACAACAGCAGGTGGGGTCACCATGATCACAGAGGTCAGAGGAGAATAATACAGAAAGCCTCTGTTCCCTCTGGTTAATGCCAGCAATTTCCTTCGCAACCATGTAGAGAAAATAATGCAGTATCAAACAGTGAAAATCCGTTTTGGATTCAGGCGCGACATCAAGAAAGACTTCTACCATACCTCCCCATTCTGGTTCACCATGACCAGAATGGTTCCATCCCAGGGAGAAATACGTTCAGGCCCATGTTCACAACCTACCTCGGCCGAGTAGGTGACAAACTTGTCCTGTTACCAAAGGGAAGGCTGTATCTATTACAGAGTGGGGTTGCAGACAGAGTTGGGGCTGAAACAAATGGAGATACTTAGTTAGTCAGACACAACAGTCATCTTCCAGAGGTTGTACTATCAAAATTGCCCCGGGGGTACAACAGGAATGCATGTCTGCTTTTTGCGTCCTGGGACACTTTGGTATTACTGACCCAGCACAGCTCCTTCTGTAATGAAGCTCCCACTGGTGAATATGTAGTACCACCAAATATCAAAATAGCATTTCCTCATTTTCATGGGGAAGTTGCTGCATGAGGATGAGGACGTGTTCTGGCTCCGTGCCCACAGCATATTATAAAAGGCTTCTACCATACCTCCCCATTCTGGTTCACAATGACCAGAACGGTTTCATCCCATGGAGAAATAGGTTCAGGCCCATGTTCACAACCTACCTCAGCCGAGTAGGTGACAAACTTGTCCTGGTAGCAAAGGGAAGGCTGTATCTATTACAGAGTGGGATTGCAGATAGAGTTGGAACAGAAACAAATGGAAATTCTTTATAAGTCAGACATAACAGTAGTCTCCCAGAGGCTGTACTATCAAAAGTGCCCTGGGGATACTAGAGGAATGCACGTCTGCTTTTTATGCCCATGGAACACTTTGGTATTACTGGCCCAGCGCAGCCCCTTCTGTAAAGAAGCTCCCACTGGTGCACATGTAGCACCACCATAATTTCAAAATAGCATTCCCTCATTTTCATGGGGATGTTGCTGCATGCAGATGAGGGTGCATTCTGTCTCCATGCCCACAGCATATTATAAAAGGGAGGGGCAAAGAAGCCATCAGGGAATGCACTGACAGTGGACCACAAAGAGGTGGTGCACAGTCAATGTGCCCAGGACGACGCCCCTTGAAAATGGAAAAAAGGGATTCTATGAACCCCACTAGACATTCCTCTACTGGCGGGTGCAGTCACTCCCTGCAATGCCCTGCAGGGGGATCTCTGCCCCCTTTTGAAATGCAGGCCAGATTGCTGCCTTTACAGGGAAACATGGACCAGCGGGCTCACACATCCTATCTGCCTTTCACTAATGCTTTGCCCCCAAAGCGGGTGTGAGTTGGTGGCTGCGCTAGGGGTACACATTGTGAAAGGGTGCTCCAACCCTGTCTGCGCCTAGAGCAACAAGTTATAAGAGTGCCACGTCACAGACCTGGGCAGCGTGCCCTATGATATAGGCTCTGCTGAACTCTTCTTCTTTAGAGAGATCAAGTATCTGCATTGAAAAGAAGAGTGTGTCTGTTCAAATGTCACTCGGACCATGTCTGGAGAAAAACGAGTATGTGGTTACTGCATTACCTTAAATAGGTGGAGATATTGTATATGTGAGGTGGTTTCTTCTCCAAAAGGAGAGCTGACAGGATGAAAATACAACATAGCACATAAAATATTGTTTGATTTCCACAACTCACTCATTGATAAAAGTTATGAAGTACAAAGGACATCAGGATAATAAAACAGTTACAGAAATGAAAGTGAAATTGATAGTAACTGGTGCCAGTAATTGGGGTGCACCTGAAATCAACTGTAGTGCTCTGCGATTGGAGACTGTATCTATGTATTTGTTCTTATAGCGTAAACCTAGCCAAAGGCTGTAGAGAGCTACAGGCTCAAAGGTAACAATAAAGCTATTTTCTTTAAAGTGGTATGTCTTCAACTCTTTCATAGATTGGATATGGGTTTGGGGCGGTCCTAGTGGACAAAGAAAAGTTGCTTCGTTTTTTCCTTTTTGGCTGTTTTCAACTCCAGTCTGATCCTGTCCTGACTGTGGGCATACTAAGAGCTTGTCAGTCACGTAGGTGGGAGTGATGGACGTGATGTAAATGACGAAGCTGGTTTTGAAAATGATACAGGCCACCAAGGGGAGCCAATGGAGTTCCATTAGCATGGGGGTGATGAGAACATATTTCCTCAAGCAAACAGGATGCTCTTAAGGGGGGCCAATCTGGAGTCCGAGAGGCTCTGGGCACGCCGTTAACACCATCCAGGTGTGAGAGTAGGAGGGTATGAACTGCAGGTCTGACTTTGCTTTTTGTGAGGAACAGTTTCACTTTCTTCAGTAGCAGTTGGTACCAGGCCATCTTTGTTTTCTTGGCAATGTGTTCCTTGAGAGAGGTCATTGTCCAGGATGAATCCAAGTGACCTGCCATTTTATAAACATCTGATTTCGAAATCGTCAACATTCATGGAATTGAGACTGGTTTGGACTACTTCCTGCAGAATGTTCTTGGCAAATGACAGGAATTCTGTTTTGGTGAGGTCAAGTTCCAGGTAGTTGGTGGATGTCCAGGTATATAGTAGGTGCAAGAAGTGTTTCACAAGTTAGATGTCCGGAGCGCAGGAGACTTTCAAGTAGAGCTGTGTATCATCGGCATACTGATGAATTTTGATGCAATTATCAGTGAGTAGAGCCCCAATGAACTCCATGTAGTGGCCAATTCTTCATCATAAAAGAAAAGCCTGGACCTTGGAGTAGGATCAGAGTAAAACCTCTACCCTGGTTATCCATATGATCTGTGATTTGGACTCACTTGCTACTTGGTTCCCCTCCTTATAAAGGAGACATGTTTATATCCTCCCACAAGACATCAACAGAACCTTAATTTTCAGAACCTGTAGCGCCCACCAGCGGTCTGCACTTCAATCCTCCTAGCATTTGTTATTTCTCCATGATGTCTTGCCAGGGTCGGACTGGTCATTCTGCCACTCCGCTGTTTGTTCGTTGGGCTGCAAGCTATGTGGCTCCTTTCAGAGCTGGGTTGGGCTGACTTGACCAAACCGTTCTTCACATGGCCCCAATCGTCTTGGGGTCTCTCCAGTGTGAGGCTAATTGGAACATTTCTAACAGGGCTGATTTTGGTTTTCATCCCACCCGTATCTTGTCTCACTAGGGCATGGCCCACTATTCCTATGTTGAAATCCAACACTACTTTACACGGACTGCTGACCTCCTGTACCATAAAAACCAGCTTTGTTAAAATAACGACAGAGTAAAGATTGGATGTAAAAAAACTGGTTAGGTCTAAACAGCTTGAAAATTGTTTTGCGACTTCAAGCCACAACCTTGGCTGCCAACTTGACACTGAGAAGATTAAGAAACAGACATGGTATGTTTGTTAATGCTCTACCAATGTAGGCGTCAAACTACTGTGAGTGGAAATCACTGGACACAAAGAAGCACCATTACCATTATCGCCCTTTAACCAGTCTCAGAGGAAAGGCCAATGTCTAGATGGGCAGGAGTTTAAGCACCTCTGCTTGCCGGCCTCACAACGATGAGGGTAGGAGGAGAGGTCCTCCGCACAGCAATTTCCAAGAATGTTATATTCTTGCAAGCACCAAGAAGCCATTGAGATCTCTGTGGTGCTCTGCAAAAGCAGTTAGTGCCGGAGCAAGAATTTTACCAACCCTAGATGAATGGACTCCATGCAGTGCGCCCATCTCTGGCAAAGAGTCAACCGCTTCTGCTTCTAGTGACAATCGAGCACCATCCTGGTAGTGTTGCCAAAACCAGGCACCTTGCCCTAAAAAGCTTTTTTTGGCAACCATTAATTTATTGAGTTTCAATCAGATCTATAAATCATTTAAGCATAAATATAATGACGGATACTGTTCCAAAGCACAGACTGAGAGCACAACTGGAACCAGCAGCTCCACTTTCTCATCTATCAAAACACTTCTAACAAAGTTACAGAATCCCTCTTTCCAAAGGAGTCAGAGAGATGAGATGTAGCCTGTGTGAACCTGGGCCGGGAGGACACTGCGTAGCAAGCCCTGCCATAGCGTGTGATCTGCGTCACGACGCTGCAGGCGGCTTGAAATAACTACTGCTCCTTATCATTAGGATCAGCTACATCCAGCCTGCAGAGCCAAGGCTGATCGGACCGATTTGCTATGTTCACATGACCAAGCAGGCTGTGTGTGTGGGGTGGAGGGAGGGTTTGGAATGGGAAAAAAATTGCGTGAACTCCCATGTCTGCGATCAGCAAAATGTCCTTCAAGGCAGCACTCTACAAACAGAGGGCCTAGGTCAGTGGTTCCCAAACTGTGCGCCGCGGCACCCCGGTGCGCCGTTAGGAGTAGCCAGGGGCGCCGCGCACGATGTGGGAAAGATAGCCTGCGCTGAGGAAGCTTCTAATCATGTAGTATTGTAATTGTGAGAATGTGCGCAATTAACAAGTGATGCGTCTTTTGATGCCCTACCTGTCAGCAGTCAGCTTGAAGACAGCAAGACAGTGAATCTTATTTATATGACACCCAGCTGCGGCGCAACACACGGGGGAGTTTCAAATGCCACCTGTGGAATCTGAAATCATGGTTTGGCCCAGGAGCGCACGGCCGCCATACGCGCTTCCGACGTGCTTTCACGTAGCCTCCACTTACGCACAGCAGACTGTCGAGCGTTATTGCCGCCTGTGTTCTGCTGCGCAGCGCTTCTGGAGGACCCTTCACAATTTATACAGGTTGGTTTCACACGGACTAGAATACTTCTTGCTTACTGCAAAAAAGGGGGACATGACAAACTCGTGACCCGCCAAGCCCCTGTAATTATGCTGGCTGCTGTTCCTCCACTTTGTTCGTGTCCGCGCCAGAAATTACAAGACAGAAGTTCCAGTGGGCAAACTCGCTGCGGCTGTGCAAATAGGCTACATTGCAGCCTGGATTAGTTTCCCGGCCCCAGTCTGACCCTCAGCCATGGCCAGGCACGAAGCATGTAATTTTTATTATTGTAATAATAATAACCCTTTTCCTTCTCAGCCTCAGTGAAAGCAGTTCCCCTTCTTCCTTCCGTATATTTCAGGAGTTTGGCACTGAAGTAATGTTATGGTAGGACTTGCCAGAAATAAACACACGTTCCCTTTCTTAGCAACAGCACCTCCTCCCGGCTGGCTCGTGTGACCCTCATTCCTTTCCGGAAGGGAAGACGTGTTCTGCCTCCGACGTCCCCCAATCCAGATAAAAAGTTGCGTTTTCCGAATGATTTGGCTCGTATTGGACGGCACCTCTATCCCTGATCTCAGGGATCAAGATGGCAGCGTCAGGGAAGGACATTAGCACGTTTCATTCTCTAGTAGTGTCCACTGCTTGCCTGTGGCAGCAGATGGGAGGCTATAGGGGCCTTGGCCTGGGCAAGGTTCACCCTCGCTGTGAAGGATACCTTACTTGTGCTACTTTTTGCTAAATCAACATTTACGGAGAGTATTCTTTAATGCCGTTATCTCCAGCATCACATGTGCTCAGGAGAGGTTTATATATGAAATATATATTGTCACAACAGTGAGTGCTCGTCTATTCTGCTTTGCTGTTAATAATTCCCAAAATGTTCCCTTTTGCTGGATTCGCTCCCCACTGCCCCAGGAAGAGACACGGGCGCTAACAGGCAAAACGGAGCGAGTACAAAGTTACAGCTGTTTACTTTACTTATTTCAAAGCGTTTGTTTCTCGTGATTCGAGGACATCTCAGTGATTCTCCTCAGGGAAAAGATGTTGTTAATCTTCTTTAACTAAAGACTTTGGTGGTAATGTGCATGGAGTGCAGCATGTCAGCCGTGATAGGAGAGCTCAAATTCGCACCCTCCTATGTTTAAGTTTATTCTGTCCCTGCCAGGACCATCGCATTACAAGACAGTCAACAAGCCTCCCACATGCAGGTTACGACTGTGTTCTTTTGTCTCTCTTGTGTCTCAACATTATGAGCTGAGGCTGAGCTATGGCGAGGACTCAGAGAGGACGTAAAACTCATAGGCTGGGTGTTGCAAATGTAAACAAACTCCAAATATAATCGGTAATATAAAAGAAAGCAGCCGCTGTGCAGGCATACTTGCCAAAAGTTAGCCGTTGCACATGAACAGGTGCACACCAGGCAGCCTATGTGGTGTTGTGACAAAGAGGGTGGACAGGTGATGGAGGCTGTGCGACAAGTGGCATTGTTAAAGTTCTCAGCAGCGTATATAAAAGGGGTCATCAGGTGTCCACCGCTCATCCCTTGCTTTGCAATGCAAGCATGAACTAAAAAAAAACTTCTCAGATGTTTTTAAAAAAGACGTTTTCTTTATCTTTGGTGCAGCTTTTTGTGTCATAGTTAGTAACAAGAGTAAGGCCTCCCAAATAAAATGAGTATTTTAAAACATTATCTACGATCACACACTGAGGCGCTGTCAGGACTAGTATTTTGTTACAACAAATATCTAGATGGGCCCTCATTTAGAGGAAAAAATAATATATGTAGATTGTTGGCCTGGCTGTTGAAATGTGAGATAAGACATGCACCACTTATTTATCTGGAACTGGTACTTCCACTGCTCTGAAGCCATTTCTTTATCGGCTTCATCCCAATTAACCTCAGGGCGAAATCTGGATGTACTCCCGAAGTCTGGCTTACATCCTCCCACCGGTAAAAAAAAAGTGACATGATGGGGAGCCACGGCCAACTGCCAATTAGGTCAAGGGAGCCACAGGTTAAATAAGTTTGGGAACCACTGGCCTAGGTTGGTTCCACAGGCACCTACAGGGCCCAATGTTTGTTGGCGCCTCGGGACCAGTGCAATCTGCATGTATCCCACAATGCAAAGTCCAGTAGGGTGAGGTGAAGGGGTTCTGGTCTTTATGGAAGGCTGGAGGGATGAACGTATGACAGTGTGTGACCGTCTCGTAACTGGGGTGAGTGCCTGCAACAGCTCATTTTAGCTCATGCTGGTGGGAATGGGGCCTGCCTGCCTGGTGGTGTATTGCACTAGTTCTTTCCTGGTAAGAACCACACTCCAGGCCTCCCACCCCTCCAAGATGCCCTTGTTTTACCCAATGCAACAGGTGTGTTTAAGTGATGCCATGGAATTAAGGAAGGTTAGGCTGATACTGAACCCATCATGGCGTCCGTCATTCTTCACTTACGCTCTGGTTGTCGAGTGAGGTGTGCAGTCAGTCTGTTCATTTGACTTGTTGGTATTCATTTGGGAATGTCTTCTTCTGAAGCTGCAGGTTTTAGCACTACCTTGAAGGGACAGGGGATTGAGCAGATATCCGTAAGATGATAGTGTTCCAACCAGGCAGGGTTTTTTTTTTGTATGGGTGGCACTGTCAGAGCAAATTTGGGGAATGAGGATGCATCCGAGCAGCTGGACTCCTAGGTGTTCCGGAAAAATGCAGTGCTTTCTCCTATGTGAGATGCAAAATACCTTAAGGATGATGCGGAATGACGCAGACAGCCAATGAACTGCACTTTTATACCAGTCAACGTAGACTTTATAACTCTCCCCCGACTGGATTTTTATAGCTAAAGAAAAAAGTGTGTGCGTGCGTGCGTGTGTGCTAGAATTTCACTTGACCTTTTCACCTGCACGAATGTCTAGGGGTATTGTGGTAATACCTACGAGTGCAAAGGATGACAATCATGTGAGTGGCTGGAAATAAGAGAAAAATTACGGGTTCTTAACGATTTATGCAGCACGAACTAGTTTTAAGAAGCAGTAGAGCTCTTTACAGGATTGTTTAGAATGTGCAGGGCCACGCCCTCTACAGCCATGCATGAGTGTGCGTACAGGGACAATATGGCTTCAGTAGGTGCACGGGCAACGTGAGGACAAGGCGAGCCACATGGCTAGAACCCTGAGGAAGTGGGTTTGGTATCTGTTGCAGTAAAGAAGGACGATGCAAGCAGGGGAAAGGAACGGATTTCTGGAAACCGAACCATAGCCACTGGTGTTGGATTGGCTGCGGTGTGTGCATGGGAGTCAGAGTGTAATTTTCTCGGTTTAGGGAGTTGCATGCGGATCTCCAAGGGTAGAGGAGAGGTGCTCGTTGGTGCTGTCCGCAGGCAGCACTGCTGCCCATTACTGTCCCAAGTCCGGCTTGAGAGGAATGGACTTCACATCATCTCTTACCGCGTTGTCAAGGGCCTTAGGCCGAGAACAGTGACTGACATGATGGAATCCCATGCTAGGTACTAGGTCTTATCAAGGCATCAAAATGCAGGTACCCCACAATTCCATCACAATGCGGGGATGAGGAGAGAGGGAGAGAAGAGAGAGAGGAGAGAGAAGAGAGAGGAGAGAGAGAGAGAGGAGAGAGAGAGAAAAGAGAGAAGAGAGAGAGAGAGAAGAGAGAGAAGAGAGAGAGAGAAGAGAGAGAGGAGAGAGAGAAGAGAGAGGAGAGAAGAGAGTGAGAAAGAGAGAGAGAGAAAAGAGAGAGAGAGAGAGGAGGGAGAGAGAGGGGGTGAGAGAGGGACATCCTACATATTGATGGAGCCCTGGTGTATCAGCGAAGTGCGGGGAATGCCGGGAGCGGACGGGGTGCTCTGAGCCGGTTGCAGAGGCTGCAGACCCCCCTCCCGTACAGAGAGCATTCAATATATCAGTTATTATTATTTTTTTGGGGCTACAATTGGAGAAGTCCCTCTCTTTCCTACATATCGATGGTGCACGGGGCATGGCAGCACTCAGCACGGCTGCTACTCAGGCTTCGTTGCACCAACGTATTTACATTTATATGTTTACTTCTGATTCTATTTTTTGTCCGGTCCAGAACCGAAATAGCTTCACTGCAGGAAAATATTGAAAAGAAAAAGAGGACTGGCAGTCTAGATTGAACCAAAATGGCTTCACTGTAGGTAAATAAGGGAAAGAGAAAGAGGACTGGCAGTCTAGATTGAAAGGGAAATGCGACTGCCAGCCTAGAGTGGTCTGCTGCATGCGAAGAGGCGGCCATCTTGAAACTTCCTGCCAATACAGATTTCCTACTCAGGAACCCTGGAAAAGAAAGAAAAGAGAAGGGAAAGAGAAAGAGAAAGGAAAACAAAAGAGGAGGAAAAGGAGAATATATAAAGACCTGCAATACTTCTATCGACCACAACCTGCTAAACAGCAGCCATCTTGCAACGTCTATGACATACTCAGACCAGATAGACTCGCTGCGCAGCCCCCTTCTTCTTCTTCCTCTCTAATCACTGCTAAACACATTCCCTCCCCACTGGCCTGCTCTGCCCCCACGGCCACAATCTGCAAAAACAGCAGCCAACGCCTGCTCTGCTCCCACACCTCTCCCTTTGAAATACTTGTTCCTAGCTATTCCCCAAAAGGAGGGCAAACTGGCCCTTCCACTTAGAACAAGGAATATCACACAATGGCTGGACCACATATGAAACCCACAAGAAACAACGCATACTCTATTCAATACCCCCAATCTATCTAAAAATGCCTCTAAAACCTTCAAACACAACCTTCTCAGAAAAACCCTGAAACTCTATTCCTTGACCCCTCCTTCAAAGGTGTTATAATTAATGACCTTATATTTTTCACAAGAAAAATGGCCAAATGGCGAACTGCCTTCTCCAAGCTCCTAACCATCCATGGCAAGAAAAATATCCCCTACGGAACCAGGATTACAACGACTCCTACACAAACCCTTAGAGCCACCTTGGATATAACTTCCTACAAAAATGGCACAGTTCTTATTCAAGCACCCAATAAGGACCTAGAACTATTCGACAAATACTTTCCCACACTAAAAACCCACACCAACACCCTACCCAATGTCCTCCAGGACCTAACTATTCCCTCTATGCCATTCTCTCCTGAACCTCAGCGACCCACACCCTCACCTAGAACCTTCGAAAGAAGCAATAACAACTCACCTCCCTCAGAACTCAAATCACCGACACCCTTACCTAGAACCATCACTAGAAGCAACAAAAACACTCCTCCCTTAATACCCAATCTCCCACCCTCCCCATTCCCACATTCCGCCACCACCCCTATCCCAATAACCCTCTCCCCCCTCCTCAACCCCTCCACGACCGCCAGAGAAATCCACCACGACAAGGCAACTTTAACGAATCGTAAAAAAGCCTTCAACCCACGCATACCCCAGTCATTTTCGACTATCTCTCTCCCAGCCACTCAAACCGACCACACTCCCATCACAGTCTTCGAACCCCCCAGAAATACTATCCCCAGCCCTCTCTGCGCGCCGATCCTGCCTCCCTCCTCTTACCAATCTGAACTAGACACACTCAAAACCCAGACTAACCTAACATCCCGCAACCTACAAAACGTTATCCTAGAAATCAGAAACATCTTACAACTCACAGAAAACTCTCTCTCTAAAATCAATCATCTTCAAAACTCTCTAGCTGCAGCCAACCACAGGATAAACACTATCCCACTGCTTCTGACTAATCGACATTTACGTACACGCAAATACCTCAACTACTTATCGGACTTGGAAATCCAAACCTTACTACTTCTCTACGAAACTCCTACTTGCCCAGCCACAAAAAAGGAAGAATTCTCAATTCTCCCAGTCCCCATCAACCCAAACAGAACTTCCCACCAGAATCACAAAACGATAAACCCGAATAACCTTCAAACAATAACCCCTACCTCTGAGAATCACGAGCTTTCAGCAGAGAATGCCACAAACCAGATCTCCTGCCTTCTACTAAACTGCCGCTCAGCCCTAAAACACGCCTCTGACATCGCCGACCTCATTCTGAACTTGAAAATGGACGGAACCATCCTCACGGAAACTTGGCTCACAGAATCCTCCTCGCCATGCCTAGACCTTCCAGTCCCCCCAAACTACAACATCATAATACTAGACAGACCTCACAAAAAGGGCGGAGGCATTGCCTGCATACATCGATCCAACATCATTATCTCGAAGTTTCACTCCGAACCCCTGGAGTCTTGTGAATACCTCGGGATTTCCTTAAAATCCTCAGATAACCACTCCCATAAACTACATATACTCTACCACCCCCCAGGTAAGAACGCTGTATTCACAGACCAACTTATGGAAATCATTACAACTAACTCGACCCCTCATTCTAATGACATATTCCTTGGCGACTTCAATCTCCATTGGGAAGACCCCATTGACAAGCAGGTCAACGCTATCAAAATCTTCATAGCAGCCCATTCCCTGATCCAAGCCATCTCAAAGCCCACTCACTCCAAAGGTGCTACACTCGACTGGATCATCTCTAAAGAAAAAAGGATTGAATCTATCTCGATCACCCCTTGTGATTGGTCAGACCATCACATTATTACCTTCCAAATTACATCCGCGGGAAAGAAAACTTACTCGCAGCAATTCAAGCCTAAACACTGGATAAGAGACACGAAAAACCTCAACTGGAACAACCTAGCTTCCCAATGTGAGAAAGTTCTCGCTCCTCCCAATAACATGTCAGACGTCAATGACCTCACTGCTCACTACAACTCTACGATGACCAAAGTATTCGACCAAGTAGCCCCACCAAAACTCAAAAGAATACCGGACAAAGAAAAAAACCCATGGTTCAACGGAGCCCTGAATGAAGAGAGACGTAAACTAAGACTAACTGAACGGAAATGGAGACAACATCCCTCCCCCCTCCAACTCAAACTACTTAGGAAAGCTAGAAACTCATAACAAAAGTATTCTACAATCAAAAAAAGACTTCTTCAGATCAGAACTAGACAATGCCAAAAATAGACCGAAGAAACTCTTCGAAATGCTAAAACAATCCAACAAATTGGCCAAAACCGCACTCTTGACTTCTAAATCACAGCTTAGCAGTGAAGAATTCTCCTCATTCTTCACAGCAAAAACCAACTCCCTCCAACTCGAGCTCAGGACGGCAGCAATCAACTCAGCTACCATAAAGAACACACAAGTTGAAAACCCTAAACAACTTGATCTATCTTTGCCTAAAAATAACTCTCATTGGTCTACCTTCAAACTTTACGATCTCAGTGACATCACAAAAACCTTAGAAACTATCAAACCCAATAACCACTTCAATGACCCTGTCCCCTCAAACTGCCTACCCCACATCTACCATATCATCTCCCCTCTCTGGACCAAAATCATCAATGCCTTGCTAGAGCAAGGTCACATCCCGATTGCCTAAAAATTGGTCAAGTCACCCCTATCCTAAAAAAACCGACAGCAAACCCCTCCGACCCTAATAACTTCCGACCTATAACCAACATCCCCATGCTAGCCAAGGTCCTTGAAAAATGTGTTCAGCAACAACTGAACCAACACATCACAGATTTCAAACTACTGAACGACTGCCAATCGGGTTTCAGACCCGGGCATAGCACAGAAACAGCGACCGTAATGAAACCTGTCTACTAGTCCTGCTCGACCTCTCATCAGCATTCGACACGGTCAATCACGACAAAATTCTAAGAAGACTGGAAAACAGGATGGGCTTATCTGGCACAGTCCTTCAATGGTTCAAATCCTTTCTGGAAAACAGAACGCAATCGTTCATGGTGAATAAAAATCTTTCTCCCTCTTCACCCAACGTACTAGGAGTACCACAAGGCTCAACCCTATCCCCTACGCTATTCAACCTTTATGTCGAACCTCTAACCAAACTACTACAGCAGGCGAAGATCTCCTACCACATGCACACGGACGATACTCAACTTTACATCAAGATCACTTCCACTGAAGAGATAAAGATGATGAATCAAGCTCTCGAAAAAACCATCTTCTGGCTAACGACCAACTTCCTCAAGCTAAACTCGCAAAAAGCGGAATTTCTTTTAATCTCCCCCCCTAAAAACTCTCTGGAGATAAAAGAATGGACCAAGATGATCACTGCTCTAAATTGCACGCCGATTCTGGTGGACTCCACCAAATCGCTGGGAATTACATTGGATAAGAACCTCAACATGCAAACACACATCAACCTGTTGGCCAAAAACGCACGCTTTCACCTCAGCTATCTCAGAAAAATGAAACTATTCATCGAGATCCCTGACCTCAAAACTGCAGTTCAGGCTTTAGTCATCTCGAGGTTGGAGTACGGATGTACCACCCTCTCGGGGCTTCCCAAAATCTCAACAGCCCCTTTACAAGCCTGTCTCAACACAGCAGCAAGACTCCTAACAGGATCCAGGAAATTTGACCACATATCACCACACCTGAAGGCGCTCAACTGGCTACCCTACGAAGCTAGAATCCACCTAAAGATGGCCTGCATCACTCATAAAGCTCTACACCACAATACCCCCCAGTACCTATCCCAGAAACTTACTTTATCTGGAGGAAACAGACAGTCTAGGAGCTCCAACAATCTACTCCTGAAACCCTCTCGCTTCAGCAAGAAAAAAACTTCTGACAGAGCATTCTCCGGAGCAGCACCAAGAATATGGAACTCGCTACCTCCGTGCATCAGAAAAATTTCTTCTACACCTTTATTCAAAAGGGAAACTAAATCATTCCTGATGAGCAAATTCCTCCCTTAATTCCGCACAAGCCTCATCGTATGGGACCTTACCATCACACCAACTATTTCACTGACTGGTATGGCACTGAAACAGTCTACTACTTCAAACTTGTTTCTACACTTCACCTAATGACACCTTCGCCACTATGACTTACTCTTACTCGTACTTGTTCCTAATGCTACAAACAAATCATCTCTACTATCGCCTCTGCTACCTAGCGAACCTTGTTAAAAATGTTTTGATACTCTCTCTGCTATGTTTTGCAAAATGTTTTAATACCTACTCTGCTTTGTTTGTAAAGCACTCTGATTACCTACTCTGGGTCTTGTTTGCGCTATAGAAAACTCTAAAAATAAAAATAAAATAAAAGGGAGGGAGAGAGAGAGAGGAGGGAGAGAGAGGAGAGACAGAGAAGAGAGAGAGAGAGACCATGGGTGAGCGAGGTCATGGCTCTGGGGACTACCAGAGGGAACACAGGACTTGTCGCTCACGCTTTGGCTCACAGCCACTGCCATACCCCTTTGAATTTACTGGCAAAAATGTCAACCATAGCCCGGCATACTGACAGATCCGAGAGGAGCATAGGGGGAAATTTACCTCACAGAGAAGCAACCTCAACACTTATTGCGAAAACCTACCGCACAGTATTTGCCACTTCTCAGCATTATGCCGTTCGGGTAGGAGGAAGTACCCCGGCCCGTTCACCCCGGCTTTCGCTGCGGTTGGTTCTGAGTCATTTTTACCCTGCTGCATCAGAGGCTTTAAAGAGATTTCTCAGAGTGCAACGTTCAGACCGCTTTGTCCTAGTCATTTTTATCCGGATGATACAAGATGGCGATTCTCGAACCTGCAACCAGGATGGAGACATTATGATCACTGACATTAATAATAATAATCTGTCCTACAATGCGTTCTGTACACGGAGCACAAAGCATTCCCTCTCCTTCAAAGGTGGACACCACATCGGTAGCAGTGCAGGAGTTCCATCGGATCTCTACACATCGCGCTATCAGGGAAACAGGGCTACCCAATGGGGACCTCAGCTGAGACGTGCTGTTTTCACCAGACGTCTCTTAGATAGTGTGGTTTCTAAAGAGACTGAAGGAGTGTACAGGCGTGCTGAGCGCCACGCCGAGACAGCTTGCTGCTGCTGAGGAGGACCGTGCTAAGCCAATGCAAATAGTTCAAGGAATTTTAGAGAGCATTTCTGCACATTTTTGTAAACTGCTCGTACATAGGAGTTGTTACTCCACAGCTTTTTCAGCTACCAACCAGAGTAGGTGCAGGACACTTTTGGGCGATATAATGGCAGGGAGTGAGGAGGTACTCCTCACCATAATATACAGGAAAGAAGGTTGTTACCTTGCTAGTCATTCCTCGGGGCAAAGAAAGTGATGTCCAGATTGAATATATAGTTGTACCTCAAATGAGTTGTATTCAGCATTGTAAGGTCTTTCCTCAGTTATTGTTACTCTGCTCCATCGAGAATGTAAAATCTCCTAAAGTACAGCACCCTGCCACCTACTGATTCTTTTAGGGTAGGTACACGAAGAAGGAGTTTGCTGGGCCCTCTACTACAATGGAGGCACCATGATCATTTACATAAGACCTGATGGGTCCCTGCAGTCAGGGCTTTAAGTGGGATGAAAAAACTGGGGGGGGGTCTCTCGAAGGGGCGTGGCCAATGTAATTAAGGGCGTGGCTTAAAAACACGTAAGCTAAAAATCTGTGCTTAGCATAGTGTGCCGCCAGACTTGTATTTTGCTGATTCTGTCATTGCATCCAGATATATGATACAAGTAACATCATACCTACAACAAGTCAGGACTATTGGCTTTGTCAATGGTTGTTAGCTGCATAAGATAAATAAGCAGCAACTATGGATTGTATATAATATTGAAAAAGCTTCCACTTAAAGCCCTGGTGACACCACGACAATGTTGCTGCTCCTGAGTTTCAAAAAGAGAAGGGAAATCCAGAGAGGAAATGACTCTCTTTAAAGGATTTCCGTTCCCCTACAACGCTCACCTGGCATGACGTCATGCCGTACCTTCTCCACTAGTGAGAAGTGAGCAGTGTGAGCATGCGCACATCGATGTGCCTGCTGTCACTGCAGTCCTGGAAAAAAACGGACGACCTGTGCCAGGGCACAAAATAGAGCCCGATAGAGACCCGTTTCGAGGCTCCCTTTAAAAACTGCCGGTGCTCAGCACCGGTGAGACCCGGCCCACTTAAAGCCCTGCCTGCAGTACATTCTGCACAGAGTAGAAGGGAGTTCACCTATGGGCAGATTAGCACCAACTCAGTACCTCAGCAACAGTGCCACCACTTGATGGAGCATTTAGCATAGCCCAGTGGGGGACCCAAGGCAAGAGATCTAGGTCATCACTTCCACCACCATCACCAGTAGCCACAGTCTGCACAGATTTACTATTCTAACAGAGATCCTTGAACGCTAGAGCCACAAGGAGGTAAAGTCCATAGTTGAAGAAATGGTCTTTGAACTTTTTTGATTGCACATGGAGCATCTCAAACAAGATGGTGACCAAGGGATAATTTGGACACTAGGTTTTTGATTCAAATCAAATTACAAACACTATGGTGTACTATGGAGCAGCACAGGATATGTAAATGAGGCATCAGTTATTTGCTATCATACAATGCATAATTACACCCATTTACTTTAGCCACACTGAAGTCACAGAGAAATCAAGCGATTTTGTCCTGAATCTTTATATATTTTTTTGCAATGAACAGACGAAAGAATGTAAACCAGGTCACTGGGATGAAAGCTAAGGAAATAAGACACCAGACCCAACTCATCATCCTTTTAAACCACGCATGAGATATCAAATAAGGCCAGAGCAGGCAATCAAACTCTTGGTACAAGCTGTCCTGGCAAGGACCCCATTTCTGAGAAATACTATGAAATACCCGTCCTTTGGGTAATCTTTAAACCTATCCTGTCCTCGCCTAGTTCAGTACTTCTTCAGCGTACCCACCCACACCAATCAGTTGATTCCAACTTGCTAACAACAACAATCTTGGTGGTGAGCACAGGACAATCATGGAGAAAGGGACTGGTCTTAAAGGGAAGTGGGGAGGTGCTCCTTTGATTTGGGAATCAGCAGACGCAGCTGACAATACCTAGGCCAGACATTTGACAAGTTGCGTGATCTTACACAAGTTTCTCTATATGTAGAGCAATTTACTCAACTCCCGTCTTTTTAAACAAGCATTGGCAAAGCCAATAGGTCTCGTCTCTACAAGAGCTGTTGGTTGTCAATGTGTTTTTGTCATGCTGTACACCAATGTGGCTGCTGTTCAGCAAGGCTAAACGTTAGTGGCATGGAGTGTCGTGGGAGGAGTAGAATGTCATAAACTGCATTTGTTGGAGTAGAGTGGAGTAGAGTGTTGTAGAGTTCAGTGATTCAGTGGCAAACACTGTTGTAGAGTGCAGTGTCAGAGTGCAGTGGATTGCCATAGAGTGGGGTGGGGTGAAATAGGGTGGAGTGAATTGAGGTAATGGGGTGTATTGGATTGGAGTAGATAAGGGAAGAGTGTGTAGAGATTGAGTAGGGTGGATTGGAATGGATGGACCGGATGGTGAGGATTGGATTGGGGTGGGGTGGGGTGGACTGGGTGGGGTGGATTGGAGTGGGGTGGGGTGGGGGGTATTAGATTGGTTTGGGGTGGATTGGATCAGAGTAGGGTGGTTTGGAATGGGGTGAATTAGGGTGGAGTGGAGAGGAGCGAGTTGGACTGGACTGTAGGGGGCGGGTTGGACCGGTCTGTAGGGGGGTGGATTGGATTGGGGTGGGGTGGGTTGGATTTGACTGGGGTGGGGTGTACTGGAGTGTGGTGGGTTGGATGGATTGAATTGAGATGGGTGGACTGAACTGGGGTAGGGTGGATTGTGCTGAGTGGGGTGGACTGAACTCGGGTGGGGTGGACTGGATTGCGGTGGACTGGACTGGGGTACATTGGATTTGGCTGCATTGTGGTGGGGTGGATTGGAGTGGGGTGAGGTGGATGGGGCGAACTGGAGTGGGGCAGACTTTTGGATTGGAGTGGAGCAGACTGGGGTGGGTTGTGAGGATTGGAGTGTTGTGGAGAGGTGTGGTGCAGCGGGTGGAGAGGTGTGGTGCAGCGGCCAGGGCAGCTGACTTCGGAGCACAGGGCTCACGGTTCGATGCCCGGCTCCGGCGGCAGCTCAGCACCATGTGACTCTGGGCAATAGCTCACTTAATTTCCACGACGGCCCCCAGCGCCTTGAGACCCGTAAGGGTGAGTAGTTCGCGCTTTACAAATACGGATTTACATTTACATTGGATTGGATTGGGGTGAGTGGTTTTGATTGGATTGGAGTGGGGTGGGCTGGATTGGACTGGGGTGGATTGGACTGTGGTGGGGGTGTACTAGAGTGTGGTGTGCTGGATGGATTGAATTGAGATGGGTGGACTAAACTGGGGTAGGGTGGATTGTATTGAGTGGGGTGGACTGAACTGGGGTGGGGTGGATTGGAGTGGGATACATTGGATTTGGCTGGATTGGGGAGGGGTGGGGTGGGGTGGATGGGGCGAATTGGAGTGGGTCAGGATGTTTTGGATTGGAGTGGGGCAGATTGTTTTGGATTGGAGTGGGGCAGATTGGGGTGGGACAGATTGTTTTGGATTGGAGTGGGGCAGATTGAAGTGAGGCAGATTGTTTTGAATTAAGTGGAGTAGATTGTTTTGAATTAAGTGGGGCAGATTGTTTTGGACTGGAGTGGGGTGGATTGGATTGGGGTGAGGTGAGGTGAGGTGAGGTGGATTGGACCAGAGTGGAGCGAATTGGAGTGGGGCAGATTGGAGTGGGGCAGCAGATTGTTTTGGATTGGAGTGGGGCAGATTGTTTTGGATTGGAGTGGGGCAGATTGTTTTGGATTGGAGTGGGGCAGAATTTTGGATTGGAGTGGGGTCGACTTTTGGATTGGAGTGGAGTGGGGCAGACTGGGGTGGGTTGTGAGGATTGCAGTGTTGTGGATTGGATTGGGGTGAGGTTGAGTGGATTGGATTGGTGAGGTGGATTGGATTGGAATGGGGTGAGGTGAATTGGAGTGGGGTGGGCTGTATGGACTGGATAGAGATGGGAGGACTGAACTGGGGTGGGGTAGATTGTATTGAGTGGGGTGGACTGAACGGGTGGGGTTGAGTAGATTGGATTGGGGTGGACTAAATTGGGGTGGAGTGGGGTGCGGTGGATTGGAGTGGGGTGGACTGGAGTGGAGTGGGTGTGGTGGAATGAAGCATGGTGCATGGGACTGGCATGGGGTCGGGTGAATTGAAGTGTAGTAGACTGGATTGCAGTGGGGTGGATTGGACTGAGGTGGATTGGAATGAGCAGAGTGGACTGGATTGAGGTGGATTGGATTAGAGTGGGGTGAACTGGATTGGGGTGGGGCGGATTGGATATAGGTGGGGTGGATTTGAGTGGTGTGGGGTGGATTGGATTTGGCTGGTTTGGGGTGGGGTGGATTGATGCAGATTGGAGTGGGGCAGATGGATTTGGATTAGAGCTGATTGGAGTGGGGCAGATTGTTTCTTATTGGTGTGGATCTGATTGAAGTGGGACAGATTGTTTGAATTGGAGTGAGGCAGATTGGAGTGGGGCAGACTGTTTGGATTGGAGTGCGGCAGATTGGAGTGGGGCAGACTGTTTGGATTGGAGTGCGGCAGATTGGGATGGGGCAGATTGTTTTGGATTGGAGTCGGGCAGATTATTTTGGATTGGAGTGGGCAGATTGGAGTGGGGAGGACTGTTTTGGATTGGAGTGGGGCAGATTGTTTTGGATTGAGGTGGATTGGGGAGAGAGTTGGGTGGATTGGATTGGGGTGAGGTGGATTGGACTGGAATGGGGTAGACTGAATTGGGTTGGACTGGATTGGTGAGGGGTGGAGTGGGGTGAATTGGGTTGAGTGGGGGGATTGGGGTGAGGTGGATTGTTTTGGATTGGGGCAGACTGTTTTGGATTGGAGTGGGGCAGATTGGAGTACAAAAGATTGGAGTGGGGCAGATTGTTTTGGATTAGAGTGGGGCAAAATGTTTTGGATTGGAGTGGGGCGAACTGGAATAGGGCAGATTGGAGTGGGGCAGACTGGAGTGGGGTGTGAGGATTGGCATGTGGTGGATTGGAGTGGACTGAATTGGGTTGGATTGGTGTGGGGGAGTGGGGTGGATTGGTGTGGGGGGTGGGATGGATTGGTGTGGGGGGTGGGATGGATTGGTGTGGGGGGGTGGGATGGATTGGGGTGGGGTGGATTGGAGTGGGGCGGATTGGGGTATACAGCAAGATTATGTGTTAAAGCATCATTTCAGAAATTACACATAAGAAAGAAATAATGTAGCTTTGCAATAAAATAATCCTCATCATTTAAGACCAGCACCCACATGCAACAACAACAAAAACCTGAGTGCAAAGTGAGAACAGAAGACTTGGCAAAATAAAAGAAACCGAAGTATAGAAAATAAATCTTTGCAATTTTGTTTGTCCTGCTGGGCACGTTTTTGGCAGTTACATGCCTCCTGTTTACAGGGCACTAAAAGTTAAACAGAACAAAATAGTACCTCAATCACATCGGCAGCAGCAGAGGGGCACTGATTACGTTGAATCAATCAGTGCTTGGTACCTGCTCCACAGAGAGGAACGGAAATGATGTTAGGCCTGCCTTGACAAATTATGAGGCTGTAAGAAGCGTGGCACGCAAGCCAACAAACTATAAGCAACGGGTGGGTTCCAAGCCCTTTTACGTATACAAGTGTCTCGCAAGTGAGACACATGGACTAACCCTAAAAATAAATGATTGTAATAAGAAGATGCAAGAGAAATACCCTCAAGATACAAACACGTTGAAAATGGCTGCACCCCTAACTGGCTTATTTAACTTTACCTAAAAGTCCCTAGTATATGTTACAAAATGTACTTAGGTCCTGTAAGTTAAGTATCACTAGTGGACTGCAGCACATCTCGTGCCACCCACTTGAATGATACTGCAAAACATGACTGCAGACCTTTCACTGTAGTCAGTTTGTGTAGTTTTAAAACTACAGTTTCGACCGGTCAAAAGAACCCCTTTTGACGGCCTTAAACCCTCCTTTTAAATATTATTAAATCGCCCCTTGTTGGAAAGTGGGTTATTAGTAGGGCTAAATATATATCTACCACTTGCAATAAGGCCACTAACACACTATAGGGCTCAGTACAGGTCTTAGAAAATTATTCCCATGCTCAACCCTTGGTGGCTTGGCTGCGAACAGGCAGGCTTAACTTCAAAGACATATATGTAAAGCATTTAAAAACACCAATTCAGTAAATAATTAAGACACAACACACAATAAAAATCCAACACCAATTTATAACAATAGGAAATATTTTTATCTTTAAAATGACACAAAAACAATCCAATGTAGGGAACCGGAGATATAATTTAAAAAAAACTATTTAGCACTATATAACACAAAGAAACCTATAGCTCCTATTGGGACATCTGGTCACACTAGACCGGGACAAAGTCAAAGTTTCAGGCCGATCGCGATGGAGCCCTGCGTGGCTACCCCTCGCGGTAGGTCTTGGTCAAAGATTTTACCTTTGGACTTAGAAACTTTTCTGGAGATTTACTTCCCAGGGTCCCTCGAAGCTCTCAGCCAGTCTGGATTTGGTGAGGGTTCAGCGGATTGCCTTGCAACGAGCTCCCGGTCAAACTTATGGAAGTCAGCCCTCGGGAGCTTTCCAGCAGGACGAACCAGGGATCCAGGCCAGCTCGCGGTTGAAGGAGGGCAGCTTAACTCTCGCGGTTGGTCCCAGACACCCAGGGGCGGCTCCTCCACTAGGGCGGGGGAGCGTCGCCCCACTGCTTTCTCGCAGTGTGAGAAAGCCAAAACATAAAATGGTAATAACTTTGAGTTATTACCATTTTAAGTTTGCTTTTCGCATTGCAGGCGGGCGGGTGGGCGGGCTGCTCTCCTCTATGAGCAGTAGTTAAACATTAATGGGGCGACCCTGTGTCCCTCAGAACCTGGGTATGGATAAGAAAACAAACACAATGGTTCTGTCGGGTTTTCAATTATTTCTTGTAAGAACGCCTAGTGTGGATATATTATTTTGTAGTTATTTTGTAGTTACTAACATAAGTATCTCAGTAGTCAGAAGGCTCTGTGTGATTAAGAATATTCATTACGGGGGGCGTGGCTTGCCTGCATCTAAGATGGCCGCGATGTAGAAGAGCTCCAGCAGACGCTGTAGTTTAACTCCCTCAACATCCGCTACCATTATCCGATCACGGTTCTAGCCGCCGAAAACGAGACCCCCGGTGGTGCTGCGTCTATCGATGCCCGGCAACCTGCAATCGAAGGCCGCGACCTGCCCCAAATCGACCCTGCATCTTTGACCGTTACGAGGTGGGAGCATCGGCCGGGGCGCCGCACGGTGCTTGGTGGCGTGCAGTGGAGACTGGGCGACCGAGACGTGCTGGGAATAGCGGTGAGTCATCCGATACATCCGCCCGGTGCGAGCCCCCCCGGAGGCGTGTGGGCAGCTGGGGCTCGACTGCCAGGAAGCGCCGGCCACGGCCCTGCGAGGCTCGGCTTTGCGTCCCAGACGGCCGCACGGAAGGAGCATCGGCCGTGGAGTCGCGCTCCGCTCTGCTCCGTGGTGTGCTGCGGGGCCTGGGAGCCCAAGGGGAACAACTACTGGAGGTGAGGCTTCACCACAGATCCGTCTGGTGCGGGTCCCCCTGGAGGCGTGAGGTCTCTTGGAGCTCGGCCGCAGCGATCAGAGGCCGCAGCCCAACGGGGCCCGGCCCTGTGGCCCAGAATATCACGAGGTGGACGCTTTAGCCGCACTGGGGCGCGCGGCGAAGGTCAGACACCCGCGGCGAGGGGCTGCCGTGCTCCCTGCGTAGAGGCGACGGGGCCGACTGTGGAGCCTACCGTGGAGCCAACCGATTGAGGGTCTGGAGATACTGTAGTTACCCCTGAGAGTGGCACAGGACGGCCGAGATCCGGACTGGACACGATTACCATCTTGTAGCGGGTCCCGGCTCTGGGGGTACAGGCTCGACTACACTTGAGGCCTATACAGATAAATTTAAGCGATATCCCGCATACCAGAGGTGAGGCACGGGGTGGACGCCCTCTTCCCCTCCCCCCCGCTGCACGGCCGCTGCTTTGGCTCTGGGTTGTTTGAGTGAGACACAGAGACATTTAGCAGTCTGCTACAGGGCCTCTTCATCCCCCGAGAACAGATCGAGCTCAACCACACCTCAACTGCTAAAGACTGTCTGCAGCGATGGCCTCAACTAAGGGCTCTAAGCCGCCCCCTGCGGCTAGACTAGCCAAATATGCCCACACTAGATCGGAAGGCGTAGAGGGGCACAAAGGCTCCCCCGACTCAAACTCCCCACCTGCAGAGGAGGCACTGACATTAGTAGACGTGATGGCAGCGATACAGGGTGTCCGAATAGCGCTGGAGATCCAAAATAGATACGGTGGCAACCGAAATGACGCTTATCCGTGCCGATCTACGAAACATGGGAGACAAGGTTAAGACCAACGAAGACTCCATATCTACTCTCCAGCAGTCCCAAGCGGAGCTGGAATCTACGGTTAAGCGCCTCCAAACGCAAACATCAGACATGGCATCTAGACTGGAAGACTATGAAGGGCGGGCATGCCGCAACAATGTTCGAATCTTGGGGGTCCCGGAGCGAGCGGAGGGACCGGCAGCGGACTTATTCGTCGAGGACCTGATTCAGAAACATCTGCAGCCCCGCTCCCTCTCGCGCTTCTTCTCGGTGGAACGCGCCCACAGAGTGCCCGGGGGCCCGCCCAGGCCGGGTGCGCCGCCGCGTCCAATCTTGGCTAGAATATTTAATATTCGAGATCGAGATGCCATCTTGCAGGCGGCCAGAACCGCCCCACCACTCAAATGGGAAAACTCCACCATTACCTTCTTTCCCGACTTTACCTACAGGGTTCAACTCCAGCGCCGGTCCTTTCTAGAGGTGAAACGGGCACTCAGAGAACATAACTTGAAATATGCTATGCTTTTCCCAGCAAAGCTCCGAGTCCAGGAAGGTACTAAATCGCTGTTTTTCACGTCTCCGGACGATACCTGGGACTGGTTGGAGCAGTGGCGTGTACGCAACAAACCAGGGAGCTCTTCGCCACGGAGTGACCCGCAGCTAGGGGCGGAGTAGATAACTGGACTCACCCACAACAGGAGAATGGCCACTAGAATTATGTACCAGCAAGTATTGATTTGAGCTAATGTAATACTGCAGTGTGACATTAATGGACGCCACTTGGTGAGGTATCTATGTCATCTGGGACTTGGTTGGGCGTCGATGGTGGCAGCTCTTGTAATCATCGGTGGGGGCGGGGAGACGGTGAAGAGGGAAGCAATAAGTGACACAGAGAGGGGCATCTGTAGCGGAGGGGTCGAGATGTGAATAATGTTGGGGCAGATCGCCAGACTAGGAATAGAGGGAGTAACTTAACTTAACGCTTTGCAGGCTTGAGATGTTTCGGCTGAGTAGCGTTCCCCTACACACAGCGTGTATTGTTTTGGGTTTACAGGCACTCTGCAACTTTGGGGGGTGGGCAGTTTTAAGTCCACGATGCAGGGAGGGGGGTATTGTTCCAGGGATTGTTAGATGTATTTTTCTTTTTGATCATTCTTCCTTCACTGAGCAATGCTATTCAGAAGATCGTTGTTGACACATCACTTCAAGGGGGCCCGACTATGGCGCTGAGGAATATGTGCAAAGGGACCCTTAATTATGTTTTCTTTTGGACTCGGCGGGGCTTTGTACCTCGGGGGGCTACTGGGAGATCGGAGATGTTTCTAAGGGGCGAGAGGATGAGAGTGCTTCGTGATCTACTTCAATATGAGTATAGTTGACCCTGATGGCCCAATACTGGGCCGCTTTAAAATTCTTTCCTGGAACGTCAATGGTCTTGGGGATCGAATTAAGAGGAGCATTGTCCTGCAGTATCTAAAAAGGCAGGCTCCTGATTTGATCGTTCTTCAAGAGACACATATCCAGGGGACCAGCTATTGTGCACTTAATAGATGGGGATACAGACTGGTTGCGCACTCTGGCTATACACGAGGCTCTAGGGGAGTGGGTATTTTAGTGCGGGGAACCTTCCCTTTCCAAATTCAAAAAGTGATGCATGACCCCCTGGAGCGATTTGTTTCTGTCTCCGGGCGGTGGGAGGGAAGGGTCCTCAATGTGACATCCCTATACATTCCCCCCAAACTTCACTCCATCACCCTGAACGACTTGGGAGCGCACCTACTGCGACTGCCTGCTGGTGACATGATTGTGGGTGCAGACTGTAATGCAGCTCTGAATGGCTCCTTGGATCGCTTACCTCCTCGGCGACTGAGGCGAATGGGAAGCTCTTGTCTGAATTTTTGATGGCCCTAGGCATGGTGGACGTGTGGCGTGTCTGTCATCCCGCTGAGAAGCGATATACATTTCATTATGGAGTACATGGCAGCCTCTCTCGTATTGATTACCTATTTTGTGGCTCCGATAGACTCCCCTGGATTAGTAATCACTCCTTTCTCCCTAGGGGAATCTCTGATCATTCGCCAATTGTCGCCCAGTATGGCGGCACACCCCCAGCGAACTATCGGGATATGGTCCTCAGCCCTTGGTATCTTAAAAACCCTGAGATACGCGCCAAATTGACTGAGGCTACTAGGCAATATTTTGCAGAGAACGATGGCTCGGTCCAATCCGATGTGGTACTTTGGGAGCCCTATAAGACGGTGGTGCGGGGATGTGGAGTTGCTGCAGTGGCAGGGAGCAGGAAAGAAAAGCGTAAACAATTAGAGCACATAGAGGTAGAGATGGCAACATTGGAGCGCGATCTCATTTCCGCACCGTCGCAAGAGAACTCCCATAAACTGGCGATGAGGCAAAAGGAGTATAGAGACATTGCAGACGACGCGGCTCAAAAAAGCCATAAGGCCACACTACATAAACTTTATGATATTGGAGACAAGGCCAACAAATTGTTGGCCTGGTTAGATAAAAGAGACCAGGCAAATAGATGGATCGCCGAAATTATGGATACACAAGGGACCCGCCACCACGACGGGATAAACATTGCTGGAGCCTTGGCTTCCCACTTTGAACGGGTCTACTCCCCTGTATCCGTGGCTACACAGGCTGAGGCGGCGGAACTGCTGAGAACCTTGCCTTTGCCGAGCTTGAGTTTGCTGGAGGGCCAAGACCTAGATAGCAAGCTAACAGTGGAAGAGATCTCAAAGGCCATCTCCTCCCTACAGTCTGGAAAGGCCATGGGCCCTAGTGGACTTCCAATTGAGCTATACAAATGTGTGAAGTCGGTCATTTCTCCCTATCTGCTACGCATGTATAATGCCAGCGCTCAAACGGGAATCCTTCCAGCTACGCAGCGACTGGCTAGCATCGCTGTTATCCACAAGAAGGGCAAACCACCGGAGTGTTGCTCATCATATCGACCCATCTCCCTCCTGGACCCCGAGGTTAAAATCCTAGCAAAAATCTTGGCCACCCGGATCTCACCCCTCCTTCACAAGCTGATTCATTCAGACCAAAATGGATTCATGCCAGCAAAAAACACAGCACTTAATCTACGTCGCCTACAGGGGGTCCTGGGTCGCGCAGCTACCATACAAGAGGATTCGGTCATAATGTCATTAGATGCCAAAATGGCATTCGATTTGATAGAGTGGCCCTTCCTTTTCGCCGCGCTCGAGCGCTATGGGTTCGGCAAACGTTTTCTATCCTGGGTGCGCCTTCTCTACTCCAAACCCTTGGCGAGAGTCGCGGTTAATGGTAAGAGATCAGTGGTCTTTGAATTGGGGCGGGTACCCGGCAGGGGTGCCCTTGTCTCCCCTGTTGTTCGCTCTGGCGCCGAGCCTCTTGCAGTCTGGCTTAGAGGAGATCCGACAATCCGAGGGCTGCATTGGGCGCCGGAGTGGGAGGACAGGGTGTCACTCTATGCAGACGATATCCTACTCTATTTGTCAAAGCCGCGGTCCTCAATCCACTATGCTCTGCGTATTTTCACTCTATTCCAGAAATACTCGGGCTATACTATCAACTGGGATAAGTCCCTGATCTACGTCCTTAGCGGCCCCCTTCCCAGACTCCCACCGGGCTGTGAGGCTAAAATTGTGACCGAGGGCTTCCAATACTTAGGCATTTACATAACAACAGACGTCAAGCTCTTTTATCAACGAAACTTGTTGCCGCCCCTTGCAACGCCTTAGGGCGGATGTACGCCACTGGCAGACCCTTCCGCTGACGCTTCTCGGAAAGGCAGCCCTATTTAAAATGATGGCACTCCCCCGTTTCTTGTACGCACTGCAAAATACACCACATCTGGTCCCGCCCCACTATTTCACTTCCATAGAATCTGAAGTTCGTACTCTATTGTGGGGCGCCGGATCTCCGCGAATTGCACTTCCTAAGTTAATGAGGAGTTGGTACGATGGGGGCATCGCGCTACCAGATGTTAGATCCTACTACTGGGCGTCCCAACTGATAGTTCTCAATCACTGGATGCACCGTCCGGTCACAGACCCAGCATATCAGATGGATCGATATAACATGCAGTCAGGCACATATCTGAGAGCGCTTTACGGAGGGAGAAAAATGGAACCAATATTCACGCCAATGGTGACGACGATCTCCATATGGCATGCGGCTAACTCGGCCCTTGGTTGGAAAGGGCGGTTGACCCGCGCTACACCACTGTTTGACTCGGCAAGGCTGGGGTCGTTATGGCGACTTCCCGGATTTGATAAATGGGATCTGATTGGGTTGTCAAAACTAGGAGATCTCTGGGTTGATGGGGGAGTGGTGCCATTCGGGGAGTTACAGCGGAAGTATCACCTACACCAGAATGAGACCTTCCGATACCTTCAGGTGCGGAGTGCCTTGTCCAAAGCACTTCCTAAAGGAACGGACTTACCCTCCTCCTCACCCTTGGAGGACAGACTTTTAGATAGCTACCTTCCGGAAAAGGCTGTCTCGTTGACGTATCGTAAAATCCTTAACAACTCACCTGAAATCTTAGATAAACTTCGTGCTAAATGGTGCACAGACGTCGGGGACATCGATGATGAGGAATGGAAGGAGGCACTGGCCAAGCCCCGCGAAGTGGCGATCCGATCTCGATTTAAACTTATCCAATTAAAGGTACTCCATAGAGTTTACTATACAAGCTCGGTTTTGGTACGAATGGGCCGACTGGCTTCGCCCCGGTGTCCTCGCGGATGCGGGCAGGTGGGCACTTATCTGCATCAATGGTGGGAGTGCCCCGTACTACAGAGGTATTGGGGAAAGATCTTCTCTATTTTATCCCTTGTTTGCGACAAAGAGATTGAACCCACGCTGAGGCTATGCTTGCTGAATGTATGGGAGCCTACCGACTAAACTAGGAGGGAATGCCAGTGGATCTCGCTGGGTTGTGTGGTTGCCAAGCGTAACATAGCGAGAACATGGAATGGAGAAACAGCACTGAAAAGTTCTGAATGGGAGACTGATATGGACTGGTGCATGCAGGCCGAAAGGGTGGTTTATGAAGGTAGGGGCTGTCCAGGCAAATGGATGAAGATTTGGACACCCTGGAACGACCATAGGGGTGGGTTATGTACTCCATTTAGTGAGACGTCTCTCTTTGACGGAGATGCCGAGGGATAAGGGTCTGCTTTCCCCCGTGCCCAATGTAACAGCGAAAGCCCCGGTATAAACACGGTCCCATCACATGTCTGAAGACACTCTGACTTTATGTTCGGTCACTGAAGATGATGTCATTTTTGTTTTATTCTTTGGTAATTGCTCTTACTGTAAAGGAATGATTGATCAAGATTTTGTTTGTTTTATGTTTCAAATTTAATAAAAAAAGATTTAAAAAAAAAAAAGAATATTCATTACACAGCAGAGTTATTGTTGTTCCCTAAAATTCTGGCCTATTTATTTTATTTTTTTCCCATGTACATATTTGAAACCCACTGTACATATTATGCACTGAGCACCAGCACTGAGCACTAATGTCACTTGTTCACTTACCGTGTATATACCTCACTTCGTGTTGACAGCCACGTATACAAATGTGTAATATATATACATGATTCAATTTATATAAAAACAAGTGAGTAGACAGAAATTTGTGTCACGCTCTGGATTATTTGTTATGTTTTCTATCCTGTCTGGACTACTGAGATACTTATGTTAGTAACTACAAAATAACTACAAAATAATATATCCACACTAGGCGTTCTTACAAGAAATAATTGAAAACCCGACAGAACCATTGGGTTTGTTTTCTTCTCCTCTATGAGCAGGGCAGGAGAGGCGTGGTTTGCCCCCTCTCCACGCGAGCGACACACACCCCCCTCCACGTGCGCGACCCCCCTCCATGTGCGCGACCCCCCACTTCACGCGCGCCACACACCACCCCCTCTCCACGCGCGCCACACACCACCCCCCTCTCCACGCGCGCCACACACCCCCCTCTCCACGCGCGAGACACATACACCCTCTCCCCGCGCGAGACACACATACACACACACCCTCTCCCCGCGCGAGACACACATACACACACACACCCTCTCCCCGCGCGAGACACACACCCCCTCTCTCCTCGCGCGCGAGAGAGAGACACACCCCCTCTCCCGCGCGAGAGAGACACACCCCCCTCTCCCCGCGCGAGAGAGACACACCCCCTCTCCCCGCGCGAGAGAGACACACCCCCTCTCCCCGCGCGAGAGACACACCCCCCTCTCCCCGCGCGAGAGAGACACACCCCCTCTCCCCGCGCGAGAGACACCCCTCTCCCCGCGCGAGAGAGACACCCCCTCCCCGCGCGAGAGACACCCCCTCCCCCGCGCGACACACCCCCTCTCCCCGCGCGACACACCCCCCCTCTCCCGCGCGACACACCCCCCTCTCCACGCGCGACACACCCCCCCTCTCCACGCGCGACACACCCCCCTCTCCACGCGCGACACACCCCCCTCTCCACGCGCGAGACCCCCCCTCTCCACGCGCGAGACCCCCCTCTCCACGCGCGAGACCCCCTCTCCACGCGCGAGACCCCCCTCTCCACGCGCGAGACCCCCCCTCTCCACGCGCGAGACCCCCCCTCTCCACGCGCGAGACCCCCCCCTCTCCACGCGCGAGACCCCCCCTCTCCACGCGCGAGACCCCCCTCTCCACGCGCGAGACACCCCCTCTCCACGCGCGAGACCCCCCCTCTCCACGCGCGAGACCCCCCCTCTCCACGCGCGAGACACCCCCCCTCTCCACGCGCGACACACCCCCCCTCTCCACGCGCGAGACACACCCCTCCACGCGCGAGACACACCCCCTCTCCACGCGCGACACACCCCCCCCTCTCCACGCGCGACACACCCCCCTCTCTCCACGCGCGACACACCCCCTCTCTCCACGCGCGACACACCCCCCCTCTCTCCACGCGCGACACACCCCCTCTCTCCACGCGCGACACACCCCCTCTCTCCACGCGCGACACACCCCCTCTCTCCACGCGCGAGACACCCCCCTCTCCACGCGCGAGACACCCCCCTCTCCACGCGCGAGACACCCCCCCTCTCCACGCGCGAGACACCCCCCCTCTCCACGCGCGAGACACACCCCCCCTCTCCACGCGCGAGACACACACCCCCTCTCCACGCGCGAGACACACCCCCCTCTCCACGCGCGAGACACACCCCCCCTCTCCACGCGCGAGACACACCCCCTCTCCACGCGCGAGACACACCCCCCTCTCCACGCGCGAGACACACCCCCTCTCCACGCGCGAGACACACCCCCCCTCTCCACGCGCGAGACACACCCCCTCTCCACGCGCGAGACACACCCCCCCTCTCCACGCGCGAGACACACCCCCCTCTCCACGCGCGAGACACACCCCCTCTCCACGCGCGAGACACACCCCCTCTCCACGCGCGAGACACACCCCCTCTCCACGCGCGAGACACACCCCCCCTCTCCACGCGCGAGACACACCCCCCCTCCACGCGCGAGACACACCCCCCCTCCACGCGCGAGACACACCCCCCTCTCCACGCGCGAGACACACCCCCCTCTCCACGCGCGAGACACACCCCCTCTCCACGCGCGAGACACACACCTCTCCACGCGCGAGACACACACCTCCACGCGCGAGACACACACCTCCACGCGCGAGACACACACCTCCACGCGCGAGACACACACCTCCACGCGCGAGACACACACCTCCACGCGCGAGACACACACCTCCACGCGCGAGACACACACCTCCACGCGCGAGACACACACCTCCACGCGCGAGACACACACCTCCACGCGCGAGACACACACCTCCACGCGCGAGACACACACCTCCACGCGCGAGACACACACCTCCACGCGCGAGACACACCCCCTCCACGCGCGAGACACACCCCCCCCTCCACGCGCGAGACACACACCCCCTCTCCACGCGCGAGACACACACCCCCCTCTCCACGCGCGAGACACACCCTCTCTCCACGCGCGAGACACACCCCCTCCACGCGCGAGACACACCCCCTCCACGCGCGAGACACACCCCCTCCACGCGCGAGACACACCCCCTCCACGCGCGAGACACACCCCCTCCACGCGCGAGACACACCCCCTCCACGCGCGAGACACACCCCTCCCACGCGCGAGACACACCCCCTCCACGCGCGAGACACACCCCTCCACGCGCGAGACACACCCCCTCCACGCGCGAGACACACCCCCTCCACGCGCGAGACACACCCCCCCCCTCCACGCGCGAGACACACCCCCCCCCTCTCCACGCGCGAGACACACCCCCCTCTCCACGCGCGAGACACACACCCCCCTCTCCACGCGCGAGACACACAACCCCCTCTCCACGCGCGAGACACACAACCCCCCTCTCCACGCGCGAGACACACACCCCCTCTCCACGCGCGAGAGAGAGAGACACACCCCCTCCACGCGCGAGAGAGAGAGACACACCCCCCTCCACGCGCGAGAGAGAGAGACACACCCCCCCTCTCCACGCGCGCGCACACACACACCCTCTCCGCGCGCGAGAGAGACACCCCCTCTCCACGCGCGCGACACACACACCTCTCCACGCGCGCGCGAGACACACCCCCTCTCTCCTCGCGCGCGCGAGACACACCCCCTCTCTCCGCGCGCGCGAGACACACCCCCCTCTCTCCGCGCGCGCGAGACACACCCCCTCCTCTCTCCGCGCGCGCGAGACACACCCCTCCCTCTCTCCGCGCGCGAGACACACCCCCTCCTCTCTCCCGCGCGCGCGAGACACACCCCTCCTCCTCTCCGCGCGCGCGAGACACACCCCTCCTCTCTCCGCGCGCGCGAGAGACACCCCCTCTCTCCACGCGCGCGAGAGACACCCCCTCTCTCCACGCGCGCGAGACACCCCCTCTCTCCACGCGCGCGCAGACACCCCCCCTCTCTCCACGCGCGCGCGAGACACCCCCCTCTCTCCACGCGCGCGAGACACCCCCTCTCTCCACGCGCGAGAGACACCCCCTCTCTCCACGCGAGAGACACCCCCCCTCTCTCCACGCGCGAGAGACACCCCCCTCTCTCCACGCGCGAGAGACACCCCCCCTCTCTCCACGCGCGAGAGACACCCCACCCTCTCTCCACGCGCGAGAGACACCCCCTCTCTCCACGCGCGCGAGACACCCCCCTCTCTCCACGCGCGAGACACCCCCCCTCTCTCCACGCGCGAGAGACACCCCCTCTCTCCACGCGCGAGAGCACCCCCCCTCTCTCCACGCGCGAGAGACACCCCCCTCTCTCCACGCGCGAGAGACACCCCCTCTCTCCACGCGCGAGAGACACCCCCCTCTCTCCACGCGCGAGAGACACCCCCCTCTCTCTCCACGCGCGAGAGACACCCCCTCTCTCTCCACGCGCGAGAGACACCCCCTCTCTCTCCACGCGCGAGAGACACCCCCTCTCTCTCCACGCGCGAGAGACACCCCCCTCTCTCTCCACGCGCGAGAGACACCCCCCTCTCTCTCCACGCGCGAGACACCCCCCTCTCTCTCCACGCGCGAGACACCCCCTCTCTCTCCACGCGCGAGAGACACCCCCCTCTCTCTCCACGCGCGAGAGACACCCCCCTCTCTCTCCACGCGCGAGAGACACCCCCCCTCTCTCCACGCGCGAGAGACACCCCCCCTCTCTCTCCACGCGCGAGAGACACCCCCCCTCTCTCTCCACGCGCGAGAGACACCCCCCTCTCTCTCCACGCGCGAGAGACACCCCCTCTCTCTCCACGCGCGAGAGAGACACCCCCCTCTCTCCACGCGCGAGAGAGACACCCCTCTCTCCACGCGCGAGAGAGCACCCCCTCTCTCTCCACGCGCGAGAGACACCCCCTCTCTCCACGCGCGAGAGAGACACACCCCCTCTCTCCACGCGCGAGAGAGCACCCCCCTCTCTCCACGCGCGAGAGAGACACCCCCTCTCTCCACGCGCGAGAGAGACACCCCCCCTCTCTCCACGCGCGAGAGAGACACCCCCCCTCTCTCCACGCGCGAGAGAGACACCCCCCCTCTCTCCACGCGCGAGAGAGACACCCCCCCCTCTCTCCACGCGCGAGAGAGACACCCCCTCTCTCCACGCGCGAGAGAGCACCCCCCTCTCTCCACGCGCGAGAGAGACACCCCCCCTCTCTCCACGCGCGAGAGAGACACCCCCCTCTCTCCACGCGCGAGAGAGACACCCCCCCTCTCTCCACGCGCGAGAGACACACCCCCTCTCTCCACGCGCGAGAGAGACACACCCCTCTCTCCACGCGCGAGAGAGACACCCCCCCTCTCTCCACGCGCGAGAGACACCCCCCTCTCCACGCGCGAGAGACACCCCCCTCTCTCCACGCGCGAGAGAGACACCCCCTCTCTCCACGCGCGAGAGAGACACCCCCCTCTCTCCACGCGCGAGAGAGACACCCCCTCTCTCCACGCGCGAGAGAGACACCCCCCTCTCTCCACGCGCGAGAGACACCCCCCCTCTCTCCACGCGCGAGAGACACCCCCCTTCTCTCCACGCGCGAGAGACACCCCCCCCTCTCTCCACGCGCGAGAGACACCCCCCTCTCTCCACGCGCGAGAGACACCCCCCTCCTCTCTCCACGCGCGAGAGACACCCCCCCCTCTCTCCACGCGCGAGAGACACCCCCTCTCTCCACGCGCGAGAGACACCCCCCCTCTCTCCACGCGCGAGAGACACCCCCTCTCTCTCCACGCGCGAGAGACACCCCCCCCTCTCTCCACGCGCGAGAGACACCCCCCCTCTCTCCACGCGCGAGAGACACCCCCCCTCTCCACGCGCGAGACGCGCGCACCCCCCCCTCTCCACGCGCGAGACGCGCGACACCCACTCCCCGCACAAGGCACGCGACACCCACTCCCGCGCGACGCACCCCCCACTCCCCGCGCGACACACACACCCCCCCACTCCCCGCGCGACACACACACCCCCCACTCCCCGCGCGACACACACCCCCCTCCTCGCGCGCGAGACGCACCCCCCACTCCCCGCGCGACACACTCCCCCGCGACACACACACCCCCGCGACACACACACCCCCCGCGACACACACCCCCCTCTCCCCCCGCGACACACCCCCCTCTCCCCCGCGAGACACACCCCCTCCCCCGCGAGACACACCCCCCTCTCCCCCCGCGAGACACACACACACACACACACACACCCCCCTCCCCGCGCGACACACCCCCCTCCCCACGCGACACACACACACACCCCCTCCCCGCGCGACACACCCCCCTCCCCGCGCAACACACACCCTCCCCGCGCGACACACACACACACCCCCTCCCCGCGCGACACACACACCCTCCCGCGCGACACACGCGCGACATACACACACCCCCTCCCGCGCGACATACACACACCCCCTCCCCGCGCGAGAGAGACACCCCCTCTCTCCACGCGCGAGAGAGACACCCCCTCTCTCCACGCGCGAGAGAGAGAGACACACCCCCCTCTCCACGCGCGCGACACACACACCCTCTCCGTGCGCGAGAGAGACACCCCCCTCTCCACGCGCGCGACACACACACCTCTCCACGCGCGCGCGAGACACACCCCCTCTCTCCGCGCGCGCGAGACACACCCCCTCTCTCTCCGCGCGCGCGAGACACACCCCCTCTCTCCGCGCGCGCGAGACACACCCCCTCTCTCCCGCGTGCGCGAGACACACCCCCTCCTCTCTCCGCGCGCGCGAGACACACCCCCTCCTCTCTCGCGCGCGCGAGACACCCCCTCCTCTCTCCGCGCGCGAGACACACCCCCTCTCTCCCGCGCGCGCGAGACACACCCCCTCTCTCCACGCGCGCGAGAGACACCCCCTCTCTCCACGCGCGCGAGACACCCCCCCTCTCTCCACGCGCGAGAGACACCCCCCCTCTCTCCACGCGCGAGAGACACCCCCCTCTCTCCACGCGCGAGAGACACCCCCTCTCTCCACGCGCGAGAGACACCCCCCTCTCTCCACGCGCGAGAGACACCCCCCCTCTCTCCACGCGCGAGAGACACCCCCCCTCTCCACGCGCGAGAGACACCCCCCTCTCTCCACGCGCGAGAGACACCCCCCCTCTCTCCACGCGCGAGAGACACCCCCCTCTCTCCACGCGCGAGAGACACCCCCTCTCTCCACGCGCGAGAGACACCCCCTCTCTCTCCACGCGCGAGACACCCCCTCTCTCCACGCGCGAGAGACACCCCCCCTCTCTCCACGCGCGAGAGACACCCCCCTCTCTCCACGCGCGAGAGACACCCCCCTCTCTCTCCACGCGCGAGAGACACCCCCTCTCTCTCCACGCGCGAGAGACACCCCCCTCTCTCTCCACGCGCGAGACACCCCCCCTCTCTCTCCACGCGCGAGAGACACCCCCTCTCTCTCCACGCGCGAGAGACACCCCTCTCTCTCCACGCGCGAGAGACACCCCCTCTCTCTCCACGCGCGAGAGACACCCCCTCTCTCTCCACGCGCGAGAGACACCCCCTCTCTCTCCACGCGCGAGAGACACCCCTCTCTCTCCACGCGCGAGAGACACCCCCCTCTCTCTCCACGCGCGAGAGACACCCCCTCTCTCTCCACGCGCGAGAGACACCCCCTCTCTCTCCACGCGCGAGAGAGACACCCCCCTCTCTCCACGCGCGAGAGACACCCCCTCTCTCCACGCGCGAGAGAGACACCCCCTCTCTCCACGCGCGAGAGACACCCCCTCTCTCCACGCGCGAGAGACACCCCCTCTCTCCACGCGCGAGAGAGACACACCCCCCTCTCTCCACGCGCGAGAGAGACACCCCCCTCTCTCCACGCGCGAGAGAGACACCCCCCTCTCTCCACGCGCGAGAGACACCCCCCCTCTCTCCACGCGCGAGAGAGACACCCCCTCTCTCTCCACGCGCGAGAGACACCCCCCCTCTCTCCACGCGCGAGAGAGACACCCCCCCTCTCTCCACGCGCGAGAGAGAGACACCCCCTCTCTCCACGCGCGAGAGACACCCCCCTCTCTCCACGCGCGAGAGAGACACCCCCCTCTCTCCACGCGCGAGAGAGACACCCCCCTCTCTCCACGCGCGAGAGAGACACACCCCTCTCTCCACGCGCGAGAGAGACACCCCCCCTCTCTCCACGCGCGAGAGAGCACCCCCCTCTCTCCACGCGCGAGAGAGACACCCCTCTCTCCACGCGCGAGAGACACCCCCCCTCTCCACGCGCGAGAGAGACACCCCCCTCTCTCCACGCGCGAGAGACACCCCCTCTCTCCACGCGCGAGAGGACACCCCCCCTCTCTCCACGCGCGAGAGAGACACCCCCTCTCTCCACGCGCGAGAGAGACACCCCCTCTCTCCACGCGCGAGAGAGACACCCCCCTCTCTCCACGCGCGAGAGACACCCCCCCTCTCTCCACGCGCGAGAGACACCCCCCCTCTCTCCACGCGCGAGAGACACCCCCCTCTCTCCACGCGCGAGAGACACCCCCCTCTCTCCACGCGCGAGAGACACCCCCTCTCTCCACGCGCGAGAGACACCCCCCTCTCTCCACGCGCGAGAGACACCCCCTCTCTCCACGCGCGAGAGACACCCCCCCTCTCTCCACGCGCGAGAGACACCCCCTCTCTCCACGCGCGAGAGACACCCCCCTCTCTCCACGCGCGAGAGACACCCCCCTCTCTCTCCACGCGCGAGAGACACCCCCCTCTCTCCACGCGCGAGAGACACCCCCTCTCTCCACGCGCGAGAGACACCCCCCCCTCTCTCCACGCGCGAGAGACACCCCCCCCTCTCCACGCGCGAGACGCGCGCACCCCCCCTCTCCACGCGCGAGACGCGCGACACCCACTCCCCGCACAAGGCACGCGACACCCACTCCCCGCGCGACGCACCCCCCCACTCCCGCGCGACACACACACCCCCCCACTCCCCGCGCGACACACACACCCCCCCCACTCCCCGCGCGACACACACCCCCCTCTCCGCGCGCGAGACGCACCCCCCCACTCCCCGCGCGACACACTCCCCCGCGACACACACACCCCCGCGACACACACACCCCCCGCGACACACACCCCCCCTCTCCCCCCGCGACACACCCCCCTCTCCCCCGCGAGACACACCCCCCTCCCCCGCGAGACACACCCCCCTCTCCCCCGCGAGACACACACACACACACACACACACCCCCCCTCCCCGCGCGACACACCCCCCTCCCCACGCGACACACACACACACCCCCTCCCCGCGCGACACACCCCCCTCCCCGCGCAACACACACCTCCCCGCGCGACACACACACCCTCCCCTCGCGACACACACACACACCCCCTCCCCGCGCGACACACACACCCTCCCCCGCGCGACACACGCGCGACATACACACACCCCCTCCCCGCGCGACATACACACACCCCCTCCCCGCGCGAGAGAGACACCCCCCCTCTCTCCACGCGCGAGAGAGACACCCCCCCCTCTCTCCACGCGCGAGAGAGACACACCCCCCCCCTCTCTCCACGCGCGAGAGAGAGACACCCCCCTCTCTCCACGCGCGAGAGAGACACCCCCTCTCTCCACGCGCGAGAGAGACACCCCCCCTCTCTCCACGCGCAGAGAGAGACACCCCCCTCTCCACGCGCGAGAGACACCCCCCTCTCCACGCGCGAGAGAGACACCCCCCTCTCCACGCGCGAGAGACACCCCCCTCTCTCCACGCGCGAGAGAGACACCCCCCTCTCTCCACGCGCGAGAGAGACACCCCCCTCTCTCCACGCGCGAGAGACACCCCCTCTCTCCACGCGCGAGAGACACCCCCCCTCTCTCCACGCGCGAGAGACACCCCCTCTCTCTCCACGCGCGAGAGACACCCCCTCTCTCCACGCGCGAGAGACACCCCCCTCTCTCCACGCGCGAGAGAGACACCCCCCTCTCTCCACGCGCGAGAGACACCCCCCCTCTCTCCACGCGCGAGAGACACCCCCTCTCTCCACGCGCGAGAGACACCCCCTCTCTCCACGCGCGAGAGCACCCCCCTCTCTCCACGCGCGAGAGACACCCCCCTCTCTCCACGCGCGCGAGAGACACCCCCCTCTCTCCACGCGCGCGAGAGACACCCCCCCTCTCCACGCGCGCGAGAGACACCCCCTCTCTCCACGCGCGAGAGACACCCCCTCTCTCCACGCGCGAGAGACACCCCCCCTCTCCACGCGCGAGACGCGCGCGCACCCCCTCTCCACGCGCGAGACGCGCGACACCCACTCCCCGCACAAGGCACGCGACACCCACTCCCCGCGCGACGCACCCCCCCACTCCCCGCGCGACACACACACACCCCCCCCCCACTCCCCGCGCGACACACACCCCCCTCTCCGCGCGCGAGACGCACCCCCCCACTCCCCGCGCGACACACTCCCCCGCGACACACACACCCCCGCGACACACACACCCCCCGCGACACACACCCCCTCTCCCCCCGCGACACACCCCCCTCTCCCCCCGCGAGACACACCCCCCCTCCCCCCGCGAGACACACCCCCCCCTCTCCCCCCGCGAGACACACACACACACACACACACACCCCCCCTCCCCGCGCGACACACCCCCCCTCCCCACGCGACACACACACACACCCCCCCTCCCCGCGCGACACACCCCCCTCCCCGCGCAACACACACCTCCCCGCGCGACACACACACCCTCCCCTCGCAACACACACACACACCCCCCTCCCCGCGCGACACACACACCCCTCCCGCGCGACACACGCGCGACATACACACACCCCCTCCCCGCGCGACATACACACACCCCCTCCCCGCGCGACATACACACACCCCCTCCCCGCGCGACATACACACACTCCCTCCCCGCGCGACATACACACACCCCCTCCCCGCGCGACACACACCCCCCTCCTTGCGCGCGACACACACCCCCTCCTTGCGCGCGACACACACCCCCCTCCTTGCGCGCGACACACACACCCCCTCCTCGCGCGCGACACACACACACCCCCTCTCCCCGCGCGCGACACACACCCCCTCTCCCGCGCGCGCGACACACACACACCCCTCTCCCCGCGCGCCACACACACACCCCTCTCTCCCCGCGCGCGCGACACACACACACCCCGCGCGCGACACACACACCCCCTCTCCCCCGCGCGCGACACACAAACCCCCTCTCCCCGCGCGCGACACACAAACCCCCCTCTCCCCGCGCCACACACACACACACACACACGGCGAGAAGCACAAACATAAAATAGTATTTATACCATTTTATGTTGGTATTTATACCATTTTATGTTTCTGCTTTTCGCACTGCGAGAAAGCAGTGGGGCGACGCTCCGCCAACATGGAGGAGCCGCACCTGTATAAACATGTACACACTATGTGGACTCCCAATTCCCCTCCACCACCCCCTTCACCGAGGGGCCTCATTTACTATCTACCCCTAGTCCGACCTCACACACTGCCAACCCGACCTCCATTAAAGATAAGTTGGCAGACCTCAAGCATGATCTTCCACTAGTTAAAGATAGGTTCTGCAAGCTATTACACTTCTCTGTGAAGATGGAAAAGTTTTGGAAGATCAATGCGATCTCTGAGACAAATCATCCCAGTACTCCTGCAACAGACAAGCAATGCATGAGAAATACGTTGTCCACGGAAAACCCGCTCAGTTTTCTTGGGAAAACACGACCTTATCCTAATCACCACTCCAGACCCCATAGGTCTATCAACCATCTGTCTGAGGATGTCATCCACTCCCTCCTTCCATCATATAATGGCCCTCGCAGTGTTTCTCAACCCTCGGCACTCAAGATTTAATCTAGTCCTTCCAACCCGTTTAGAGAAACCACTGTCAAACACAGAACTATGAACAAGAACAACCTAGTCCCTGTCCCTACATCACACCTAGAAATGGTAATAACTAAATCGTACATCAAATCGATGTTCCTTAATTGCAGGTCAGTGGTCAGACACGCTGCTGATATTGCTGACCTCATTCTTACGCATGAGCTATACATCATGATACTAACTGAAACCTGGCTTAACGACTCCTCGCCAATTTTGGACATCTTAGTTCCTCCTGAATATGACATCATCAGACTGGATAGATCTGTTAAAATGTGGGGTGAGGGGGGGGGGGTGGCATTGCATACATTTATCGCTCCAGTCTTACCCTGAGACACTTACAAACAGTGCCGATGTCCTCTTATGAACATCTAGGCGCTAAAATCTGGAACAACAACAAGATAGTTTGTTTGCTCCACATGATCTACCATCCTCCGGGTGACAATCTTCTTTTCTTCGAACAAATGATGGGAATCTTAGCCTCCAACGCTGCCCAATCATATCTTCCTTGGGGATTTCAACCTTCACTGGAAGAATACAAATGATCCCTCACTGTGCACCTTCAAGGCTTTCCTCTCAGACCTTAACTTGACAGAGGTTTGCAATTAACCCAACCACAACAAGGGCTCCACCCTCGAATTAATCATAGCTAAAGATAACATGATACCACTGGAAAGCATATCACCGTGTGGCTGGTCGGATTACTGCATAATCTCTTTTCGCATCTTGGAAAAGGTACTGTCTAGACAAGGTCAACCTCATAGGAGCAAACAGTGGTCAAGGAATCTGATAGACATTAACGCAATGGACCTAACCTCTGTTAGCAATACCTTACTTCCTCCAACCCCTAACATGACCAATCTGAATGACTTCACTGAGCACTATATACATGCCATGACAAATATACTCAGCACTGGTGCTCCGAAGCAACTCAAAAGGATACCGGTCAAACAGTCCAAACCCTGGTTCAATGGCTCCCCCTAATGAGGAACAACGCAAACTAAGGCTCTCTGAGAGATTATGGAGAAACTCTCCTTCCCTAACAAACCTCAAACACTTGAGGAGAGCAAGAAGTTCTTACAATAAACATATCCGCAGCACGAAAGCCGAACACTTTAGATTTCAACCAGACGATGCCAAAAACATACCTAAAAAAACTATTTGAAATCATAAAACAACAAGTTAACCACTCAACCGACCAACAATCTGCTCCCAAGATATCTCTCACCAGTGGAGAGATCTTCTCCGCACATTTTATCGAAAAGTCCAGAAAGATTGAAGTAGAACTGCAACTCGCATCACAAAATGGGCGTCATCTGACCAAGCCCACTACTTCGACATGTCAAACTTCAGAGAGTGCTCCGTCCTCCAGAGCCATAGATCATACTCCAAAAAATAATGCATCATGGAACAACTTCAGACTTCCTGACGATGTCTAGCTACAGAAAATCATAAGGTCATTAAAACTCTCTAATCATTTCTATGAACCTGTGACTGCCAAATTCTTCAAAGAGCTTAGATCTGCCATTCTCCCACTCTGGTCCTTGATTATCCATGAATCACTCTTACAGGGTAGGATTCCTGACTGCCTAAAGATAGGAAAAGTCACACCCATTCTAAAAAAAAAAAGCCTAATGTAGACCTATCTGATCCCAACAATTTTCGTCCAATATCATGACTCTAGCTAAACTTCTTGAGAAATGCGTACACATACAACTGTGCAATCACATTGAAAAGTGCCAGCTACTTGACCAATACCAATCTGGTTTTAGGGCAGGGCATAGTACTGAAACAGCTCTAACCCACATTGTTGATGATGCCTTGAGACTACTTGACCAGAATGATCCTTGCCTACTTATCCTTCTTCTTCTTCTATCCTCGGCGTTTGACACAGTCAAACACGAAAACCTGATTGAGCTTCTGGAAAAAGGGATGGGGATACCGGTCTTAAATTGGTTTGCCTCGTTCCTACAGAATAGAACTCAAAGAATCAAAGTGAATCATTCCCTGGCTAACAGTACACCAGTTTCAATTGGAGTGCCTCAAGGTTCCACACTCTCGCCTACGCTTTTCAACTTGTTCATGGAACCCCTCACAGAAATTCAGAAACATTCAAACATACAATACCACATGTACTATGATGACACGCAACTTTATATGAAAATGGCGTCTCTCGAAGACATCAAAACTCTGTTCTTCTGAAAACTCAACAATGGTTAACTCACAACCTTATGCTGAATACTCTCAAGACAGAATTCCTCCTGATTAACCCGCCCATCCACTCCGCACCCATTCAAGGTTGGCTCAAACAACTTACGGCTCTCAACTGTGATCCACATGATGTTGATTCCACAGGATCTTTAGGCATAACGCTGGACAAATACCTGAAAATGCAAGACCACATCAGTGCAACAACTAGGGGAGCCAACCACCATCGCAACACACTTAGGAAAAACAAGCAGTTCTTGCCTCCTGTGGACTTGCACCTAGCAGTCCAGTCCCTAGTTATCTCCCGTGTGGAATATGGAATTGTGGCCTTGGCTGGGTTGCCCAAAGCTAGACTGCCCCCCCCCCCCCCCCTTAGGGCCACTCTGAACTCTGCTGCCAGACTCATCACAGGCTCACGAAAACATGATCACATCACACCTGACCTAATCCAGCTCAACTGGCTATCGCTCAAAGATCAGATTTGGTTCAAGATTGCCTGCCTGACGCACAAAGCTCTTCGTTATAACACCCCCACTTACCTGGCAAAAAAGCTCAAACTTTCTGGTATGAATCGGACCTCAAGAAGCTCCAGCACCCTCCTGCTGAAACTTCACAAATTCAAAAAGAAAAGAACCTACAACCACGCCTTCTCGGTCTGGCCCCATGAATTTGGAACTCTCTTCCTCCATATATCCATTCTAACACTTCGACCTCCTCATTCAAAAAACAAGTCAAAGGTCTTCTCCTGAATAACCAGCTGCAACAATCGATCTTAAGACAACATAACTAACTTTTTTATCTTACAGACAACAGGGCTAACTCATTCATTGAGGCATTTTCTGGATGCAACCTATGTTCTCGCTACATGTTCCACATGTTTGGTTTTCTCTTTCTGTAACTGTGCTGGTTAACTACAAATGTTTATTATGCTTGCTTTTTTAGTGACCTATCGTATTCTCTTTCTGCTGTACAGCGCTCTGATACCCTTACGGGTCATGTTCGCGCTATATAAAACCTTTCAAATAAATAAGTGGCAATGAAGAATAATAGGTCTGATTATTTAAACAGAAGCCTTTAAATACCCCACACTGTTAGATCTATAGCTAATGGTTCAAGTGATTTAAAAGAAAAAAAGGAGGGGAGGGAGGTGGACACTTCTTTGAAATTCTTTAATTTTTAAATGTTGTTACTTTTTAGTAGTCAGTATCAATACCATTTCCTCCTTCCCCCCATAATGTTCAAAGATAGCAGCCAAAGTGTGTGAATTATCACCACAACTGTCTGTAATAAAACTCACTTGGTCTGTCACAATTATATTTTAGAGAAACTACTTCTGCATGTCTGGACTAATCTTTGTCAGTATATTCCGATGAACATTTATTAGAGGAATCGGTCAAATTCTGTAAACATTATCCATCAATATTCAGCACAAAAAGAAAGTCCATAAAGCCTAACATCACAGCTCTCCCTGAGGTAACATTTGTCTTTAATTTGATTCAGAAGCCAAAGTCTGCAACCATTCAATGGTAACAAACAGGATTCAATCACTGGTACAGCATACACAAAAGAACTCGCTTTCACAGGCCCATATTCCTGCTGCTTGTACCTTAGAGCATCAGGAACCTGTCGAAATTAACCGTATCCATAAGAGAAGCAACTCTATTTCCTCAGCTCCGATACCATCTCCTGACATGAGTTTAGTTATTTTAGATGCGCAATTCAGTACACAAATTTTACCTGTGCCATACAGATGTAAGGCAATTTGACCCTCATCTCTATTTAAGACCTCATGGACTCGCAGCCTCCAGTCACCTGTAAAACTGTTGGACAGAATGTTAGGTACATCCATGACTGAAATTGGTTCTTGGGCCTATTGAAGATCTTAATGACCCGACACCTAGTTTCTCAATCTTATCTCATGATGGGTCTCCCTTTCAAGCTGCTGCACACTTTCTTTGAGATACTTTGATAGCATTCTCTGGCATTAGCAAGGGTTTAGGTTTTGTGATTTTTTCCACAAGTTCTGAAGGGCAGTAGGCTTCGCACCCCAATAATGCTTTCACTACTGCCTGCATTCAATTTGGTAGGACTTCTGCAGCACAGGTGTAAATATGCCCCCAGATTCCAGATGTGCCTTAAGCGGTTTATTACAGGGGTTTTCAATACTGCTGTTATGTACTGCAGAGTCACAGTGTCCGATTCACCCAAGCGAAACGCTTCCACACCAGGCTTAAGAAATTATGCTTTGATCTAAGTGGGACTGAAATCAGCAGAACCATCTAATTAAAAAATGGGAAATAGCTAGAAAAGTCATGCCTCCCTGTGCAGGGCATTTTATCCATGACATACACAAATAACATGCATATCCAATTCCAACTCCTGCCTGGATCTCATAAGTTTTGCAGATAGCTTAGCTCTAGCTGATGTTTTTATCTGCGTTTTATATTATTTAAAAATAATGTTTCAAAAATGTATATCCTGTAAATATGTAACATCGATTTAACAGAACAACGTACACCACACGTTTGTAATTTCTGATTCCTAAATGTATCCTATTTGTTGACACTTTTATCCATTTTCTTTCAAAATATAGAGTGATCAGATGTCTAAAATTATGTAATCTGTACAGTCCAGTACCACAATAGCACTTTTGTCTTGTTCTTCTAATTGATTTAGTAAATAGGTAAGGCAAATAGGTTTATTTGCCAGACAAGTAGATTTTGGTACTATTGTGTCTCTTAAACAAGTAGATTTTTTCTTAAACAATTCCACATCCCTGGCCCTTTGCAAGGATGGGTATATATATGCCCATGGTCGATATGCATTAATGTTATTAGCTCCAATAAAACATCCTTCGTAAACGAGACAAGTTTTCGTTGGGAAATTTAATTGCATTCAAATAAAACGAAAACCTGCCCATCTGAAGAGCTCACTAAAGTATACAAAAAAAGTGATGAATAGATTGCATTCATCTCAGCCACTGGTAGTTCCTCAGACAGCATTCCAGTCCATCTTTATTTTGCACACCATGCCACCCCAGTCTGGACCCAGACATATGCAAATCACTCTTAACCCTACTACAAAGGAAACAGTCCAGTCCAAACTGCCAGACCCTCCCTGAATCGGAACAAGCGAGCCAGGACCGCTTTCCCCCTAGTTATGGCTCATCGGCCAGGTATAGCTTGGTTCCAGTGACACAGAGTGCACAGGATCCACATCTGGGCATATCCGTCCCACCTTTTTTTGTGTACATAAATCTCTCGCCCTTAGTGGGATGGGTATGCCCATTATGTCACTGGAACCAAGCCATAACTGATTTGCAAATGGCTGGGTTCAAACTGAGCTGCATGATGTGCAAAAATAATGACACTGGGATGCCGTCCTGAGTGATTACCAGTGGTTGAGGTTAATTCAAGCATTCAATCTATCACTTTTTTTGTGTAATTTTCATCTGAGGAGCTCAGCAGCATTTCCAATGGATAATCAGAAGTCAAGTGCATGGAACTCCAACACTGACACAAGCGGCAGGTTATTTTTCTTCTTCTTTTTTTAAATGTTTTCCCTTATTGTCCTATTTGCTGAGCTTTGAGTTTATCTACACCCCAGTGTGGGAAGGAGTCAAACTTGTATGCAACTCACAATCACATTTTTCGAAATGATCTGTGTGGGTGCTTTCAGGATGTTTCCATACAAATTTGGTCTACTCTTCTGCAAAGGGTGTTATGGTGGGGGGCGTGGCCAAGCCACCGACCAACATGGCCGCACGGCGTTGAAGCTCCGCCAGTCGATCACGGTCCAGCAGCAATATCCCCCTGACCAACGCGCCACAGCCACTACCTTCGGTGTAAGCGGGCAGCTCACCGTGCGGTGATCACGCAGTTGGGGCCAGAACGCATACCGGTGCTCCGTGAGGCGATGCCGAGCGGGGCATAGAGAGGAGGAGCACGCCTACACTGGTACCTCTCCCACGATCACCGAGGCCTACCCAGCTCCCGGACGCCCACCGCGGCTGCATCCCCTACCGGCGAAGAAACAGACACCGGGTGAGTCCATTGGGCGCGGGTGGCGGTCCGCGCTCTCCTCCCCCCTCCAATCCCCGCCTGAATTTCTCCGCTTTGCGGCTTGTTCGGCCTCGTAGGCCTGCACCCTCCACCCTTCCCCCCTTATAGGCCCCGCGGGGACAGGGCCTGCGGCGGGCCTGGGAGGGAATATCTAAGTCTCTGGAGGGTGCAGGCGGAGTGGCGTGTGGGGCTGGGCGGCCGCGCCTGCTGCCTAGTGGCTCCCTTGTGGCCGGGGACAACCTGCCGGCCTACGGCCCTGACGCCCTTGAGGCCACCGGGGACGGCTGCCTCCTGCCAGGCGCCACCATCAAGAGCTACGTTCGATGCCTGTCTATGCCATCCGGCTTGCGCAATCTTCCAGGCTCCTGACATGCACTGATGCGCGCGCGCGCGGGGTGAAGCACCGCTTCTACGTAGTGCCCCCCCGCCCTGGACCTATTGCTATCTGTGGAACGCTACTCCGGCCCACCTTCACAGGCCCTGCAGCCACAGCACCCGGCCCGTCATTGTACTCCACTAACACGCGCCACAGCCACAATCCACCTGCTGGGCGGACATCATCTGCTGCCTTCCGGCATTCCCTCCTGGCCTGCACATGGTGAGCACGTCCACAGAGCCAGACCTTGCTCCTGCATCACGCCTCCTCCGCTGCACCCACCAAAGCCATGACAGCCGTGTAGGCCCAGTGTGAGGCCGATCACTCCTCCCTCCTTCGGCTTCCGGCCTGCCGCCATCTGGGGTCCAGCCGCCAGCCTGCCTGCCTTGATATCCCCCCCACAACGCCGGCTTGCTCCTGGACCCACCTTTGCCTGCGACGCCGCCTGCGTCGCTGTAGCCACTACAGTTTAATCCTGCAGCGGCATGGGCCGTAAAGACCCTAAACAAAAGACCCAGCCATTTGAAAAAATTGTGGAACATAGCCGTGGCGACGACCCAGCTATGGCAGAGAGCAATATGGGAACCGACAATACCGATGCTCTCTCGGCGCAGACATCCGCGCTGCTCCTGGAGATGAGGGCTGGGTTTCGTGCGCTTGATGGCCGCTTCGACACCCTGGATAAACGCCTGGAAGACATGGGGGCTAAAATCCAATTGCATGACCGGCGTCTGGACGTTGCGGAGTCGCGTATCTCGGACATCGAGGATGGGACTGCGCAATCCGTCAAAAGGCTGGAACGCATGGAGCGCATCCTTAAAGACGTGGCGATGAAAAACGAAGACCTTGAGGCGCGCAGTCGGCGCAACAACGTTCGCATCCTGGGGGTTCCAGAGTCCACTGCAACGGGCCGCCTGGACCCCTTTGTTGAAACATTGCTGGCAGACATGTTTGGCAGAGAATCCTTCACCTCAGGATTTGTGGTGGAACGCGCGCACCGCACGTTGGGCCCTAGGCCTAATCCGAGCCTTCCCCCACGGCCCATCATCGTCCAAATAATGAACTTTCGAGACCGCGATACCGCCCTGCGCCTCGCCAGGGAGAATGGAGACACCGATTGGCAAGGCTCCAAAATAGCACTCTATCCTGATTTCACTCATGGTGCAGGAAGCCCGCCGCAAGTACAATGGGGTCAAGGCCACACACAATTTGGGCTTGAAATATGGCATGCTCTACCCCGCGAGGCTCCGTGTTGATGTAAACGGCCGACCACGAATCTTCGATACCCCGTTAGAGGCGCAGGAATTTTGTTGTATCCACAAACAGAACAACAACAGGTCAGGAGCGGAAAGGGACAGATCACCACCCTTGGGCAGTGGATCCAACGCAAGCATGGAACTGTTCTCCAGCGCTGGCACAGGCTGATTATCACATCCTTCAGGCGATAAACTTATGGTATTCTTTGGTTGGGATATTAACGATAAATACGTCAGTATGTTTCTAATGACTGTTTGACTGGCGTAGCGTTGCCACACCTCGTGGTGTATACCTCTGGTTCACTTTCTTGACATTTGAATATACCTCGTTGGGGTTCACTCCATTGCAGTTTCAAGGCTATTGGTATATCGGGATACGCCTTCAGTTCTGAGTTATGCCTCTCTCCGTTTTGGAAGAGGCTGGGTGGGGGGGGGGGGATTTAGTTAATCTCTTGCATGGTAGACCACAAGGCTCTGACTCAGTCGTTTATAGCTGGCTACAGGTTTGTTCACTGTCACAGTTTTTTTGTTGTCTTTGCTGTTGGTACATGACATGTTTGATACACACCCCAAATGGCTCCGTTGGGTAATGTAGATGGTCCCTCAGGCCTGTCCCTCATGTCTTGGAACGTCAGAGGCCTCAACAATAACCGTAAAAAAAGGCATGTTATCCATTATCTCCTAAGACATGGGGTGGATATTGCTTATTTACAGGAAACGCACTTACCTAAAACTGACTCACTCAGTTTTGCTGCCAGCTGGGGGGCGCACAGGTATTTTGCCAATTTCAGTAACTATGCCAGAGGCACGGCCATACTTATCCACAAACGAGTCCCCTTTAGCTCAGGCTCTGTAGTCAGAGACAAGGAGGGCAGATACATTATTGTTACGGGATCCCTCATGGGACACGCGGTGGCACTGGTGTGTGTGTGTGTATGCCCCGAACACTGGCTCGCCTGAATTTTTCCACTCCTTGCATGCCCAGTTATTACAATTAGCCCCTTGTCTGCTCCTGGTGGGGGGAGATTTTAATCTGCTCCTTAATCCGACACTGGACAGCACGGCCTCAACCCCCGACACCAAACCGCGCGCTCGGCGCGCTATCTTGGCCATATGCGAGCAACTTTCCCTACTTGACATTTGGCGCACGCACAATCCCACCTACTCCGAATACACACATTACTCTGGCCAACATAACACTTGGACGAGAATTGACTTTTGGCTAGTTTCCCCTGCCATTTCGAACTGGTTTCAGGCACTTGAGACGCTCCCGAGAACATACTCAGACCACTCACACATTCAGCTCCGGCTGAGGATCCCTCGCCCAGAGGGGTTTGAACGCCAATAGCGTTTTCCGGGCCGTGCGCTCCAAGATGACCTCTTTAAGGAAGAAGTGCGCGAAGCGATAGAAGACTATTTTACCATAAACACTGGCTCAGTTGACTCTTGGGCGGTACTGTGGGAGGGCTTTAAGGCCTACATTAGGGGCGTGTATATAGCCAAACACTCGGGAGTGCTCAAAAGTCTCCGCACCACAATCTCTCGTATTGAGCGCGAACTCGCTGAGCTAGATAATGCCACGCTACATTCCCAGCTCCAGGACACTGCGGGTCGCCGGTTAGCCCTCTTGATTGAATTCCGTGAGGCCGCAGACCGCGAGATATTGTACCTCAGCAAATATCAAACCGCTAGGCGGTACGGAGATGGCGAACAACCGGGTAGAGTACTGGCACAGATGTTAAGACCACCTTACAGTAAAGCTTGCATCACTGAGATACGTACTTCTACAGACCAGTCACTCACCTCCACTACAGAGATTCGTGAGGAATTCTTAGATTACTTCACAGCCTTGTACTCTACTAGGACGGGGCGAGACCCCTTGGCACAGGAAGCTTATTTGTCGGAAATAGCTTTGGTTTACCTGGAGAAGGACATGCAGGACTTCCTCGCGGAACCGATATCTGAAACTGAGGTTCTAGGCGCCATCGATACGCTTCGCTGTTCCTCCGCCCCCGGGCTGGATGGTTTTACAGGAGACTTTTATAAGACGTACAAAGATGTGCTGGCCCCACAGCTGATTGAGATCTATGCAGAGGCCCTCGAGAAACAACTCCTGCCCCCCACGCTTAGGGAAGCGGTTGTGATACTCCTCCCCAAACCCGGAAAAGATCCGACCTCCTGTGGTTCCTACAGACCATTATCCCTCTTGAACCTGTATTATAAAATATTAGCCAAAATTGTAGCCAACCGCCTTTCTCAGCTGATGGAATTCATCATATCTCCAGCCAAATCCGGCTTTATCCCCCACCGCTCCACCTCTTTAAATCTTAGGACTCTCTTCTCGGTCCTCCACAGAATCAACCCGGCGGTTCCGGCTGCCGCAATATTATTAGACACTGAGAAGGCCTTTGATTCTCTAGAATGGCCCTTTTTCCTCTCGGTGATGCGCCGCATGGGCATGCCAATGGGCTTCATAGCCACCACCGCTTTACTATACAGCCGCCCTACAGCTCGGCTCCGCATAAACGGAACGCTATCCCGTCCCTTCACGCTTTCCCGCGGCACACGAGAGGGCTGCCCCTTATCACCCCTGTTGTTTATCCTAGCCATGAATCCCCTAATCCGCCACTTTCAGGAAAGGCACCTACACAGAGGCTTACAATTTAACACTGGCCCCCTCCTAATCTCGCTATACGCCGATGACACCATTCTATTTGTGAGGGATCCCCGGGTTAATTTAGAGCCACTAATAAGAGAAATATTGCGGTTTGGCCTCTTTTCCGGCCTAGGCATTAACTGGCGTAAATCCGTGATTTTCCCGTTAATTTCCAGTACGACCCCCTGGGAGTGCGAATTTCCTCTGGAGTGGTGCACTGATTCCGTTAAGTATCCGGGCATTCATATACATCTCGATACTGCCCAGATTCTTCGCCTCAACTACGGTCGAGCACTGACCACTCTTGAATCTCAAGTTGAGAGATGGCTACATTTACCCCTGTCGATTGCTGGCTGGGTCGCGTTTTTAAGATGATAGTGCTCCCGAAATTTCTGTATCTTTTTAATAATATCCCTACCTATTCCCCTCACCAACGGGTTCTTCTTGCAACTGCGCAAGCACCTTATAAGGCTAGTATGTGGGGGGCAAGCAGGCGCGCGTCCGCTGGCATATTCTCACCCTGCCATTTGATAGAGGTGGATATGGTGTGCCAGATCTCCAACTGCACTATTTGGTGGCTCAGTGCAGTTATGCCTACGCATGGTTCCACCCAGACGCTCGGATCTTATATCTGCGCCCTGAGGCAGATTTTGTCCTCCCTGAACGGTTGTCCACCGTGCTCCCCAAGGGTGTTCCCAGAGACCCTACTGACATACAGACTGTCTCCACCACTAGCTGGGCCTGGGACAAACTACGACGGATCACCAACGCCCCCACGCTATATTCCTCCGCCTTACCCCTCCCAAACGCACGTTGGGTTCCAATCACTGGCGAAAAGTTGATCCAGCGCACTTTAACCAAATTTGCTATCACAACCCTAGGGGACCTATACCCAGAAGGGCACATCTTCTCCCCACCGGAAGATACTCGGTTTCAGGACAGCACCTTTATGGACAGTTTTGTGCTAAGTCGTCTCCGCTCTGCGCTACGCGCCTCGTTGCCTGGTTTTCCTTTAGAGCCAAACTCGTTCCTGCCTCTTACACTTGTAATTGAAAGCCCTAGCGGGGCACACCTTATTTCTAAACTTTACAAAGCATGCGCGTCATTGAGGCCAGTGCATGACAACAAGGTTCGCGCAGATTGGGAGGCTGATTTGGGCCACCCCATCACTGACGATCAATGGGCCAAATACTGTGTGGTGACCAAAGATGTTTCTCTAAACAGCAGACAAACTCTTGCATTTTAAGTTTCTACGTAGGATTTACATTACCCCCGCCAGGGCGCACAGATTAGACCCGACCAGGCTGCACACTTGCCGCAAATGCGCAGCCCCCTAAGCCGATTTTGCCCACCTCACCTGGACTTGTCCTAAACTACACACCTACTGGGAAGAAATACATAACGCACTAGGGACAATGACGAAACTGACCCTTACCCCCATACCGGAAGTAGCACTATTGGGATACACTGTTAACTTTCCCAAACCAGTCAGACGCTTTGCATCCCTCGGCTTACTGTTAGCTAAACGTGAAGTTGCACTGCTATGGGGCCGTAAGTCTGCTCCGACTCTGGCGGGCTGGCTGCGTAGCCTGGCTTATTGTAATACTAATTGTGAGATCGATGCTGGTCTCCTGCCGGGCTCATCCCGTCCCAGGGACATTTGGGGTCCCTACAGAGCATACGCAGAAACACTGCGGCAGGCCTCCGGCTCTCAATTAAACCACGGTATAGTTCCAGAGGGCGTGGGGTAAACCGTGCATCTTCACACACTACCCGCACTATGTATTCCTTTCCCCCCTCACGGAATGCTGCTCTACCTTTAGCCATGGCTTATTATATGTACGGCCACTCAAAAGAGACCGAATTGGACTACCCATTGCTCACTGCCACAACACACAGGAGAGGATTGACCTATGGGACTTTGCTTTCATTTCAAATATGCCATTGTATTACTGTTGTTACACAGCTTGTACCATGTCTGTACTGCGATAAGGATATGATGTTTTTCCGCATACTTTTAGCCCTTTTTGCTTTCCTTATTATTTGGATATTATGTCGTTGACAGTGAACATGTGCACCTGCTCTACCTTGTGCTTGTCATAATGATAAATAAAGTTAAAAAAAAAAAGGGTGCTATGGTGAACAAGGAAGATGGTATTGGCATCTTGACCACATGCTGCAGGTCCACAGAATTCAGGTAACTCAGCTTTAGTCAAAATGATGGAGTTTCTTTTTCCAAAAATAGAATAACATGGGGTAACTTAGGCCCGAGTAAAATGGCCAAACAAAGTAGACGGTCAATTAATGGCTATTAAATTAATGTTATGATAAGCAGGCCACGGAGAATACTGTGTTGCTTTTCAAAGGGAAAGCTTCTTTCTTCTATTGCCTTTTGCATCATTTGTATCCCTTTCTACTACACCATGTTTTATGTAACATTTTCCTGGTACCCGTTTGCTGGTAAAAACGTTTTAAAGCACTTTGTCATGACAATCTGCAACACTTAATTAAGGAACTAGGGGGTATATTCACAAGAACGTGCGCTAAACATCTCCAAAAAATGTTAACGCAACTTTACACATCGCAGTCCATCGCGGGAAAATAACCCCGTGTTAACGTGGAATTCACAACACGGCGGTACCATGAGATAGTCTCCTGAAACCGCGGACAATGTCTGCAATACAACCACCGCAACAGAGATAAAAACACAAACCCCAACAAACGTGCGATGAGCCCATTCGCGACAAGGAAATCAGCGATAAGCAGCGCCAGGCCTGCCATACACACACGGCAGGCGGGAAAATCACTACAAAAGGAGAAAAAACACACAAACACAAAATGACCAACACCGAAGCACCATGGAGGCAGCCGGAACAGGCGCAGAGGACGAGCGCAACCCCACAAGTCCCCCGGACGACCAGCCCGGGACCACATTGACAGGGAAGGGCAAGGACAAGAAGAAGAGGAAGACTAAGTTCAGTCCGCAGGAGAATAGGATCCTGGTCACGGAGGTGATAGAACACCATCAACAACTGTTCGTCGCCTCCAATGTGTCATTGGGCACAAAAATGGATTATGGCGGGCCATCGTGGACAAGGTGAATGCCGTCGGAGAGCACAAGAGGACAATGGACGAGGTCAAGAGGCGATGGAATGACATCAAGAGCAAGACCAAGGATAAACTCGCAGGCAACCAGAAGGCAGCAATGCAGACTGGAGGTGGGAGCCCAGCGCCACAGCTGGAGCTGGATGACATGGAGGAGCTGGTGTCGACAGTCATCAGTGTGGAGACCGTGGCAGGAGTCGGGGACCGGACACTGCTCGACATGACAACACCACAGCAACAGGGTGAGTAACCACCAGGTACTGGGGGACGGGGGGAGATGGCCACAATGGCACACATGCACAATCAAGCAGAGCACAGTGCACACCCACAATCACTCTGGATCATGGCCCTGATCTACACACTGTCACAATGTACATTGCCATGCTGTCTGAATGCCAACATGTACCATGCGGCCACATACATGAGGACATATTGTAACACAGCATCTCCCCTTCACCCTGCAGGGGCACAGTCAACGCCACCTGCAGAGCAGTCCCAGCCACTCTTCACTGATGACGAGGAGGACACCACCAGCATCGACACCCAAGCCCTCCAAGACATCATGGAACTCATACGCAAATCACCTCCAGGACCAGGGCAGCCCAGCTGCATCGAGGAGACCCCACCCACTCCACAAACCACCCAGCAGGAGGCACCCACAACCCCGGCTGTCTCCCAAGACCCCCCCGAACAACACATGGCCTTCCAACGCCATGTGTTGGAGGTCCAGAGGGAGATGGCTGAGCAGGTGCGGGTGGGGTTCGACCTCATGGCTACCAAACTTGACGCCATCCATGGGTGTCTGAGTCCCATCAGGGACCACCTCCAGTCCCTAACGGACACCCACACGCCGATCCATGGTCTCCAACGAGCCCTGGCTGACATCGCTGGAGTCATGACTCGGAGACAAGAACACCTGTCCGCTCAGAGTGGCTCCAGCGATCTCAGCCGTGAGATGGCACACATGCGGAGGCTCATGGAGGACATGGTGCGGATGGAGGCGGAAAGGATGGCAGCCACCGCTGCACATCAGCTAAATGTAGCTGGGATCTACCATGCCCTGCATGTCCTCGTCATGGCATTGCTGCCACAAGGCGTGGCGCAGATGAATGCTGCTGCCCCTACACCATCCACATTTCCGCCTCCTGGTGTGCCCATGCCTCAAAGTGCGGCAGACAGTTCCACTCCGGCACCTGATGTGTCACTGCCACACAGTGCGGCCGACAATCCACCTCCGGCCCCTGATGTGTCAGTGGCACACAGTGCTGCAGCCGGAACTGCACCACCCACAGGTGGGGCAGGGCACACATCCGAGGACATGGCTGGATTTGGGATCAGAAGGAGGCACTAGCATTCATTTCCGCCACCTGGCCTGTTGCTCCTTGGTGCCGCACATGGCCCCATGACCTCCCACTGACCCCCGATACACTCTGCGGCACTCACCTTGGACCACGACATGGACTTCCATATCCTGTTTGGTGACCAATGACACTGCGACCAGACTGCGGACTGTACTCTTCCTCATCCTCTGTCCTTGTGATTCTCCGATGGACTCTGGCTGGCCCTCCACGGGCCCATATTGTGAAGTGGGGTTGGCATGGCCCTGTACTGCTCCAGCTGCTGAACTCCACTGGGTGTGCAATAAACATTCAGGAACGCACTGCTGTGTCATGTCTTTCATCATTCAAGTATGAATGTGTGGATGAATGTAGGGTCAGTGATTCCCCCTAACATCAATGATGCTCATCTAGTGGGATTCCAGTCACAGTGTGCTACGTTGCCGACTGTGTTGTGGGTGCCGTAGACACCACAACAGGGACACACGCATTAGTCACTTCCTTGTCCGGACATGGACTGCACCACGCCCACAGCCCCAGAGGAGTCGTTGCAAGCCCTGCTCTGGTCCTGCGTACGCCAGTACAGACCACTCCGCTTACGCAACAAGGGGGGGGCCACATAACCACATGTCACAGGTTTACACGCTAGTGGTCTGCAGGTCGCTGGTCTAGTTGTCAGCATGTCGCGGCCAATCCCTGAGGGCAGGTTTGCACACCCACTACACCCAACCGGCGCAGGCGTCACAGGCCATGTGACCCAGAGTATATGAGGGGCCAGCAACGTCACATTCCGCACTGCCGGAGGTGACTGGATGACGAACGTACCACGGGGCTCAATCATGAAGGGCCCACGAGTTGTTGCGCACAGGGTTAGTGGCACCTGAGGCCTTGCGCCGCATGGGCCTACCACCACGTGGCGCTGACTGGGGTTGCACAGGGTTAGTGGCACCGAAATTGCTGAGCGGGTGTGCAGCCTGCAATGATGACGTGTGCAGTGATGTGGTCTCTGCCATGGATGCCTCAGGACTCAGCGCCATGTGTGGGACCTGCTGGGCCGCGGTGCGGGTCCGCATGATGTGGAGCATGCCATGTTGGCGGGACCGGGGCCTGGAGCTTTCACGGGCACGTGGTGTGCCCACTGGTGGACACACAGTCAGCGAAAGGTGAGCATTGGGGCCCGGGGTGCGCAAGGGCGGACAGCCAGCGCTGGATGGCGGGAGGGGCTAGGGTGCGGCTGCATGTGTGCGCAGGGGCGGACAGGCGTTGTTGCCGTGTGCAGTGGGATGGACTCTGCCATGATTGACTCTTGCCTCGATTACAGATAGCAGACCTGGTGGCTTGCAGTGTATCCCGGCACTTGTTTGGAGGCACACCCGTGGCAGCAGGTGAGCAGTGGTGCCTGGGTGCGCGGGGGCGGCAGTGTCCTTGCTTCTCTCTCCGTCTCTTTCTCTCACTTCATTTCACTTTCACTCTCCCTTCCTTTCCTTCGCTCTCTCCCTCTCTTCATCTCTCTCTCTCTCTCCCTCTCCCTTCCTTTCCTTCTCTCTCTCCCTTTCTTTCTCGCTCTCTTTCTCTCTCTGCCTTTCTTTCATTCTCTGTGTCTCGCTCCTTTGATGTGCGCATGACATGTTCTGATTTTGTGCTTTATTTTCCAGGCTGTGACATCATGATTGTCCCGGACGGACCCGACAGGAGTCTTCCGCATTGGTGTTTTGTGTTGTTTTTCAATAAAGTTTTTGGTTGTTACTTCAATGATGAGTGACTGTTTCTCGTTCTTCTGTCTCAACATGTGTGTTTCTGTTTGTCATTGTGCGACGTCATGCGCTTTTTGTGACTCTTGTGTCGTGCACAGTATGTGTTTGTCCGTGGGGGGGCTGGGTGTGGTGGCAGTGGGTGTTGTGGCCCTCATGGGTCTCCGAGCTGCAGGATCATTGTCTCAACGGTATATGTGGGTCATCAGATGTGGCTCTGGCCTGGGCTCCCTTTCATGCTGCAGGTAGTCGTCCTGCTCAACACCAGCAAAAGGCAGGTGTTAAATCCCTGCTGCTACCGCGGCTTATCGCCTGTTTTTGGTTCGCATCGCAGATCTGGCAGTTCGTTGTGAAAGTGGTGTGGTGGTGTTTTGGTGTGTTTTTGCACGGGAACGCCTACTCTGCATCTCATTAGGGTTAGTTGAAGGTGTCACCCGTGGAGGTAAATGTTGAGGCGGTTATCGCGGGAATACTTGCGTTGTCTGCAGTTTTCACCCACTTGTGAATGGGGTGTTAAATCTGTCACCACTTTTGTTGCGTTAAGTTGGCGATAACTCGGAGATAAGTCCTTGTGAATATGCCCCTAGGTCTTTCAAACTTTGCGGTATACCTTTCACTCTCTGAAAACAGTATTAATTTGATGACCAGTGGCAAACAAAATTCTTTCACAGGCTTAGTTTCCTCTATTATCCTTTATAAAGAAGTAGTCTATCATCTACAATATCAATTCTGCATGTTTAAGCTTTCAAATCTCCATTGATGTCTCCAACAGCAACTTTAAGTTCAAATATCTGTAACACTTTTTTTTCTTAGTGGTCACGTATCGTAGACCGTTTTAGCTCACCAGTATCCATCGATTGACTCTCCAAAGCAGCCGCAAAGCTTCTGGCTTTTGTGTTTTCTTTAGATTGTAGGACTTTCCTCTCACAGTGTTTCGGGCAGGCTGAGACATACTAAAATAATCAAAGAAAAAGGAAGCAATTTTTTGATGATCAAAAGCACCTTGGCCTAATCAAGATTCAGAGGGAGAAGAGCTCCGCACGGACAATGCCAACACCCTTGAAGACTGGCTCTCGAATCTCCCCAGGCCCTTGCAGCAAGTTTAAAAGGAAGTATTTGAAGGGGAATGTTAAAACTTACATTCAGTGTAAGGGCTGGGGTTACAGCGTTTTCTAAACAGGGACCTTAAGCTAACATAGTTGGGAACTTACAGTGTACAGGAAAAAGCCTGACAGACACAAAGACACAGACTTACAGCAAAGAGAGAGAGATAGGAAGTGCCATTGGCAGGATAAGCAGTGGAGGAGGATACAAAAAGAACTGGTTGGATTACTGTGGGGGGCTGGGGGAACAGAAGAGCACATGTAGGAAGTCTGGGTGCAGGTGGCTGTTCATCAGAAGTATGAGGATTGGTGAGCGAGGATTTATTAGAGTATGAGAATCAACACCGGAATCACAGGTCACGGAAATTATTCCTGGGATTCAGGGAGAATGGGTAGGACCTCAACTAGTTCTATAGCAACCAGAGGAACCTAGACACCTGCAAAGGTGTTGTCACTCCAGCAATGTGGCAACCCTGTGTATGCAGTTTCTAATCAATGAGACAAGGTAGGACTCGTATGACGTCTTTCCTCACCTTTGGCATCAGTGGTTAAAAGTCAAGCAAATCTTTATAGGAGGTGGTTGGGGGCGGAGTACAGCAGCTTAAAACTTAGCAATGCCCACAAATATATACTTACTTAAAATTAAATAACTTTGCAATGAATTTACAAATTAAGAACAGAATACATATACATACAAGGAAGAAATCTAGATTGACCTAGAGTTAACATTCTCTGAAATCGAACTTACGCCTGTAGACACAGCATGGAGGCACTAAAGAAGCCATCTAGGTACACCTGTGCACATGTAAGCATATATGATCATCAAAGTCCTTTGGGGCGAAGCATTCGGAGGTTGGATCATGAGCATTAAGGCTGCGCTCCCAGGTAGGTGGCTTATGGCTTCTGCAGATTTCTTGGTTCCAATAAAAAGGTATAGCATGCCTACAATCTCACTGGGTGCCAACTTACTTTGTCCCAAGGTAGAGCTCTTCAAACATACGTAGTACACAGAGTTGCTACGGGCAACAGGAAGACGGACTTGCTGCAGTTTCTCATATTAATAGGGCAAGCACGCAACTCTACTGGATTCTGTTCTGCAAGATCAGGACTAGGAGGCAGATGGGCCGGGGTAAGGGCAAAATATTTTTCCTGAACATATGTCCCAGGTTGTCCTCAGCAGAGCAGACTATTCCGGGTCTGAAATGTTGACACTGTATCTGATAAAAATGCAAGTCTTGTGCTCTGAATAAGGATTTAAGTCCTTGCTAAGAACTAGTGTTGTTTACAATAGGGAAAAGTGCCTCCAAACACAGAATGTACAATCATGTAACAGTACATCCTCAATATACATTACCATCATTTCAAATCTCTTGTCACAACACTCTGCATCTACTCATTCCTGCTTCAGACTCCGTTCAGATTTGGAGGGAGAAGGGCTGGGATTCTGCCTGGTCCAAACAAAAATATTATGCAAAATATATATGTCTAGTCTACAACTAAAACATTTTAATTGTACCTCCAACGAGACAGGTCTGCGAGGATGCAGTCTGACCTATACATTAATACACATACTCTGGGAAGGTTCAGTGGTGAATGCATACTGTGCTAAAGTATTGAAAGTAATTTATGAGGCTGTCGGAGAGACACTGATAGACACCCACAATCCTACTAGGGAGAGGGGAGGGCCCAAACATTTACTGCTACCGCAAACTATTTGTTAACTTTTGGACTAATAGTTGCGAAGCGGAATGTAGCACAGTGATGGAGAAATGCAACTACCCCAAAGCATAAGGAATGAACCCGGAAAGTGGATTGGTGCATGGCTGGTGAAAGAGCGGTCTACACAGGAAGCGGATGTCCCAAAACGCTTCAAAGGACATGGGGAAGTTGGAGGGCAGTACATAGAATAGACAATATTTGAAAGAGTAGAAATAGCATAATGCGTCAGGAGAAGGATGCACATGGAAGGGCTGCACGTTGAAATTAATAATTAATCACCAACACAAATGGAACAAGTATACATATACAAAGTTCTATCCACATAAAAGTATTACAAACTTCACTAATTTATGGTTGCTTTGAAGCTTTGGTGACACATTAATTTTGCTGTAGTTACATCTAAGTCTTGTATTGAAAGTCATTTTTATTGTACCAAGCTCAATAAAATAAAAAAGACATTTGAGGGAGAAAATCATTTTATAGAAATGTGGCAGGTAATATGTTTCTCCTACATCCCACATAGAGGCTGCTTTGCATCAGCCAACAGTATTATGAAATACCTATGTGGCTGGCAAAGATTTTGCGTCTGCTGCTAATCTCTTAATATTAAAAATGCCTTTTTGAGACATGTTCAGTGACATATACTAAAAGCATAAGGGGCATATGACATTACTAGAGGGAGAATTGTGTGGATGATTGATGGAAGCAGATGGCATGCTATTCAAATAGTCCCTAAGTGATGTGCACAAGCGCACGGATAGCCCCATCGTTAACTGCGCTTTAGAAGTACTATGAACATGAAGACAATTACTGGGGAACAAGGATTAGAGACTATTACTATGCTAGGCATGAAGGACTTTGCTGAGGGTAGAGAATGGTGAGGATAAATGGGCATGGAGAGATTAACTGAAGCGGACTGTAAGAGGAGGGATGCTGAAGGACAGAGGGCATGTGAGAATTACTAGTGGCGGAGAGGGGACGTGAAGAAGACCAGTGGAGTCAATGGTTTGACGAAAGTACATTATGATTGGTGCTTGCAGGGAGCATGTGGATCATTCCAGATGTGGCAAGAGGAAATTAGTGGGACATGAGGCAACGAAAGAAGGGGATTACTTGGAGCATTAACAGTATTTTTGGGACAGTGGGCATGAGAAGGTTTGCAGGGGTAGATGGCTAGAGGGTGTTTGCTGGGGGCCACCGAGGACATGCTGAGCAGCAGATTTATGGTCTCAACCTTCACAAAGTCTATTCTCACGGATGACAACTGTGACCCACAATTAGCAGATTATTCTTTAGTACTATAAAACTGAACCTTATTTGTGCATTAGTGGCATCGTAGGCCAGCATACCTGGCTCAGCCTGACAACTAGTTAGGAGTCGAGATTAAAAGGGTTCCGTGAAATAAGGTTGTGAGATTACCCAATCTTGGCTGTGACAGACAACAGTCCAGGAACAGAGAAGCAATCAGCAGAAACCTTGGACAGATCCCATGACCAGAACATCAATCTCTTGCAAATAAGAATGTTGTGATCTCAGGTCCCATGAGTCACATGACAGTGATCCAAAATAGAAGGAGCCATAGAACAACATGATCTAGGGTGCCACTGTACATCATGATTTATGACATCCTGAGCCACAGAACATGGTAAAAAAAAAAAGAGGGGGGGCGCTGCACGCAACGATACATCATAAGGTAGATAGCGACCAAGGATATAAAAACCAACACTGAATCAGGAACCAGGATATCAAAGCAAGGTACACTGAGATTTGACTTATCACAAACCACAGAAAATTGTTATCTTTCAAGCTAAAAGTCGGTAAAACTACTTGGATGACATCTTTAATTAAAAGTTCATTGTCATTTAGTTTCATCTTAATATAAAAGAAACAGTGGAATTCTTTACGTCTATAAAAGAACTGATGAGTGTAATAAGCATTCATATCAACAACTGTGAAATGGTGAAAGTGTGAGTGCAATAGGTCTATGGCATCTCACCATCATTTGGATGGTCGCAGTCATTGAGGGAAAATACAGGGGACAAGCGGAGATTTGGAAATACAAATCTGCAGCTGTAATTGTAATTGACTGCATTGGTACTGAACTATGAAGGCAAATATCCATCATAGACCCTAAGAAAGTCTAAAGTTATATCTGGACACTTCTAATGAAAGTACTGATATGTAGGCACTATTTTATAGCGATTTCCTCCAAACAATCTGTGTAACTTAGGTTCATTGGTACCTGAAAGCAGTTGGGGATACCACCTAAGCACACTAACCCTAATCTCAAAACAGAAAGAAGAAAGCTTTTTAACATTGTGGGTCTTGAGGAAGGTGGAACAATTATAATATTACCACCGAAATGTATGTCAACCATTTCCAAAGTCCCTAAACAACCACAGGAGTCAAGAAGTCTGGCTAACCCCTTACTCTTGAGCCAGCCAAAGTGTCTCAGCAGGGGTTCCTCAGTGTTCGGCTCTTAGCCCCACAATGTTTAACATCTATAGGTCTCCCCTTGCCGATTCCTACGCTGATGATACACAGACTATCGTTTCTTTTGGTAAGGGATTACCTATCAAACAGGATGCTATCCAACCTTGCTTTCTGCTGTTTTTCGCTGGATGAGCTATAATCAACTGAAGTGTAATACCGAAAAAAGACTGAGGTTCTCAATGTGGGACACAACTTTGATGTCAATCTGGAAGTGCACTGGCCAAAAAGGGCTTGCCCACCCAATCCTCAAGTTGACATGGTAAAAAACTTGGGTATATAATTTGACAAAGATATGTCGTTCCACAAACAAATCAACTCAGTGGTTGGGGTGTGCTTTGGCTTCTTACGTATGTTGAAAACATTTCTGCATTTCCTATCAGTTCCAATTAAGATTACAGTGATTCTGGCTCTGGTCATGTCCAGACTGGACTATGCCAATGCTTTATATGCCGGTTGGCCGCAATACCTGGTGAGGAAATTATAGACTCTCCAGAATGCTGCTGCCAGGCTTGCTCAATCTTCCTAGAAGAGAGCAGGTCACCTAACATTTGCGCAATTTGCACTGGCTCCTCGTTAACAAGCGGATATTATTTAAGACCTCCAAGATCTCTCTGTTAACCCACAGAGCACTGCATAACTCGGGCTCAGCCTACTTATCCTCCACGATTTCTTACAATAATCCTGTGATAGCCATCTGGCCACGATTACAAGGGTTCGTCTTGCTAAAGCTGGTGGTCGTTCCCGTTCCATTTTGGGGCTGCTGGGCTGGAACAATCTTCCTTTGGAACTGCGCCAGATCGACAAGGAAGGATTTTTTTTTGTAAAAAGCTCAAGACATGGCTTTTTGTTCAGTAGCTGCTTGTGGGTGATGTCATGTTATGTCATACTATGACATATCAACAATATTGTAAAGAATTTCGAATGTTTGTGGAGGGGCTACTACACTGCTTCAATTCTCTCGTGTGCCTCGCCACAAAGCGCCGGGACACTGTTTTCAGTAGCCGTGCGCTAAATAAATCCTCATACATAAACATTCAACAATTGTGAAAGAGATAATTGATAAGCTCCTTGTTTTGGTATTGAAGGAACGGTTGTGAATCTTGTGAAGAAGTGCTGGGAGTGTGATTTTGGTTGTCTGAATCGTATGTTTGTGAGGTTTTTAGATCTGTTTTGGGGTTGTGACCAACGGATTGTATTTTGTACCTTAAAATTGTAATATGAAAATATAATGTAGGATATGTATTTTTGACTTGACATTTGAAATGTATATGTTATAATAAATAAAAGGATTTTTATATGTGCAAGAAGCAATTAAGAAATACATATTTTTGATAAAATATAGGTTTAGTGGATCAGTGATTATCTGTTGATGTGTAATGAAACTGAAGGAATACAGGTGCAGCGGGATTGTTCTGATATATATTAATTGCATCACGATCTCCTGTAAGCTACCATTTGCACACTTAAGCATTATGTGACTCTCATGGTGAAATATTAATAAAAGTAGTGCGATTAAACATCGAATAATATACACAGAGACAGCTTATCGTTTAACTGTATTTGCAGTAGTGACTGTTTCCTGTGACATTGAACAGATTACTATAGCGCAAGTCCAGTGAGAGTTCAGTAGAAACATCTGAAAGACGGGCCTTACATGAATAGTTTAACAAATTTGGTGTTAGTTTTCTTATAGAGATTAAACTTGTAAATATGTGCATCCAGTTTCTCAGAACAGTAGAAAATACAGACTGCTTAATATAGCTAGGAAAGCCCTGCTACCAAAAGACGTGAATTTTTCATAGCTGTTTGCAAGCTGTGCCAAGCATATACTATAGCGCCACTGGGCCCATTTTTCTTATTAAACCCTTTATCTCCCAACACTACACTACGGGTTCATTTACTAGGTCCTCCAATGGGTCTTGCTTCATTTCAATTATCACTGCTAGACCAAATCTCCTGAAGAAATTCAGTCAGACCAAGATCATACAAACCAATAATTCAGTCAAAGCTATGCAGAATAATAACATTAGTACCTGCTGTCCAGAGATCTCTTTATTGAAATTCCTATCCCTCATTAATAACCCAATTGGAATGCACAATCAATTATTGGAAACAAATCATGGAGAGTCAAACAAGATTTAGTTAAAGTTAGATTTTTAATCGGAGTTGAAAAGGAGCGACTACATCAATATCAGGCATTTAAGATCTCAGAGTACAGGATAATCAAATCAAATTTTGAGATAGCCATTAATTACCAAAGCTCTGGAAAAGTTCAGGGTAGGGCATGAACCATTACAGCTCAAAGGTACTCTCTCATGAGGGAAAGAAGTGCAGAAATAGTGCACACAGTGAATGCTTCAGTCCAAAAGTACAGCCAGTAGAGTCCGCAAGGAAGTATGGAGAAGTCATGTGGAAGGGTGTCTCTCCAAAAGAAAAAACGAATAATAAGGCAACGTCTATCCGTCACATCAATGTATAATATAATCCTCACGTTTGGGGGTGACACCGCCTGGGCCACCTCATCTGGTCAGACCACTCAGTCCATTGGTCAGTTCGTATAGGGAGACTGTCATGCAGCATAAAGAAGACACATATTATAGCAAAAATGTGGTGATCATCACGTAAGCTGTCAAACCATTTATTATGTATAACTTTCAAACAATAGCCCTTTTGCAAAAGCGCATGAGTGAGTTCAAGAGGACAGTTTCTCATGGCAGATGTTCCCAAAGTAGCGAAATTGTTGCAAACAGATCTCGTATGCAAATGTGAACTCTCAAAATAAGACATAGTTTCTCTTCACATTGTAAATTTACTAAGCCTTTCCATGAAATTAGAATCAAGCAAAGTAAGGAAAATGTAGGCCTAGATTGAATTCGGTTCATAAAAAACATAATATAAAAAAATAGAAATATACATTTCATTACTAACCTTTGGGACTTTATATATTTCCTTCAACTCATTTGCACTAGCAAAGCATTTTAGTTTCATTGTAATTAACACGTGTAACTATGACATATTACTGTGTGTAAAATTACTTCAAAACATAAATGATTAATATTGTTTCTAGTAATTCACATTAGTAGATGTATGAAGATTATTCCCTAAACGTTACACGGTATTTGGTTTTAGTAGAGAAGTGCAGCACCTTTCTCACTTGGTGCACAATTTCACATATGCACAATATGGAGTTTTAGAATGAGACTTCTCAATAATTCACATAATATCCTCTAGATTACACTAATTTCATTAGTATTTCATAAGTTTTTAGACCATGTGAATTTATCGCTTAACATTTTTCTATTATTTTTAAAAAAGATACACCAATACTAGTTAATAGAGTACAGCCTATGTTATTCAAATGACTAATTCTCATTTAATTTACTCGTCTGCATGCTTTTACGATGCAGTAACTAAGTCTCCAAGATTTTCTCGTGTTTTTCTGTAACGTATAGTTAGCACAGTTAGTGCACGTGTGCCATCTTTACTCTCAAATGTGTCATAATCAGTTTTTGAGTCAGTTAAAAAAAGATCAGCAGTTTATCTGCTTCATCACATACTAATCTGCTATGAACGATCTTATCTGACTAAGCTGGCAGGGAAAATAGAACGCAGTACAAATCATGACTAGAAATGTGCAGTTTCAAGACTGGTCTAAGGGAAAAGGTAATAAGGGAACAGTAGAGAGAAATACTGTACTGCTACCTCGCATGCTACAGGACTGTGCGATGGAGGGTAAAATAAATCCAATGTGAGATTCACAAGGTAGAGCTGGTGTCATTACAAAGCGGTAAGCGCAGATCTATCAAGTTGCGCAAACAAAAACACACAGGAACAGAAACACAAGTCATTTGAGGTCCAAAACTTATGCAGATAGATTAAAATGGCTAAACTGTTGAAAATTCACAGAGGGCCGAGAAGGCAGTGGGGGCTCCCTAAAGATGGATGCACTTTGAGTGACCCCCTCCCACACTTCAGAATAGAGCTTTGAGGTCTCAATAAGTTAAACAGGGAGAACCCTCACGGGCTTCCTAGACTATCAAGCTCACGGAGGGAAAAACACCACACTTCAGCACAGTAACACCAGTGGCATAACAGAGTCCGCGCGGTGCGGGGGGCCCCCTCCTGCACTGGAAGGTCCCTGGCCTGAGATCTCAGAACTGCATCCGGAGTGTTGGGGGTCCCCTGCATATACTTTACAGCCCCCCTCCCCCTCAAGTTTCGTTACACCACTGAGTAACACAGGACATAGGGAAGCATGGCTCTCAACAGACAAGCATTTTTTTGCAGAGGTTTTTTTTTTTATATAGCGCAAACTTGACCCGAAGGAATCGGCTATCAGAGCGCTTTCCCCAAGCACCAGTTGCGTTACATGAGGACACATTCATGCAATGGGCTTTCTATCCAAACATCCTAAAACAGGGGCCATCTGCATATCAAGTGTGGGTATGAACCAGCATATGTGTGGCCATTGCCCTGTACTGCAACCTGTTGGATACTGACTCTTCATCTCAGTGAAAGTGACTGGCAGCAGTGGTAATGCGATTGTAATCACCCGTCACAGTTCTTCCCAATGGAGGGGGTGGATTACTCTACTAGCTCTCCCCTAAACAGGTCCATTTAAACTAACACACCAGGGGTTCCTAGCCAGTCCTTCTGTATGGGTAAAACACATGCTGTGTGTGGGAGGTTCAGAGCAATATGGGTGAACTGTGGCATCATGTCCAAGATGATGGTTCTCCTGGAGGCTGCATTTGTCTAGGGTGGATATGGATGCCAACAATTCCCCATTATTCAAGTTCCCTTCCTTGAAACAACATTCAACCTGTTTGTTCAGCGGGGGTACTGCAATGCCATTAACTATGTTCAAAGCAGGTTTCCCTTACTCTAAAGAAACTCACCCCCCCCCCTATTTATTTATCTGTTGTAGGCTATTGCTGAGCAATAGTAGACTACTACTGGACTTTGTCTGACAGCAATCCACATCAGCCCCCTGACTGGTTTTGAAACCCCGCTAACGAGAAGACAGACAGAGATACACCCTTCTCTAGGATTGATTGAAGTGCTTACATTTTAATTTAGAAAAGGCAGTACTTTGATTGGCCCAGGCTTTCTACACATGGCTCCAAAGTGGTGTAAATATCGGGCCTTTGGTCCCAGTAGGTTGTACACCACATGGACAAAGTAAAGGCTCTAAAAAGGAGCCTTGTCCAGAGGTACTACCTGGAGCTGAACATCAAGTTTTAGTCCGATAGTACTGGCATAGTATTTTCCACCTGGAGACTAACAGTTTGCCGAGATGAATAGTTTGAAACGAGGCAAAACTCTTCCCATTGCCAAACTGTCAACATTCCACTGAACATGATGTAGTGCTGGCACTATTTTCTGCTTCATTGCTGGTTGGGGTATGGTTGCAGAAACTTTGGACTGCACAAAAGATACATGAGAATGGGCCACAGTTGCATTAAAATCATTGCTGAAGGGTCTCCTGTTTCATTAGTTGCTTTTTGTGGTTTTTCAGAGCTGTTTGTTGGGTAAGCCCTGTCTGGGTTGTACGGTTAACCACTCACTTCTTGGCTGCTGGAACCCTTGAGCCCCTTGCTCAGCTTTCTTACTTCTTGCAGTTCCAATCCTTTCCAGGTCTTCATAGACCGGGCCACTTGACATATATACGGAACTGGAGGACCAAATTATGCAGCAAGGTTAGGTCATTTTTTATTTTAGATTTTTCTAAAGAATATGAATATCCAAAGGTGTTTTGGTGCTATTTCAGTCCCGAAGGCATGACTTCCGTAAGATATAAACAGTCAAGTCTTTAGAAGTGTCCTTAAGTTAGACAGATTGGCTTCACATCATAATGTTTAAAGTAGAGAATTCCAGCACGATGCTGCATGGACGCAAAAGATATTCACCCTTGGTGGACTTCCTTTATTTTCAGGACTTGTATTAGAGCAGAGAATCCTGGTACGAAGATACCAGGAAAACACTGCTTGTAAAATGCTGGGATTTGACCATGCAACACCGTAAAACACAAAGGCTTTAAAGAATAATATGCTTCTCAACTGGAAGCCAGTCTAGAGCTCTCAAATACCCTGAAATCCGAGCATGAATTGGTAATACAAGAAGCAACTGAGCTGTACAATTCCAAACGAGCTGAAGGCAGTTCAGTGCCTATGCTAGTAAATACAGAAATAAAAGTGGTAGGTGTTTGATATCCATTCGGGCTCCTACAAGCACATGTATGATCTGTAAATGCACTGATTTTGGGGTAAAGGGCAGGGTTTTCTTAAGTTTCTATATAATGAAAGTAAGAGGCAGAAACTCTCAACATGGGGAGAAAATGGGAGATGCTCTTTGAAGGTGATCCCTACGTTTTGCAGGACCTCAACTACTGTAGGGCACTGGCTGACAATGTGTAGCCACCATTCAGAAGTCCAGCAAGAACGGGGGCCGGGAGGGAACCCATTCCCTACTATTAGTACTTGTGAAAACTGAAATGTCAAAGGGAACACACAAATGCCAGGGGTGAAAACATTCTAAAAATCTGCTCCTGGAATATAAACGGGCTAGCCAGCAAACTGGGTGACTCACATACTATGCAATATCTATGCAAGTTCCACATGGTGTTGCTGCAAGAAACCTGGGCACATGAATCGGTGCCATTGGAAGGCTTCTCAAACTTTTTCTTTCCAGCGACTAAAGCACAGTCATCGAAAAGGGGGTCTTGCAACTTACCTATCAACTTCTAACCGCATGGAGGGCGAAGAGCTAAAAGACAGACACGAGGGCCTGCAAATTGTGGAAGTGGCCGTGAAAACATCCAATGGTCGAATGTTTACTACAGGAATAGTGGACGTATACATCCATCCTAGTAAGATGGCAAGATCAGAACTCTCCAAAGCTCTGACGGAAGACTTCATGAATCTGAAACTCAAACAAGGGATCAGCTCCCTCAGTCTCGGGAGACATTAATATAAGCCTGATCGGGGCATCTTCACCAAAGGAAGACCTAACTGCACAAGACCTAGCTTAGGGTATAAAGCATCAAAAAAGCCCAAAAAACACAGAAATGACAAAAAAAGGTCGGCTGCTAATAGGCAATCTTGAACATCTTGGCTTAGAGTCCTAAACAGCCGCTTTGCTGGAGGCCAACCGCCGGGGCGATCATATCACTCTAAAACTGAAGCATCCTTGATTGACTATACTTTGATGGCTATATCCCTAATGCAACATGTATCTTCATACGCCCTGGGAGAGAGGAATAAATATGACCATCGCCCTCAGGAGATAGTTTTATCAATCACACAACTAGAACATGAGCCGTCAAACGACCAGGATACAATTGAAAACAAGACAATAAAATGTACGTCAAATTCCTTACCAACTCTCATTCAAAGTGCGAAGGAATTATTTTACAAACTAGACAATACGCATGATCCAGTAAGAAGATGGGAGAACTTCACAGCAGAATATGCGGTGCTCTCTGCAACCACAGTCGAAATCGACACAAAGGCCCGGGAGTCAATACCTACCTGCAAGGGACCCTGAGGAGAAGTAATCAAATCAGGGGGAAAAAAAGGGGCGTAAAATCAATTGTGGAGACAACTGAGAAAAGCCCCAACCGACTTAAGCCTTTGGCATGATTTAAGGAAGGCAAACAAACTCTTAAAGAAGCAGAAATGGAAGATTCTGAAAACAAGCTAAAAGAAACCTTCCGGGCTAAACTACTCTGAAAAGCCAAAAGGAGCAATTCGGCAAATTTTTGGCGGTCAATAAATAACATCAACAAATCTTTGCCACAGGCACCAGGTTCGAACATCTCAGAAGGCACCTTGGACAGCTTCTTAACTACTCGTTTTAACACACTGGCTACAACTCATACAAATAGAAAGGAGTACACACCTCCAAGACAACAGGAACAAATCTCTAACCAGCTTACATCTTATGAAATGATTGCAGCCACAGATCAAAATCCTGGAAGGTGAGCTGAACCTTCGCTAATAATTAGTATACAGAATATCCAGAGGCACATCTCGAAAGGCCGACAAGGGGGCACACCAGGCCCCAATGGGTTTGCACCACCAATCTTTAAAGAAGAAACAGCATATTGGGCAGAGAAGCTAGAGCCACTTTTCAATTCTATCCCATCAAGTGGCAGAGTCCCCGCATTATCGAATGGCTCCGTGATCTCGCCAATATTCAACGGGGGGTTGAGACATAAATAAACCTGAGAATTACCGCCTAGTAGCATTAATCGATAATGAAGCAAAATACTTTGCAAGTATTGTTTTGGATGAGTTGCAGTTCTAGGCAGAGGAACATCATATCATGCCACCGAACCAGACAGGCTTCACCAAAGAAACAGGATCCATAACAAAACTTCATGGCCCTTACTCTACTAAATGATTATGCAATAAAATATAAACAATCTGTTCACCTATGCTTCATAGACTATAAATCGGCTTTTGACAAGGTGAGCCGAAACACTCTATGGCAAAAACTGGCAGGCTGGAAAATACCAGATGGCCTTCTAAAAGCTCTGCAAATGCTGCACACGTTACATGGATAAGGATAAAACTTTGAAATGGCTCCCGCCTGTTTAGGCGAATACCAACAGCAGAGGGTCTAAAACAGGGATGCATCCTCACTCCAACACTTTTCAATTTGTTTTTCACGGATCTCCCACCCCTATTAAATGTGGTAGATAGTCAGGCACCAAAACTAGGTGAGTTTATAACATCAAATCTTCTTTATGCGGATGACTTACTTCTGATAAGCAGGACAATAGTGGGATTGCAGCGACTCCTGGACACAGCTGCGGATTACGCAAAATGGAAATGGGCTAACTATTAATTTGACCAAAACTAAAACACTTACGTTCCGAAGGAAAAAACTGGGGAACCATTGTTGGCGACTGGCTACTGAAAAAGTGGAAAATACAGATAAATACAAGTACAGGGGAGTTCTTTTCTCCCCAAACTGGAGTTTTGCAGCCCAAAGTGAAGAAATTAAGAGGAAAGGGCAGGCGCTTGGAGTTGCCTGGGAATGGTCCACAGGAAAATGAAAGGTTCTTCCTTGAGCCCAATCTTGCAGGTAGCCCAGTCCAAAATCCTGCCTACATTAGCATACGGAAGCAAGGCTCTGAGAGGCTGGGGCAGCAAGACGCTAGATCTCACAGTCACAAGAATAAACAAAGCAATTTTCCATCTACCGGGTTACGTATCCCCAGCGCAAATCAGATTAGAGTTTGGCTTGGTCAAACAAACTCTGGGAAGAAATGCGGCATTCATGAACTGCTGCCTAAGACATGCGAAAAAGGGCTACCTAGGTCATCACCTTTGGCTGGAAATACAGGAGACGGAAAGATCACCCATGAGGGCCTATCTACAAAGGCTGCTTGCAACCCTGGATCTTATAGACGTCTGGGACCCGAATTTGAGCCGGAATGAGCTGAAGAAAATAATAAAAACAAACACTAAAGTAATATCTCCTGTAGAGGGGCAAGAAGGCTCTGCACAGAGGAGACACAGCTGGCTAACACTTTGCAACTATAAGAAGTTATCCCCTCAAGGCTATCTAACCACAACTTACACTAGCCAGACAAAGGAAAAATTCCTAAATATCAGGCTAGGGGTAATGCCAATACTGGAGTATAACCCGCCATGGCAAAGAAGAGATTATGGAGATCAATGTAGACTCTGTGGTGAAGCTCCAGAGGACATCATCTATGTGTAATGCCTCTGCAAAGCCTCCTTATATGAATGACAGACAATACTTTGCAAAGAGTTCATTAAGAGAAAGATACGAACATGCAGAGAGCCCATGATCGCGTACTTTAATCCGACGGACCTGATACTCAACAGTGCACTGGTAAAATTCCTCCGGAGTGTGGACAAGAAGATCAAGGCCATGGAACCTAGGAGGCAGAAGGACATTCGCAGTGAAGTACTTTAAAAGACTTCCAAGCTCTTTATACTCTTTTTTTTCTTGTTTTCATTTAGTGTTCTTCATTGCACTTGCACATATCACGCTTTTAAACACAAGAATCTGATAATTTTTATACAGACAAATTTGGTTGCGTTTTAAGAAAATGAAAGATGAATTTTTACAAGGATAAATTATTGATTTTAGTAACAAATAAAATGTATTGCAATGGTTTAAATTAACTACGCAAATAAGCTTAAACTGTGTGTTTTTTCCTGAATTAAATTTTAGGCAATTGACTTTCCAGTCATACAATATACAAAATGAACACAGTAGGGTTCAAAGACAACCTTAGTGGTGGGTCTGTAAGGGGGCATAATGCCTACTTGACTCAGACCCGTAAGGAAGGCATGCACCCAAGCCAAAGCAGCCACTCCAGCACCAGGTCTCGCCAGCCTGTCTGTGAGAATGGAGCGACAGACAGACCATATAAAAGGAGGAAGAAAGATTGCGGAGGGTAAGGGCTGCCTCACGTCTCTGCTGCGTTAAAAGGCAATTTGTACGGCATGACACAGCACATTCTCTGGCAACATTATTTCCTTATTTTGTCATTTTAACAGACAACACTGTCTAGGCAAATGTTTCCCCTAATTAGTACTAGTTTAACATACACACACAGCAATCACCATCTGAAAGGTGACTAGTGGCACTTTTTGGAAACAAGATTTTTTTAAATCTACAAATTAGGCAACAGATGGGCGATTATGCAGTATGTTTGTTAAGTCCATAACTATTTAAATAATGCCACTGTCACAAAATCCTAGAATTCCAGTGGTCCTGCTAATGGTATAATAGACCAAGATTAGTATGATGGCTAAGATCAGCTGGCTTTCAACTGGGGATTGCCTTCAAACTGTGGCATTGCTTTCACCTGCTCACTAGACTTGGAGACTTATGACAGCAGTCACCGTCCCTTACTCGGGGTGGTAGTAGATTGATGGAGGAGATGGGGTGGGAGTAATTCATAAAGACATGGTTTACAGATTCCATTTCAAAACGTGTCTCAAGGAACCCTTGGATCTTTTGGTGCATGGATTTTGCTTGGTTGATGCACACCCCCCTGTGTCGTGTTTGGCTGGACACAATCAATGAAGATAGAGGATTCATCTTTTTCCATAAATGTTACCCTTGTCTTCTCCCTTCCTGTGTCTATTCTTCTTTAGACCCTGGGCATAACAGCCTAGACTGACTGAGAGCAATCTACTTTTGCCAGGAAAAATACTGTCTCACAGCTGTTCCTATTTGCCAGCAACACTTTTTGTTTACTTCCTTCATTCAGCACACCACAGTAGAATAAACATCCCAGGGATCTGTGTTTGTTTCATTTGGCAAGTCACTGATTCCTATTCGAGAGACATGAGCAAACACAGCATTGTGGTGTGCCAAAGTCTTAAAAGACTTCTCACTTTCAAACGTTCTGCCCACTGACTGTGTGCCCCCGCCTTGTGTAGCTAACACTCTTCAAACTCTTAGATGGTGGCTTGCAGGGTGACTCCTCTCATCCTAATAGTGGTCATTTGGAAGTCTCGCCATGTAAGTCTTTAACTATACAATTATCAGCTGCCCGTAATCCAGATCAGTCTATAGCAAGCTTAAAAGTTTGATTGATATGATGTAAACAGTGTTAAGGAACAGGGGATACTTGAAGCAACAAAATGCCATAAGACAACCACGGCCAACACCCACGTGGCAAGACTGTTTAGAGCTCTCCAGGCCCAACTCAACAGAAGCACAACTGAAACAATCAGCTTCAAGAGATTTCAGGGAAGATGCAAGTGTATTCAACGTAAAGCTTTAACACCACTATTTGAACTGCAAAAAAGGAACTGGTAAACATTTATTAAAAAAAAAAGGAAACCGAAACTTGACTTAGTTCCTCTTAGTTTCCAGTCAGTGACAGATTTGTGAACTAGTTCCATGAGAGTGATAGCGGGCTATGGGTGACGGGAAGGTGTGAATCTGCTGTAGGGCTTGGGGTGATTGTGGCGCAAACTTTGCATTTTATGGGTAAAGAACAAACCCTCTTAAAGTGTTTTTGCCATGCATACATTGCTAGAAGGAAGTGCTTGACTTGAAATGGGACCTGTAACCTAGCTATTAAACATACTTATCTGCAGTACTGCACATTATCCCACTAAGCTCTCTCACTGTCGTGTGACCAATTATCATGAGTCAAGTTCTGGACAGCATAATTAAAAAACATATCTGCTCAATCCCCTCACCTTCCGCCAGGGTCACCAAGAATTTGGCACAGTCAGCAGTATTGGGGAATGGATTCTATTTTTATTTTTCTGTAATCATATTTTATTAACATTTCTCAATAAACAAAACTTGACCGTTAATGACCACAGCTACCACATACATGGAGGGCTTGTCCTGCAGAAAGCATGCCAGTCACCCGATCTATCATGCTCCCCATTGAAGGACTGGATTCTAGTGACCTTATTGAAAGAGTCACCGTCAGTCAAGGAGCTAAGGGTCTGTGAGCCCTCACCAACTAACAGTAATTCCAAGCGCCATAAACCCACCACGCTTAGTATGCAACATCCTGCCAATGGAGCACACAGCCACCAAGCCATCCAACTCAAAGTGTGCAGTCCCCACTGTGTACACTTAAGACCATCACAGAGATCATTAGATGCTGAAGGACGTCAGCCTCAGCTAAGGTAGGGATGCAGAGAGGTCTACCGGTGAAATCTTGGTATTGTACTAGTGAGTGTGAGTGCCTTACACTGTCTGTTCTCCTATGCTAATTGCTCTCGGCACAACCAACAGGGACACCATTGGTCTACACACTAAAATTGTAACAAAGTCAAAACACGGGAGCAGACTTTTCCAGTCTATGTACCCAGGCTCTGGAAGAACATCAGTAACAAAGAAAGGAGTATGCAGTTCCTAAGGAGGCTGACAGTGGATTTGGAGTAGGTGCAAATAGCTGCCTACCAAGAGGGAGGATGGGGAATCCTTCCTTTCGGAATTAGGGCCCTCACACACCCAGCCCGCTGGGTGTCATGCTTCATCATTGGGCATGCTCCTCGTCATTGGGCATGCTCCGCCAAAGAGCCCCCACTGAGGGTGCCCGTCGGGTATTGCAGCGCCGACCCGACGAGGAGCATGCCCAATGATGAAGCATGACACCCAGCGGGCTGGGTGTGTGAGGGTCCTAATTCCGAAAGGAAGGATTCCCCATCCTCCCTCTTGGTAGCCAGCTATTTGCACCTACTCCAAATCCACTGTCAGCCTCCTTAGGAACTGCATACTCCTTTCTTTGTTACTAGTATCAGGGCCCGTATGCTGGACCTTTAAAGCCCTTTTTGTGTCTCCTTGTTGTTAACACATCTGGAAGAACATCCCCATATCCATCAGCAAAGCCCCAACAGTACTTCAGTTTAGGAAAGAGTTGAAGACTACTTTTTTAAAGAACACTATATCACAGAGTATTAACTGTCCACAACCCAGCTACCTTTCCTACCACTTGTTAACTCTATGCTGGTCTTTGACCTTGTAGAGCGCTCTGTTCACTTTTGGCTAGGTTCACGCTACAGAAATACAATGTAAATACATACACACTGCTTGCAGATTAGTTTCTCGCTGAGCTAGGCGTTTCTGTCTGCAGATGTGTTGTTGTGGCGAGTTTCCAGTTTGCAGCCGTGCTTCAGTGTGGGATGCGGAAAATCATCTAGCGTGATGATGTTACGCAAATGAATAGTCCTTCATATGCGTGCTTCTGGAGCTGCATAGAAAGGGTCCCATGCATCATCACTGGAGAGACCTGCACATAAGGTGGTTGGTGTACAGCAATGGAGTAATACCAAGGGAAACCGCAAGATCAATGGAGTACTCTGTCAGGTAACCCCACATCCTCCTCCCAAATATTGCTCCCAACACATTTTGGCCTTTTGAAAAGAGCAACTATTTCTGAGCACCTGGTATATCACTAGTTGCTACTTCTGTTTAAGACTTAAACAATAAGATGTATCAAGATAACTGGATTTCAAGGGATCATCAATTTATAATCAATTGGAACAGTTATAACAACAGATGCCCTCTACTGTTTTTGAAAGTCAATACATTCTGTTGCAACAAGCAAGCGTAATTAGTGTTTAGAAACATATTCCACTTTTTCAAAGAAGTGGTATATGTGACATGTCCAAAATCCTTCAACACACAAATATGTTTTACACATTGTACGATATGCTTATTAAATCGTTGAAAACCAGGAAAAGATGCACTTTTTTTCTCCCTTCCTAATCTGGCCTTTGTCCCACATTTGACGCTCAAAAAATTCCAGAGAAACTTGAGCGTTCATGTTCGAATGAAAAATACAGGATTTTACTGCTGCCATCAGTACAGTATTCCATCGCACTCTAAAAAGTATGCCAGCCAGCGAGTCGGAATACGACCCAAAGTGTAATTGTACAAACGAATAATAATAATTCTGTGGAGAATTTCACAAAGGAATAAACATGTGATAACACTTCAAAAGGGAAGTGTTCGCGGCTCATTTGGCGGAACTGAATGATATGTGCTGGTCACTCAGCTGGAAGAATATGCTTATCGACCTGTTCACAGCGAGAACATTTTGTTGCCCACAATTTACATTTTCAGTTCAGCTTGCAAATATTTTCTCAAACTTCAGACTGTGTTGTAATATTGTATTCAGCTGTTACATACGGCCTCACGTCTGCATCATCAAAACAAAATAAATTAAAGCTTACGTGACACCAGAACCGAAACTAAAATATCTCAAAAAGTGAGGGTTTCATTTAAGGTTTCTAATGTAAAGAAGTATTGCTATAAAACATCTACATATTGCTGATTAAGGTCTTCATATACGTGCTTAACTAATCATGGTGCAAGCGCGTTTTAAGTGATGTAGGAGGCAATCGTTGCAACTGACGAGTCGAGCAATTGACTTGAGATAGCTTGAAACCGCAGTCCGGTCAGATGTGTTTTAGAACAACATCCCACATTTGAGTCACACTGCTGCTGGGAACAGTTTAAAGAGAAATCGTGCTTTTTTAAAAAAAAAAAATGTATTCCAAGCAGTAAGCACGAAATACATTCACATACTGTGAAGCATGTTAAAGAGGAGACATAAAATTAAAAAAAGGTTACTGACAAGGGAAAGGAGCACAAGACAGAAAGGAAACAATGTGTCATCGACACAACATCCCAGATCAGAAATATTTCCTAAAAACCTGCAAAAGAGGCCATTCACTGTACAGTTGCCGTGGCAGATGACGAGTGGTACAACCAGACAAGCTAGTGGGGGACTGTGATGGAATATTCACATTGGAACGACATGAGGAACGAAATGTCGAAAAACACGAGTAGCCATGCAGCGTTACAGATGTAGAGTCGGGAATCTGAGGATTATAAATGTGGTACTTTCGCAGCAGACATCTACCTCTCTAATAAAGGTGTCCCCACCCCTCGTACTAAGGGAAGGCAGCGCCACCGAAATCCACTGACTATCACCATGCTATTTAGAAAATAGCCCACAAAAATACTAGATCATAAATTAACCTTAAATTTGTATTTAATATTGCAATCAACTGATTAGATCATGTAAAACGTATGCAACTTCCCTGGACTTGTCAAAAGAATACCCTATACTGCTGGCCAAGTGTTTCATATAAAGGTAATTGCTATACACATACTTCTCGCCTAAACATACACGAAAGCTTGCACATTCCCCATTCTGATTTAAATAAGGCTCAGCGTTGGGTCCTTCACGGGTTTGGTTGGGATTCTCCTCGCCAGATCTAGCATCTCAACCCCCTTCTTCTTCTTGGCTCTCTGGCCTCCTGGGACTTCCCCATGTAGTATCGGTCTCTCCCACTTCTGTTTCATGTGACGGTGCGAGATCTACCACTCTGAACCAAGACACGTTCCTTGTGACCTGTTCACTTTCTTTACGGGCCGTGAGCCTGATCCCGTTTACCAGTGACGGCCCATACCCCTGGTTCAAAAGGAGTTCGGAATTTGCATTCTGGTCAGCGGTCTTTTAGCAGAACTTGGTCTCCATGTGAGATCACTCATGAGGCGGCACGCCGTTTGAGGCTGGCACGCATGTTGTTCTGATTGAGTTGATCTTGGGCATTCGTCGGGTTATATTCTGGTGAAGTCCCCTCCGTGTGAACTGGGATCGAGTCCCAGCGGTGGTCATTGAGCATCAGCGACCATGGAGAGTGTTGAGTGATACAGTGTGGAGTTCCGCGATATTCTCACAGAAATTTGAGGAGTGCAGCTTCAGGGTTTGCCCCTTCTACCACAGTGATTCTAAGAGCCTTGTTGAGTGTCTGCATGAACCGTTCCAACTCTCCGTTCGTTTGCGGCCATTGGGGCGTGATTCAGTGGTGCTGGATTTTTAACTGTCCTAGGAGATCTTGGAATTCAGAGCCTTGAAAAGGCGGCCTGTTGCCCATTTTTATCACCTTGGGTAGGCCAAAGAGTCAGAAGGCTTTTTCCAGCACTAGCAGGCTACGTTGCAGAAGGCCATGAAGTCTACGACTTAGACGAGGGGGTACTTAGAGTATCCATCGATGATAACTACTGCCGTTCTCCTGTCCGGGAAACTGCCTAGATCAAGGCTCACTCATGACCAAGGCGAGGGGCATGGTTCTTCTGTTATGACGAGTGCTGGTGCTTCTTGGGCACTGGTAAGCTGGCACGATGGGCACTGTCTCACCAAGTCGTTGACGGGGGTCTGGAGCCCAGGAAACCAGACCTTCTCCCTCATGCGAGACTTCCTTTTCTCTGTTCCCTGATGTCACCCATGGGCCAGCTCCGTCACTTAATGCTGCAGGCACTCGGATGTCAGTAGGCGCTGTCCCCTCAGGGTTAGTCCATCCTTCAGAGCGCTTAACTCATTGTGCACTCGCCACACTTTTGTCAGCCGTTCTCAGTCGTTGCCTTGCCGTCTGTTGGCATCATGTAGAAAGAAGTGCCACGAGCCACTTTGTAGAGCGTTTCGTACCCTCACCAGCACTGGGTCAGTCATTGTGGCGTCACAAATTTCTTTTACACTGAGTGCCTGGGGGGACGCTCTTGCAGAGACCATGTCAACATATGCTTCGATATCGTTGGCGATTTCTTCGACTTTGCCGGCTGGTGATGGTGGATGGTGTGACAAAAAGTCCGCCGGATTCTTGGATCCCTGCCGGTAGATGACCACCATTCGATAGTGTTGTAGCTGGATTGCCCAACGTTCAATCTGTGGTGGCGGATGGGGAGCAGAACCACAGAAGAGGGGGGCGAGAGGTTGGTGGCCAGGGACGACTGAATGGTCTCCCACAGAGGTACAGGTGGAAGTGTCCACAGGCCCATTTGATTGCCAATGCCTCTCTTTCAATCTGCGAGTATCGTGACTCGGTCGGTGTAAGTGCTTTACTAGAAAAAGCTAGTGGGGCCCACCTACCCTGTTCTGCTTCCTGGGTGAGCACAGCACCTAGTCCCACTGGGATGGCGTCGACCAGTAATTTGGTCCGTGTCTTTGGATTGAAGTAGGCCATGGTAGTCTTGCTGAGAAGTGCAGTCCACTTCCAGGGTGCATCGACCTTGGTAAGAACTCTCGAAGGGTCAGCAATACTAGCTAAATTGGGAATGAATATGCCACAGTATGTGGCCATCCCCAGAAAGCTTCTGACTTCTGATGCGGACGTCGGGCGGGGGCCTGTTGGATGGCTTGCCACTTTCAGCGATTGACTTGCACACCAACTTGATTAAAAACATAGCCAAAGAACTCTATGGAATTTCGGAAGAAGGGGCATTTGTCCTGGTGCAAGGTAACACCATGTTCTGACAGGCATCGCAGTGTGACACGTAGGTGCCGGTGGTGTTCTTCGGCTGTCACAGAATATATTAGGAGGTCATCACTTACGTTCATGATGCCCTGGAGGCTGGACAGCGCCTCCCGGATGGCATCCTGGAACACCTCTACTGCAGAGGAGATGCCTAAATTCAGCTGTCTGTAGCTGCGCAGCCCCAGGAACTCCAGGTTCTCCTCAGAGAGCAGAAATTGGTGGTATCCTGCATTGAGATCTAGTTTGGAGAACCACCTTGAACCATTCAGGTCCGCGATTAGGTCATCCATTGTGGGCGTTATGCGCCTTTCTCGCTTGATGGCTTGATTTGGCAGATGCATGTCGATGCAGAGGCAGATCTTTCCTGGCTGCTTCGGTTTTTTCGTGATCATCATGGGGAAAACCCATGGTGTCGGCCCAGACACTTTCGATGATGCCCTGTTTCTCCAACTTTTCCAGTTCCTCCTCGATGAGTGGTCGGATGTGTAGTTTTATCATTGGGCCTTGAGGCACCCTAGTACCTTGAAGAGCTCCAGGAATTGGTTCAAGAGTTCATCCACTTGTCAGGCTATCACATTCCGGATTAAAGAGACAAACCCTAGAACTTCTGCCATGTGGCTGTCGATGAGAGTGTTGGCGTCTTTGTCCATTATGTGGAACTTGGCAGTCATTTCCTCGTCTTCTGAGCATACACGGGCTGCCATTCGCCCTTGCAGCGGGGACTGGCTGCCATAGGTGAAGTTTTTGGTGTTCGTCAGAGACAGGGGCGGTCTTGGTCGAAGGTATTGGTATTGTTCACGTTCACCAATGCACCGGTGTCCATGAGGGGTTTGACATCAGAGCCTGCGATTTGGACTATGCATGTGGGCTGTGGCCGTCTGGGGCGTTTGAGATCGTTGGTGAAGGAGATGAGGAATGCTTCCTCTTCATCAGGGGATGAGTCTTCCAACTGATGTTGGTGTTGTTGCGACGATCTCATGGACTTTAGGGACTCAGGCTCTTTCAGCATCAGCTGTCGTAGAGTTTTAGTGGAGGTCCGTCTGCCCCTGGTGGCTCTTCCCTGGGGCCCTCCTCTGCACACGCTCACTAAGTGGTTCAGCTTGCCACAGTTTGAGCGAGTTCTGCCTTGGGCTGGGCAGTCCTCGAGACGGTGCTTGTTTTTCGCCCACAATATCGGCATCAGGGTCTCTGCTGAGAGTAAATGTTGGTTTTTAGCTTGTTCAGCTTCCCGGAAGAGCGGATGGCGTCCGCACGTTCTGTCTTCATGGTGGGGGCCTTTTCAGGTTGTTGTGTAATGATGAGATCCATCTCAGCAACTCTGGCCGTGGACAGATCAAGAGACCTGGCCATGATCAGAATGTTGTCCAGGCTGATTTCTGGCTGTCGAAGGATCAGGCCTGTAAGGGCCCGATTAAGAGTCTGGTGGTCCAAGGACCACCAGACTCGTGGTGGTGGTCTTGTGACTGCCACATTACAACCCTAGTGGTCGTGCCGCCCTGGGACTGCCTACTCTGGCAGAGAACCACGGTTCTCTGGCAGTGGTATGGCGGCCCAGAGATATCTATATGCGGCGGTCCCGCCAAGCATATAACTACTTCCATCACCGCTACTGATTTCAAGTAGGTCTTTCCTTCATGAAAACTGTGGCGGCGCCTCACACCATGTGGTTATACACAGAGGAGCATAACATGTGACCCCTGTGTGCATGCACAGAAGTTCCAGCACAGCATGGACTTTTCAGTCAATGCCATGCTGGAACTTCCTATGGCATGCCCACTGCGGTGCCTATTTAATAGGCACCGCAAAACGGCAAAGGAAATGCCTGCCAATGACTAAAAAAGTCATTATAAGGCAGGCGGTCCTCAATCAAATTTGGCAGGGCAGCGGCAGAGCGGTCCCGCCGCCGCACCGTCAAACTCGTAATCGTGCCCTAAGGGTTCTGCTCCTGCACCCTTGGATCATTTCTGCCCTTATTTCTTTCGGCTGATCATCCGCTGTGCACGTGCTGGCAAGGCCCCGCAGGCACGTGTAAAAAGGCATTTATGGATTCGCCTTCTCTCTGTCTAGCTTGCCGAAGTTTAAAACGCTCGAAGTCCGGTTTCAATTGTGGATCAAAATAGGCATTGAGCGCCCGCAGCGTCGTTGTCGTGGGAGGCGCCTGTGTTAGGTAAGTGTTCAAACAGTTTATAAATCTCCTCGCCTGCGTAGTGAAGCAGGAGGGACCGTATGATGGTCCCATCGGTCTCACAGGTTGTGACGAAATAGTTCTCTAGCCTGTCCACCAATGTCTTCCAGCGCAGTGACGCAGTAGCCGGGTGTTAGAAATGGGATTTTTGGTAGGCTAGGGCATGTGCCAAAGCCAGGCAGAAACCACCACTCTAGTCAGGATAAGGGAGTTACACTCCTAAAATAACCCCTGCTCACCCCCTTGGTAGCTTGGCACGAGCAGTCAGGCTTATCTTAGAGGCAGTGTGTAAAGCATTTGCACATAACCAACAGTAATACAGTGTAAGCACTACAAAAGGACACCACACCAGTTTAGAAAAATATCCAATATTTATATATACTTAAGACAAGACCAAAAACGATAAAAATTCACAATACAGTACTTAAAAATCTTCAGTTATCAAAATATGCTTGAAAAACAGTTCCTTGATGTCGATAGCTCCGTCCAGGGCTATCACGGCGTCGTGAACAAACAAATCCAAACAGTTCTGGCTGACTGCGGCGTCGCGGGCCAGCTACGGTGTTGGGAAGACCCGCAAACAGTACCTTTTAGAAATGCAGGGCGTCGGCGACCTCTCGTCGAGCTTCCAAAAGCACGGTGTCCGCAGGCGTCGGTTCCGGAGGTCGATGCAGGAGTCGTCGGGGCCCTCGAAGTCACACGCATTGCAGACCGAACTCCTCTCTGTTGAAGTCAGGAGAGCTGGCGTCGGGTGCTGCGTGCGAAGTGCAGCGTGCGGTGCCCTCAGGTCGCGGTGCGAGCAGCGGCTCGGTGGCGGCGTCAGATGGCGTCGTCGGGGAGACCAGGGTCGGGGTGCGAAGTGAATGCGGTGCTAGTCGCGGTGCTGGCAGGTCGCGGTGCAAGCAGCGGCGTCGTCGCTGAAGCGCTGTCGTCGGCTGACGAACGGGAGTCGATGGCGCCGGCGTTGTTAGGCCATGGCTGCGGTGCGGGATGAGGGCGGTGCGTCATGTAACTTTACGAGCGGTGCCCTCGAACCATGGTGCAAGCAGCGGCGTAGATTTCGGCGTGGAGCAGCGTCGACGGGGATACCAAGGCGTCGTTGTGAAGCGGTGCGGAGTGCGGTGCCCACAGGTCTCGGTGCGAGCAGCGGCTCGGTGGCGGCGTCAGCAGGCATCGTCGGTGAGACCAGGGTCGGGGTGCGGCGTTGCAGCGGTGCCCTCTGCGGTGCCTTCAGGACACGGAGTCGGCAGCGGCGTCGATGTCGTCAGGTTGCTTCTTCTTCTGTTGCAGCACAAAACACACAGTCCCCAGTGCTGAGGGGAGAAGAGCTTGAAGTCTTTGCTGTTCCTGAGACTTCTTGAACAGGGGGCAAGCTCTACCTCAAGCCCTTGGAGAAACTCACAAAAGTAGGTTGCAGAAAGTTCAGTCCAGTCCTTTCACTGCCCAAGACAGAAGCAGCAACTGCAGGCCAACACAGCAAAGCACACAGCAATGTGGTAGTTCCTCCTCACAGCTGCTCCAGCTCTTCTTCTTTACAGTCTTCTTGGTCCAAAAGAGTTCTAAAAGTCAGGGGTCTGGGCCCCAATATTTATATCCCAAAATCCTTTGATCTCTTAGGCAGAGAGTGTCTGTGCCCAGCCAGAACCAGTTCTGCCTTCTCTGGTGTGACTTCCTGGCAGGAGGTGGAGACGGCATGGTCAGAGGCAGACTAGGCCCTTTGAGGTGCAAGGAAATCTCCTCCCCCTTCCCCAATTGCAGCCCAGGTCTATTCAGCCCTTTCCTGACCCACCTAGACTATCTGGAGCCACGCCTGCTCCCCAGCCTTCTGTCATCCAAAACCCAGACAGGCAATCCACATTCCAGCAGAGGCACACAGGATGACTAAGCAAGAAAATACCTACTTTCTAAAAGTGGTATTTTCAAACACAGAATGTAAAAATCACCTTCACTAAAAGATGCATCTTTAGATTCGGAGTTCAGGCATACTAAACTTTATTTTCCTACCTAATTCCCCGGGCCAGTTATGTTTATAAGAGGTTATAAACAAACTCCCCATTCTGTCCTATGGGAAACAGGTAGCCTTGCAATAGCGAAAAACAAAATTGGCCGTAATTCACTAAGAGGACATGCCACACACACCAGGGCATGACCTACCTTTCACATACACTGCCCCCGGCCCACAGGGGTACCTTGGGCCTGCCTTAGGGGTGGCTGACATGTAAGAAAAGGGAAGGTGAGGGACTGGCAAGTGTGTGCACTGGCCAAGTCGACATGGCAGTTACAAACTGCGCGCAGACTCAGCAATGGCGGGTCAGTTACCTTTTCAGGGCTACTCACGTGGGTGGCACAATCAGTGCTGCAGGCCCGCTAGTAGCATTTGATTCACAGGCCCTGGCACACTCAGTGCACTTTACTAGGGACTAACAAGTAAATCAAATATCCAATCATGGAAACACCAATCCATCACACAATTTACCACAGGAGCACTTGCACTTTACCACTAATCAGCAGTGAGAAAAGTGCGCAGAAACACTACGCCAGCAAAAACAGAGTCAAAACCGGGAGGTTAGAAAGCAAAAACTCAGGGGAAACACGCCAAAAGATGCCAAGTCTAACACCAGGTCAGCTAGCTCGCTGAATGGTTGCAGTATGCCTACAAGCATGTGTTGTGGGGTCGGTCTGTCCCTTGGTGGGCCTTGCTGGGGTGTGGCATTGGCATCATCTGCCATAGTGGGTTGGCTTGGTGCCTGCAAACTTGGTCTTTAGTGTGTAGGAATTGGGATTCTGTGAGAGATTGGAGGCCAATACTGTGATCTTCAATTACAATTGGTTGTACCCACGACTGATGATGTTACTCAAGATCAGGGCTATTAACAATTATATAATTTCTCCCCTCTTGGCGAAAAGTTTTTTTATATCTTTTATTTTTCTTTCTTTTTTATCAGAACTGTGCCTCGTTAAGCTGCCATAGGCAATAGCAGTGCCCCAGAGTCAGCCCGTGGCAGGTATCGGCCTCGAGGGTGTTCTTTTGCATGGACTCCTCCCCTGGAATAAATATCAGGGCCTGTTCCAGTACCTGGAGGCCACGGGTGGCGGCAAGCAGCAACTTGAAGGGTCGCAGAGGGGGCCGTGTTGCTCGGCAACTGGAGGCGGAGGATGCGGGAGGGACTCGTGAGGAGCAGCCAGAGTAGCAGCACATCACACGTGCACAGGGCGAGTTGCTCCGCGGGGAGGTCTGTGAGAAGGAAGCGCACCGGCCGCGTAGTCGGTGAAGGGCGTCCTCCCCTGTAGGTAGGAACGTAGAGTGGGGCCCGCCTTGTGGGCCCTCATCACCACTGTGCTGGGGCCTGCTCAGGTGATGTCAGGGCCCGCTGGATTAGGCCTACGCTGCAAGGAAGGCAGTCAGCTAGAAACACACAGACACGCTTGGTATACTAATGTGGACCAGGAAGACCTCGAGCAGTCTCTATCCTTTTATTATATAGCCTCTGGCCACGCCTGGCCAGAGGATGAACAAAGGTGCATTTCTGGGGCACAGTCCCCGCAGGGGGAGGAGCTAGCAGGCTGCTACACAGATCAGAAAATATTAAAGCTGCTGTCCGCCAATTCCCAAAACAAAATAGATAAGTGTTATCAAAAACACATTGATGCTTTATTCTTATAATGATAGTCAGGACAATAACACAGACTCTAAGGAGAACATTAAAATTTGCACACTTTGTGGGGTTCCTTGGTGCACCATCACCTGGAAGTTAGGGGACAAATCCTGCTTCTGACTTCCTGATCCCTTTTTAAGGTGACTAGAAATTGAAGTGTGCAATTGTGCATTACCGCGCTGCTCTACCTGTCTCTTTAGGGCTTCCACAACAAGGCAGAGCATGCCTAACAGTGGTGTACATGATAACTGACATCAAGCAGGAGAAAGGAAGTTGTAACTAGACTTACCTTATGATGAAATTCCGATTACTTGCTCCATGGTGCTCTGGTCTCTCAGCTACATTTCAATAGTGCTTCTTCGGTGGCAGACTGGGGAGACAGTATCATGGTAGTTGAATTACACTGTATTCGGGGCTTTAAGTGGATAAAAAAAGTGGGGGTCTCTGAAAGGGGCATGGCCTATGTAGATAAGGACGTGGTTTAAACATGTAAACTAAATTTCTGTGATTCCGTAGTGTGCCACCCGACCAGTATTTTGGTTCCTCTCGGAGCTTTCTCTTATTGCATCCACATTTATAACAGAACAACTGACATACACCTACTACCAGCCAGGACTATTGGCTTTTTTAACAGTTGTTAGTTGTTTAAGATAAATTAGTAACAACAATGATTTGGTTGTAAATAATTAATATTGAGAATGTTTCAATTCTTAAATTGTGCAAATGTGAATTAAACATTTCAGAGGCTTGTAGAAGGGGTAGGGGTGTTCAGAGTGTCTCACCCATTCTTCTTATGTTGACTCTATGTTAGGACTGTATACCCTCTTTCTTGCCACATCTCATCCATCTGCTTAACTTACACCTCATACCTTTCCCCTTCAGTAGCCTCTTTTCACTCTCTCCTAAATGTACTTCCTCGGATCACCTTCACTACACCATCCCTCAAACACACAATGCACCCACTCACATGTAAGCGCTACATTTTCTTTTACTTTCACCTTGTCAATATTTCGACAACTATGTATGTCCTTTACACATATTTTCACAGAGTCACAACTGCAACTGGAATATGTGACCATTGCTCAGTGTGGTCTGCAGAGATACAAATAATTGGATGACTATGTATTCTGAAGACCATTTTGACCTACTGGGAGGCACAGAGAAACTCACACTGCCTTCAGACTCAACTCCAGAGCTCCTACTCGTGCCTTGTTATAAACATATGGAGGCGATTCAGTTCAAAGTATGCACTACTCAAGAGTAATATGCTACACACATAAAAAATACTGAAACTAAACACCCTGGAAATCACTAGCACTCTTGGAGAAGGAAAGATTGAGTAAAACATAAACATGAACTAACACGCTGACATGGATTACCCTAAAGTTTTTTGCATTCATCAGAAATCGATCTGCTTTTTTGCCAGTAAAAAGTTAAGGACCCACAGGGACCCGTTTCAATGTCCATTTTAAGTTACTCGCAGGTCTGTGACCTGGAGAGACCCGGTCCACTTAAAGCCCTGCCTTTATACATAATAGGTTTAAGTGGATGGGTTATTGAAAGTTTGACATAAAATGTAGTAGGGCCCTTAAACAAATGACACCCAATCTCAACAGGGGGTCAGGTGACTGAGCGGAAAAAGTGGGCTGTCATTCCTAGCCTCCCTCACATAATACAGTTCACAAAAAGGCGAATGAGACATACACAGGTCACCATTGGGAGTTTCCCCGATTCAGGGAGACCCTACCCAGGATCTCCCAGATTTGGGGAATCTCCCAATGATGACCTCACACAATACAAAGTTTTTATTGTTTTAGTTAATTAAAACTATAACAATCGTGTATCGCAATAAAACATAAAACACAATAAAAAGAGTTAATTGTCAAAAGAAGATTAGCAGTATGAAAACCATGGAGCTGATAGAAGTTAAAACAACCACCTACATTATCAGCAATAAATAAGGCTTTGAGCAGGAAATTATGAGTGTCTTCTCTGATTAGTTCCTTTTTTTTTTTTTAGTGTCTCTTTATCAAGACCTTATGGCGAGAAGGGCGGTATGGCTATTTGATTTGCCATCCTGGTTGTTCCGTCCCTCCGAATGGCTCGTGAAGACATAAAATAATAGGCTCAACTATAAGGAAATACGATGCATTTAAAATCTGTGCAAAATCTATGCAAGTTCCTCAGTGTTTGGAGCGGGATGGAACCCAAGTCTTTTAATAGCTGGCAGACAGCGTGTTCAAGCTCGTTCAAAAAACAAAAAAAAGTGACAACTCCAAGTGCTTTAGTTCTACTGGATACGGCCTTGCTGGACAGGGGTGGCTCCATGGATGACTTTGTGCAAATTATCGGCTCCCCCTGATGGTGGTCTATGCTCTCGTGTATTCTGCCAGCTTCCGCGAAGAATTTACCGACCTGTGCAAGGTCTTTTGGAGTGTCAGATGTATATATAAATAGTAATGCTTCCTTGCATGATCTTATCCCATGTTGCATAAGAATAGGCCTCAGATACCTACGTCTCTGTTGTGATGAGCTTGCACAGCAGCATACGATGTGGGCAGCTGATTCGGAGTGGTAATTGCACAGCCTACATTGTTCTTGTATCACTGCACAGTTGTTCCAGTGTGCCCTGTACTCCCTAATGGGTGTAGTCAGTAGCCTAAATGATAAAATGACCTGTGTATGTCTCATTCGCCTTTTTGTGAATATTATGTAGGGCAACAGAATTAAACACGACTCAAGTGGCACATGATACACGGATATCAAATCACCAAACAAGAGGATGTAGCCTAACGGTTAGGGCGGCCGACTTCAAATCTGGGGAACAGGGTTCGAGTCTCGGCAAGACGCTCAGCTTCCTGTGATTCTCGGCAAATAACTTAACCTCCCCCTGCCTAACAAAATGAATGTAACGCAACTGATGCTCATGTAAAGCGCTCTGATACCCGATTTCGGGTCAAGTTCACGCTATATAAAACTTCGGGGGAAAAAACAGAGAATGGGATATAACACACGCTCTTTGACTCCCTGATGGCACCCTAAACTTGACCCCAAGCTCACTCTTAAGACCTTAATAGCAACCTGTTTGCGACTGCGCAATTAGTGAAAGAGCAGAAAGTAAGCATTGCTATTGCAGCCCTGCTTATTTTCTGCCCATGCCACTGCTTTAATAATCCTGAGTACAGAGGTTGGAGAGCAGTACAAGCCGCTTCTATCGATGCCACCCCCAACTGACATCCATGACACAATGTACAGAACAGCTTCTTGCTCGTTTGAGACTTCCTAAACTTTCTTCCGTTATAGAGAATCCACTGCCCCATCTCACTTCTCCTATTTCAGCCATTATTTTGAGTTGATTAGATGGCCTGTCTAATTACTGAAAGATTAGAGCGAAACAACATCAATATTAAAATAAAATTAGCAGTGTTTTAAAAAAGTTTCAATTAGACGAATGCAAACGCCGATTAGAGCTGTCTGCATGCAACAAGCTTTAAATTCTATTTGTGGCTTTAAATGAACTTTATAATTTCCCATCTCTATTTTAACATCATCAAAAGGGTGAAAGAAGGTGGTGGCCATGCCGAGGTTTTACATTGCTGCAAAAGTTCAGCTAATGTGTCAAGACCCAACTTTCACACCAAAACTATTCTAATATTAATTATAATAACTTTATAAAGGCTACACAATGAACACAGACTAAAATGGGTCAATATGTGTACAACGCATCTCTGCTTATATCTTATAACCTCGTAAAGTGACATCCAGAGCGCACACATCTGTTTTCCTAGATGGACTTTGAAGTCTGAGATAGAGTATGGCAAGTGTCCAGCTGTGACCTCAGCACTCTCCCAGCATGAACACAATTCGGGACAAAAGGAATTGTTAATGGGGGCATTTGTAGCAGGACGCACTGGCTGAAGAGGTACTCCAATTACCCAGCAAACATGCTGTTTGGCACATCGCAAACGGAATGAATAAAAGGCATAGGTTCTAGTTTCGCCACATTACGATAACAGTCAGAACCGGCCTCGGCTTCACAGGCCCACACCACGCAGCCACTGCTTCCCCTTCCGAGCAGACGCCCGCAGGTCGATGTGGCGTTTCTAATAAGCACACGAGAGTGCACTGCAAATACTGCCGGTGACATGCACTCAATGAACCGTAGCCGTTTTAGCTGAACAAGCAGAAGCGAAGCACTTCTGCAAACTCTTGACCCACCATATGCAGCAAATCACCTGTTATAGCAACAGATGCATGTCATACACCGCCCATTTTCAAATGTAGAAAATTCGGGCACTTTAATTTCTACAAATCACCCAGTGAAGATTAAAAATCGCTGTAAGCACAATACGTATAAAAATACTAAAATCTATTGAGGCGTGTGTACTTTTTTGTACACAAGCCTGAATGGTTAACACACCTGCTCCTGTATGCCCTGAGCCGCCGCACTGGAACATTGAGGCGCCAAATCATTTACGGTTGCAGGCACCCCTGCAAGTCACCCCCTCGTAGCGGTCCCGGCCGGCTCCACAGTGAACTACAGGAGATGGGAAGAGGTGGGAGCTGCAGAGGCGAGAAGTCTGAAACAAATACCCGTGCTCGCCCAGCTGCTGCAGCCTGCACTACAGGAGCACAGGTTGGGGCGTGCCCCCTGCGTGAAGCCACAGTACCAAGGATGGAGGGATTGACAGCGGCTCGCAAGAGCGAAACACTCGCTGACGCTAGTAGAGGCCGGGTGACTTTCGGTGCACATGGCGCCAATGCGCTGCTCATGGGCGGGTCACAATGTAGAGAGAAGGCAGTAGGCAGACTTAGGAGAAAAAAAACTATCCACAGTCGCCTTTTGTGTAATATCTGTATCCCCATGGGATCGTGTATCACTTGCTGTCTTCGGAGAATAAACTCCGCCCGGCAGGATCCCACAGAAGCAGGGCCGGTCCTAGGATATGTGGGGCCCCGGGCAGAATAAGAACATGTGAGGCCCCTAAGCAGATACGACGCGGGATCGGATCGGGCCGGCTAAGAAAGTTATTTTTTTTCCTTTAAATTAAAATCACCCCCGCCCACACAGTTAACAGCTAACAACCATTGACAAAACGCAAGGCAACGACTGGGTTTTGTCAATGGTTGTTAGCAGTTTAAGCTAAATGAGTAACTACAATAAATGATTTTACTTTCACCTTGTTGTTTTGACCAATAAGTAGCTTCTTCACACACACTTGCATAGAATCACAACTGCAATGCAGGACCATTGCTCTTTGTGTTCTGCAGAGAGGCCATATTTTGAATGGTCTTGTAATCTGAACACCTTTTTGACCAACAGACAGGCACAGTGTGAAAGTTGTACTGCCTGCAGCCTCAACTCCAAAGTGCTCAACTGTAGCCTGTTATAAACACCTGAAGGGGACTCAGTACAAAGGGTGCATCATCCAAGAGTAATATGCTGTGAAATAAAATACACAAACACACATGCTGGAAATAGCTAGCACTCTTGGGAAATGCAAGATTCAGTAAAGCATGGGAAATATATACAGGAATAAAATTACTGCCATGGATTACCCCAACAACAGGACCACTGGATTTATGTGGCAGGAGACGGTTAAATTATGTGGCAGGGTGAGTAAATTAGGTGGCAAGAACAGGCAAATTATGCAGCATAACCCGGCACATTTTGAAATAGTATTACTTCATTTTTTTGCCATTTTTAAACTTGGTAACTGTTTGGGCACTGGTTGTACCCCATTAGTACCAATTTAACACCCAAATTTAGTAGTGGGAAACAGAAAGTTGACTATTCCAGCTTTTCAAAGGGCCTTCCCACATGCGGCAAGACGTGTCGCTGCACTTTTAGTAACTTTTGAACTGTTTGAGATAAAAAGCAATTTTGTTGTTAAAATCTGTAGATTATGCAGCAGCTGATGGATTATGTGGCAAATGCGTCAAATGCATAATTATGCAGAAATCGCCGCCACCGCACAATCGCATAAGTCCAGTGGCCCTGCCTAACATGCAGCATCAGACTGGGACAGAAAATAGGCCTCTGTACCAAAATAAAAGGGGCCCCCATTAGGGAGTTAGTTAGCTAGAAAAGTGTCCCATGTTTGCAAACTAGGGCAGTTTTCAACTTGTAAAGACATGTGGTATAAGTGTTTTGTAAGGTATGGAAGACTGCACTGATTTGAGTTTGCTGCAGGCAATGTTTGCTTTAATATCATAAAAATCAACAGTAAAAACAGTGTCACCTGACGATAAAGCAGGTCAACAACTAGCCAAAAAAGTGGCCTACATACTGACCTGACAGCAGGGCTTTAAGTGGGTTGAAAAGACCTGTCATTGCCTCCAGATAAATATTACAACAAGTCAAATTACACCTAGATCAAGCCAGTACTATTGGCTTTGTCAGTGGTTATTAGTTGCATAAGATGAATAAGCAGCATCTACAGCTTCCTTGTATATAATATTGAACATGCTCCAGTTCTGAGATGATGAGACTGTGCAAGAACTATAACGAGTCTCACTGAAGTTGCATTAAAGGTAGCGAAATGTGGCACTGCTGTAGAGTTAAGATTTGTTTTTTCCCTCTGAGGGTGAGGGCAAAAATGGAGAGTGGGCCCGTCTCATCACCTGTTTTCAGAACTTTCATTCATTGTGCAGACACCGGATCAATGTTTTTGCAGGCAAAGTTAAGGACATGAATATAGGGCCCCTTTTCAATGTCCATTTTAATTTACTACCGGGTCTTTGACTTGAGTGACCCAGCACACTTTAAACCCTGCTCCATCCACTTTTGCATGCGGATTCTGCTCCTCTGTGTGCACCTCTTGTCTCAATGCAGCGCACACACCTATCTGCTCCCCCCCCACTGTATTCCATTTGTCTTGCCCCTTTTATTCGCCTCTCTGCTCCCTTTCGACTTGTCCTCGGTGAGCAGTTTCCATTGTGATGCGCCGCCATAGCCACTCTATCCTTTGCTGTGCCCCTGCAGGATATTCTGTCTTTTATTCATACATGGGCAGGGCCACTTCACAGGCAAGGGCACTCCAATTACCTGTCTGATTGCTGTCATCAACATGCAGATGCAGCCATTAGGCCCACAGAGACGGGCCAGCAGGGGAGATTGACATAAAAAAGAAAAATATAAACTCGCGGGGGCCCCCTGGGCCTTTCTGATGTCTTTAAAGGTGCGAGGCCCCATGGCTGCAAGCAGGCGCGGGGCCCTGGGCAGCTGCCCACGATGCCCATGCCTAGCGCCGGCCCTGGAAGCAGCTTATATCGGGCTCTTATCGGGCTGAGTGAGGGGATTCACGATTTCACGGGATACCAAAATGAGCTCACAGAGGCTCAGCCTATAGGTTTCTTTAATACTGCCGCCAGTGCTCCACGAGAGGAGAGAGGCAGCACATCGCAAGTGGTATAAGCAGGGTCTGGTGGCTTAGTGGCCTAATCCGTCAACTGTAGGGCCCTGTGTTCAACCTCATGGTCACAGGTTTAAATTCTTGGTGGGTCTGCTCAGCCTTTCATCCTTCTGTGGTTGATAAATGAGTTTTTTTGGGTACCAGGTGTGGGGAGCAACAGCGGAAGGGGTGGGAATAAAAGCACTTTTTAAAATGTATTACGCAGGTCTGGAGGCACAACTCTGCCAAGTACCAAACATCAGTGGTTAGTGTTGTGACTTAATTGTCACCTCTTCTTCCCTTAGCTACATCTTCCCTACTGCTCAGCCAGGATGAGTGCTGGAGTGCTTGGTGATGAGTGGAATGCTGAGTGCATGGTGATGTCATAGAGTGCCTGGGTGCCTGGTGATGTGCTGAGTGTCAGTTGGTGTGTGCAGGCTGAGCAGCAGGGAGGCTGCTCCTGGTGGGGCTATCAGCTATTTTATTTACCATCTTCATCATCTGTAACTGGACTTAATAACCACCTTGTTGTAACCTACTACTTGGCTACATCTGGACTTCTTTTACCCACAACAGTTAGCCTAACTCATTTTAGTGTGGTGGTCCTCATGACGTCACTAAAATGCTCAGTCATGCATTTATAGGGCATAATACACGGCGGCACTGCGAGGCATAAGAAGCCACGAGTTGGAGCAAGCTTTTGCAAAAGCACGAGCCACGTCCTGCCTGCTGGCAGTGCTGTGCTCGCTGTGCTGCTAGTGAGCCTACATTATACGGTTGAAGTGAACACAAACTGGCACCATGCAGTGCAGTACCTGCCTCAGGCTCTGGCAGCAGTGCACATTAAAGCTGGGCCTCAGGTACCTAACCACATTAAAGCCATGGCTCAGGCTGTCACATTGCAATAGGCTCTGACAATTAAACCCTCTCCGGAGACTGAGAATCACCCGAGACCACCCAGTAGTGCACCGCCCCTTGCCCAGTCTGAGACTGACAATGATGATCCATTCAGGGGGGGGGGTGAGTTGGGGGAGTGGCGACTTGCCTTATTGTATTCCAGCAACTGACGCCACCAGCACAGCACCGTCAATGACAGTTGACTTGAGTCCACAATGAAGTCAGTTATTGGATGATGATTGGTCAGAGACCCGGCTACTGGCGGGTAAAACTTTGTTTTGTGTTGCGGCACGCCATGCTCGTTGCCACAAGCTGGGTGTTAGTGGGACTGCTGGCACCTCTCAGTCCACATGGCGTAACAGACCCCTGGCCTCATTTGTCAGTGCTGTGCTTGCACTACCTTGTGTGCTAGTGTGTCGGCATATTGACAGGCTGGCACCAGGTTGTTGTTTTCAAAAATCCTCCTGCTGGCCCCAAGGAAGGCATCTCTTCCAGTGGGTGAGGTCCACGGGACCAACCTGCTGGCACTAGAAAAACAAGTGACTTGTGTCACACATGCTGCCCTGGACAGGCATCCACATGTGGGGTGAGTACAAGGACGGCACTCTGCTTGTGTCCAGTCATGGCGATGACATGTGCAATGCTGTCATGACTTTAAAAGCTGGTGTGGCACAGCTGCAGTGTGTGACAGACTTTCACCGCGCCAGGAGTTTGTTTCCCCGACCACCTGTCAGAGAGAGTGTGAGGCCTCCATCAACTCTTACTTCAGGAGCAGCAAAGCACATCTTTAGACTATGGAGCAGCATCTTTGCAGCAGTTAAGTATCAGACAGCAGCCAGGATGAGCCCACACACAGGACAGCAGGTATAACACCAGCATCAACCCCGAGAGGGCCAGCAGAGAGAGTTGGTAAGTTACAGGCATGACAAATAATAATAGAAAGAAATAGTGATCTCGCTGTCACTGTGCTGTTTGGGGAGATCATGTTTGAATGTCATATTGTGGTTCTCTAAAACAACAAGAAAGGAGATTTCAAAATCTAATTTCTAAGTTGTGATAAAAGGTTTATGTAGCTAAGTTACATCGTGGCCTGACAATTCTACACTGTGATCCAGCGCCATACCGGGGGGTCTCTGAAAACGTACACAGCAGACAACCGGCCCCAAACATACAATACACAATTTCTTCACCATTTAACAGACCCTACGAGAATGATGCTGAATACGCGTTTAGTGTGACGTTGATTTTGTCTTTTCTCATCTATGGGGAAACAGATTATCTAATCGTTTCTTCTTTGTTTTAGCCCTTTTACCTTTCTCGTCAACTACTTTCCTCTTGGGCGATGAATCATATTGATTGAATAGTGTAAATTATTGACAAACCTAATTAACCAAAGCCTTAACAATTGTCATGAGGAAATAATCACAAACTCAAAATATCGTTAATCTGTTTATCTCAGTAATTATAAGAAACATCTCAGGTACAAAGTTACAGGGAAAGAAAATACACATTATAGGAGAAATATCATAAAATATGCAGACAAGATCACAAACATCTGAATCACAGTGAATATTATAGAGTGGATAGATGAAGAGACATAAGAGTCATGAAGAGAAAACATTTGCAGACATTTGCAAATTTCCTATTGATACATACCTAACGATAAAAGTTCAGAAAAACCACCACCCCTGGCCACGAGGATAGTGAAAAGGAACCCGATAAGAGAAACCGGGTTAAAGATAGGATCAGGAAACAGGTAGGCCTCTACCAACGGACAGCGACGATCACCCTCTGCCTTTCTGGACCTACGGTAACTGCCATAACCACACCCCCCAAGAGCATCCCAATTATACCCAAATTCAATCTGACCATCCCACTAATCTGCAACATTCGGGAAAATCTCAACATTTCATTGGTCAATTTGTGGGGTTTTACACCACACCTCCATTACTTCATTTGGCTTTATATGCTCTCCTTTGTTCTTAACTCGTTCTCACGTTTTACTTCACTGCTTATGAATCGATTCTCTATCCCCCATCACGTCACATTCTCTAATGAATAGCTTGTCCCTGTATCAGCGACTTTGTTTCAAACATTGTATCGACTAGACACAAAATGTTCATCGATTTGAGCTTCCCCAGGCATCTCGACGTCCTGAATATTGCACGTCTTTCTTTCATTTTTGAAGGTTTCCTTCATTCGCCGCTGACACCCACAAAAGTTCACGTATAGGTCACATTTTCACGGCCTGTCTTCGGCCTTAAGTCAACTTAAAGCACCCAACTAACTGCTCACCATAGACCCATGTTTTAAAACTACGATGAAAGAGAAATATAAAGAAATTAATAACACAGAAATGAAAATTACACTGTTTCCCTCCCACCATTGCACTAATCCCATGTTAATTCATATGAGCATTAATGTACAAAGCATTATTATTTGCAATAGCATTATTCCACTTTGTCGTTTTTAATATGCAAAGCGATATGCGGCCTAAGCATTTCATGCATTAATCTTAATTGCAATGCACGCGTGCGCAAAGCATCTCCCCGTGTTTGTGTATATTAATGCATATTAGTACAAAACACACAATTAATAAATGTTATCTTGGGCCGTTGATCCGAGCAGGTTTACATGACGCAAATCCTGCTGCATCAATTCTCCCCTTTGATGGCTTTTTATGCCATCATAAAATATCCATCACCCATTGCCATTTCTTGTTTCCTCAGAAACTCAGTACTTCTTTCACTTCTAAGTTTCTTCTTTTCACCTAAATCTTTCATTGTTTCATAATATTTGCCTTTCATATTTCCTAACTCTATTTCTTCTAATTTCCTTTTTCTACCTTTACATTTGTTTTCTACGCCTAGTATACTTATCTTTTCTCTTCTTTTATTGCAACATTTGTAAGTCATTATTATTAGCATGATTACTATCACTATTGATACTATTGGTATTATTACTCCACCTAATAAACTATTACCAAAATCAGTGAACCATTCACCTATTTTTGAAAAACTTTTATTAATTTTCTCCCAGACACCATCAGCCTCTAGTTGTGTTAAATCTCTATGTAAATTCGTAATATTTTTAATATACCCTTCAATACCTTCGCTTTTGTCAGGAATATAAGTTCAGCAATGTTGCACTTTTTGCATCCCACAGACTCCACCCTCTTTTGCCAATAATATATCAAGGGCAAGTAGATTTTGCATAACCATTGATCTAATTGCAACCATTTCTGTATCAATTAATAAAATCCCTCCAGCAGTATCAGTTGGTAATCGATCAACCACTGTGGATAATTTTCGAATTTTGTGTGAATTAAGAACCACCCCAACTGAAGGTATTAACGCACCAAATATATCACCCACTACTTCTGAAAAACGTGCTCTCTTACTACGTATTAATCCATGTTTCATCTCATTAATCTTATTATTTCTATCTACGTGATATACTTTAGGAAATACGATCCCAAAGTAACAACTAACGTACCAGTGGGCAGGCAATCTATAATAAGCATTCCTCCCACACACATAATATATACCTGGGAAAACAGGGTCCGTTCCTCCCTTTAATCCTCAGCCTCCTGTTAAGAAATTATGTTCACATTTACTAGTACCTAAATAATAATTGTTATAGTTAGTTTTTAGTCTTAGTAAGCAAAGCTTCCCCTTGTGATTCCAGTCCAGAGACATTGCAGCATAAGTCTCGTCTTTCTTAAAATTTCCTTCTCTAAAAGCCCAAGGTGGTATATTAGTTTTCTGTTCAGCAGCCTTTTTATGGAATTCCTGTCTTCTATTCTCTACCATATTAATGAAATCTTTTTCTTCTATTCGTAAACTACAGGTGAGATTATTTTTGTGAGCATATATTAAATCTAAAGTTTGTGTAGTATGAAAAAACTCTCCCATATATTCAGCTTCTAAGCTACTAGATACTTTATTTAAATTCTTTCTAATAGGAATTTCGGAAAAGACCCCATCTAGGTTAGAATAATAAAATTCTAATTTTCCTGTTACATAAAATAGACTAGTTAGTACGCTACACGAAACACCATATGTTAAAGGAAGGTGCTGATAAGTCACACCCTCCGAGACAGACGATGGTAGTTGCATGCAAACATAACAGTCACTCACATTCATTGTATTAATATATTCATATAATAATTTTGTAAAAACGTTCAATGAAAAATCAGTAATTGATCTATCTTGATGATAAATACTTTCATCATTATGAACTATATTAGTTGGACTTTTAGTAATAACTTCCACTCTCATACTTATTGTATTATTAGTCTGATTTTTGTCATTAGTCACCATCAACACTGGAACAACAATTGTTAGTATTAACCACACTGACATAGTTAATAAGACGCCACATAAGCAAGCTCTAATACATTTACGTTTTAGACTAGGTTTCGGATGTTCAGTCACTGTAGATTCTACCATTTTTCCTGATTTAAAAAATAATTTAAAAATCTAACTTTGCTATTAATTTCTTATAAACCTAAATCTAGGAAAAGATTTTAAATAATCTTCTTTTGTACAACCACACACTTAGATATTTTCTCGGCTTTTTTTTTTTTTAAGGTTTTCCTCGAGTCTTTTTCAAATCTTCTTGATGTATCAGCTTAGTTTTGACTGGATTATGATGCACCTTAATTTTTTTACAGTCTCTTTTAAGGTGGTTTCAACTTGTTCTCATCAGTTCGTTCTGTATCATTTGTAACTTCTTCTGTTTGATCAGAGCTTTCAATTTCCTTTAAGATAACGTAAATCCACTCAGGGCTGGTATACTTTCGACTTGCAACTCTTGGTCTTGTTGTTCTGCGTACTATTTTCTTTTGAGAATCTTCTTGATCTGACTGACTCGAAATTTCATATATTTGCTCTGGCCCTCTTCTTTCTAGGATATATCTCAGTCTTTTCGCTCCACTTTGCCAGTTATCATTATATCTCAGTCTTTTTGTTTGAACTACTTCTTCACCCTGACTTCCTGGTTCTACAGTTCTTTTGCACAACCTTTTTCTTGGCTGTTCTTCCTTTTCACTTTCAAAGTCTCTCTCTATTTCCGGTTGACTAGTATCCTTTTTTGCTTCTTCTTTCTGTTGACTTTGTTCTTGGCTTTCAATAGCTTTTTCTGTCAGCTGATTGTCTTCTTTAATCAACTCTTTTTCTTGTTGGCCTTGCTCTAGGCTTCCAGCAACCACTTCTTCTGTCTGGATATCGCTCTCAATCCATTCCTCTGTATGTTGGCTTCCTTCTTGATTTTCGGAAGCTTCTTCCTCACTCTCTTCAACAGCAGTCTTTTCAGTCCCAGTATCTGGTGCCCACTCTACTTGGCTGGTACTTGGTTGTTCATCATCCACAGACTCAGTGACATCTGCCTCTCTGGATTGTTCAGGCTCACAACCTCCGGCTTCTGGTCTCTCTTTTTCCTTTTCCAGTTGCCGTTCAGCTTCTTCAAGTGGACTTTGGACTCTTCTGGTATGGCTGGCGTGTATCCAATTTGGTAGGCCACCACACTTTACTGCAGTTGTTGTTATCAGTATGATCTGGTATGGTCCATGCCACCGTGGTTCTAAACACGACTTCCTCACGTGTTTCTTGACAAGAACCCACTCTCCTGGATTTAGATCATGCACTGGATTCAGCTGTATTTCATTGCGTCTGCTCCAACCTGATGAGACACAGAACGCACCATATCAGCCAGTCCTTTGCAATATTCAAGAATCAGATCATCAGAAATGCTCACCAGTTTGTTTGCTGGTACAATTGCTTGTCTCATGACTCTTCCCATGAGAACCTTGTGTGGACTCAATCCAGTTCTCCTGTCAGGAATGCTTCTGATACTCATTAAGACCAAGGGCAATGCATCAGGCCATTTCAGTGTTGTGGATGCGCAAACCTTTCCTAATCTAGATTTTATAGTGCCATTGATTTGCTCCACAATTCCAGAAGCCTCTGGTCGCTAAGCACAGTGCAGCTTGTGTTCAATTTGCAATGCTGCGCAAATTATTCAAATTATTTCATTATTAAAATGTGTTCCTCTATCTGTTTCTAAAGTGACTGGAAATCCATACCTTGGTATTAATTCTCTCAAAAGCAATTTTGCCACGGTAAAGCTATCATTCCTCCTTGTAGGATAAGCCTCTACCCAGCGAGAAAAGAGACACACAATGACAAGAACATATTTCAAACCATTACATGGAGGCAATTCAATAAAATCAAGTTGCAAACGTGTAAATGGTCCTGCAGCCTTTCCGATAGTTCCTGTACCCACAATTGTCCTTCTCCCTGGATTCTGATGCTGGCAAACAACGCACCTTTGGCACAAACTCTCTGCAATGTACCTGAACCTGGGATTAAACCAGGTCTGCTTAAAAAGTCTGATCATGGCATCCCTTCCAACATGAGTGATCCCATGATAGACTCTTGCCATATGAGAAAGCATGCAATCGGGCATAACTGGTCTGTCATCTACATATACCCAAGTTTCATCCTCTGGTGTTCGTGTACATCCTGCTTTTCTCCAAAGCTTCTTTTCCTCTTCACTAGCTTCTTCCTGTAACAGCTTAATTTCATCCCAATTGTTTATTGATGTAAACATTAAATGGCAATCTGTGACTTTTCTTTCTGTTTTCCTGTTAAGTGCAGCCAAATTTTCCGCACAGAAACGCGCTAACTGATCCGGGTATCTGTTGCCACTGGTCACATAATCATTTCCTGATCTATGTGCAGAGCATTTTACCACTGCAATTTGTTTTGGCAATTGCAGGGCATCCAATAAATCTTTCACAATTTTCCCATTTTTAATAGGGGAACCTGATGAAGTCATGAATTCCCTTTGCATCCATAATTGACCAAAATCATGTACCACCCCGAAACCATATTGACTGTCCGTAAATATGGTTACCCTCAAATTTCGGGAATTTTTACAAGCTCTAATCAGAGCGTATAATTCTGCAATTTGTGCTGATTTTACCCCAGATAGGCAGGATGCTTCCACAACTCCAGTTACCATGCACACTACATAAGCAGAGCTCAACTCTCCTCTTTTATTCCTCAAACATGATCCATCAACAAACAGAACATTGTCAGATTCTTCTAAAGGCACATCTTGGATGTCGGCCCTAGGTTTTGTACAAAATTCTGTCACATCCAAACAATCATGATCTGCTTCTTCTATTACCTCCTCCTCATAAGGATTTGGTAGTAGTGTTGCTGGATTTAAGGTGGTAGACCTCACAACCGTCACATTTTCAGCACCTAAAATCACTCTCTCGTACCTAGTCAGCCGACTGGGAGTCATGTGCTGAGTTCGTGTTTTGGTTAAAAGAATCTCAACCGAATGTGGAACATATACTTTGATTGGGTAACCCATCACAATTCCTTCACTTTGTTCCAAACTCACACATGTAGCAGCAACAGCTTTCAAACATCCTGGTAAGGCTGCTGCCACAGAATCTAATGTAGCAGAAAAGTATGCCACTGGTCGTCTAGTCAATCCATGTCTTTGAGTTAACACTGCTAACGCACATCCATCTCGCTCACAACAGAACAATGCAAATTCTTTTGTATAATCAGGCATTCCCAATGCAGGTGCTTGACACAAACTGTCTCGCAAATTTATAAAAGCTTCCATACTTTCATTATCCAAATCAATCGGATCAATCACATCTTTATGCGTCAACCTCTGTAAAGGTTTGGCAATCACTGAAAATCGATTTATCCATTGTCTGCAGTAACCAACCATTCCCCAAAACATTCGCACTTCTTTATGGGTTCTTGGAGGTTTCATCTGTTGAATTGCCTCAATTCTTTCTGGTGTCACTTTCCTAACTCCTTTCTCAATCCTGTGTCCTAGGTATTGTACTTCTTGTTTACAGAACTGCAATTTCGCAGGAGACACTTTATGTCCCCCTTCTGCCAGATGGTTCAATAAAGCAATGGTATCTGTCACACACGCCTATCGAGTTTTTGATGCCAATAGTAGGTCATCAATGTATTGAACCAAAACCGAATCTTCTGGCATTACTAATGCTTCTAGACATTTTTTCAGAATTTGATTGAAAATCGAGGGGCTTTCTGTGTACCCTTGAGGAACTCGGCACCATGCCAAGACACGATTTCCAAACCGAAATGAAAATAAAAACTGACTGTCTGGGTGTAGAGGGATTGAGAAGAAGGCTTGACACAAATCAATTACTGTATACCATTTGGCATTACATGCAGTGGCGGCTGGTGACATTTGAAAGTGGTGCGGCGTAAAATTATTGTCATACTGCACTGCAGCGAGCGAGCGTAGCAAGCGAGCCGTGAACAACCTACGGGGGGTTCGGGGGGGTTCGGGGGGGTTCTCCCACTGAGAAAATTTTGAATAAAGAGTGGACAAATGGTGCATTTTCAAGCAAATTTGAGAAAGCAGGAAGGTTAATAAAGCAATTGTGAAAGTGCAGTTATTACATTAATAAAGAGATGTCATATAACATAGGTAGCTGCTTATTCAGTATAACCACAGAGCTTCATAACAGACTTCGAGATACAATGCATTGCTGAGTACCTCTGACGATTTTAGCTTTCCCAGACCAAGTAACTCGTTATGTGACGGTTGTATTTATGTACCAATCCGATGTTATGAACACTGAAACCAATGTAATTACCAGACTCTTCCACTGACATGCACCCCGTCAACTTAATCCTCAATACCCTCTAAGTATTCACAATACTTGAAGGGTTAATCCACATGCAGTAGAAATCTAGGCGCAACTTGAATCGTGATCGTCAAGGTCTGTATTATCGTCATAAAGCAATGAGGACCTGGCTATTTTCTGCATATTTGGCTTTTTTACCCAACAGTCTAATTAGTGCCAAGACCCTACGGAAGGGATAAGCGAACATTTGATAAAAGCCTGAAACAAAGTGAACTGGGGCCTTATCTCAAGGTGTGAAATCTTATAATCAGTGATACTTATTACATCTTAAAGCCTCTATCCGCGCGTTCCTGGCCATTACTTTTCAACCCATGCCAGCACAATGTGTTCACGATCTCTGGAGTTCCAATTATTAAAATATTGGTTTCTACTAACTCTCTCGCATAGACTAATGTAGACACATACAAAATAATGTGCTGCCGATGCATATGTTATACCCTATAAAAATGCATTGAAGAACGGATGATAGGAGCGTACGTGGTCCCTCGTGACAAAAACTAGTAAATTGACTTTCTTCATTATTAACGAGCTCATATTTATCTATGTCAAAAGCGCCCTGCTCCAGCCCTGCTGAAAGAATGACTGCTATTCACAACAGCTGGATGTTTTCCAAAGGTTTCCATGACACTGTATTCTTGCGATAACACTTCTGTCTCTCGGGTGCCTGCTTAAATATTATAGCCCTCATCTGTTATTGGTTTTGCATAATGTTAAATATTAAAATTAAGGCTAATGTTTGCTGTTCAGTTCTAACGTACACATCTCTCACTCACAGGCAGATCTTATTTCCCCTAAAAAATGCATTCTGTCGCTGCCAGCTCTGCTGAAAACAATCAGATAGCTTTGTGTGGGCTAGCATACCAATTAGGTGCTTTGTGAGGGCTCTGCCCTCGCCTCTCCCTCCAAGACTGCTCGGATCATCTCCGCAATAAAATATTCTGAGGCGAGGAAACACAAACAGAAGATGCAGCGCTTTTACAAGACTATGCAGCTTAGGCTGCGCATTTACTTCAAAAGGGGTAAAAAGTTAAGCCTTTCAAAAAAATACCTAGCGCAAAAATACACATGTTGAAGTACACCTGTGAATACAAAAAGGCCTCACTCTCAAGGTATCAGTCAGCAAGAGGTCCTGGCGCCAGTGTTACAGAAAGCATGCCATTCACTTACACTTTAGTGACTCCTGAAACGATTCTCTCACAAGAAAAGAACCAGTGCGCAAAATTTGATGCTCCGGCAGCCGAGTCTCAGCGATGGCCCCAGGAGCAATCCGGCAAAGTTACAGAGGGAGGGTAGTATGAATCCCCAAGGAACAACCGGCTCAGGAGTGAAAACGTGCTGTTTCAAAGGGGATCGGCGACGAGCACCAGGGAGGGAAAAATCTACCTGTCCCCAAATGAACCAGGCTCAGGCGGCCTGGATGGTGACCGGACTCGCCGGTAGACAGCGGTGACTGGCAGAGTCCAGACCGCCACAGGTAAGAAGTCGGCCATGTACCGGGTGTGGCAAACTCAACCCCAGCTCATAAATGTGTTTTTGCAGGAGCTGGAAAACTCTAGCATACTCATGACCGAGGCCTAAAAGACACCAAGGTCTTAACAAAAGTGTAAAAACAAGCCAACCCCTGAACTCAACTATCACTGCGCCTCTCCCTGCCACCCACTCCATTCGGACAATCCTCTGCTGACATAGTGCGGCTGTCTCTGCACTCACAAAACACACATTAAAAAAAACACTTGCAATTAAGTTTCATGTTTGCGGTTAGAATTCATTTGCATGTGCAGGTAAGCTCACAACAAAGGTCAGCTTCGCAGTCGTGAGTTCAGAATTGCAGTGCAGTTCAAGGAAGAGCAGACCAACGAGCGCCTTGCTGTTTTTCTCACACTGTTCGAAGAGGAGAGATAACCTAGAAAGTCAGTCCAGTTTATCATTTGAATGTTCCCTGCTCCGCGTGCGCAGTTGGCGACCTCCCTTGGGGCAGGGTGGTACTCTGTCTCACAGCAGCCAGAGCTCTTAAAATACTGATTTGCCACTCTTAAGTGATAGTTTTCAAAGGTCTGTCGTGCGTGTACACTAGAGTAACTGGATTAAACCAGACATTCGGACTCTGATGCTGCAGTTTCATTTGCTCATCTTACAAAGTTTGAAGTCTACTTCTCTTGTGTTTGTTTTAATTCTCTCCAGTCGAGGCCACTCGTAGTAGCTCACAGTCATAAATTGCACTCTGTAAGAAGCAAGCTCCGCAAATATGTACAGAAGTCAAAGAGAGCGCGGGTGGAAGGGGGGGAGGGAAAGGAAAGAATAAAGCATTGCGAGGGAAGAAGGAAGATGATTGTATGGGTGAGAGGGAAGGAGAGAGAAAAAGTGATGAGGGAGATTGGTGAGAGTGGAGAGATAGTCAAAGCAAAAAGGGAGACAGAGGGAAAAAGAAAAAAGAAGGGCAAAGAGTTACAGTAGAATGAAAGACACATGGAGGATGGTGAGAGACAAGGAGATGGGGATACACTTATGAGGGAGATAAAGACAGGAGTGAGGTGAGTGTGGTGTAGAGACGCCTTCTTTCTTTGTACATTTCTGGTTGTACCTGGAGGGCCTCACTCAGTGATGACCATGGATGCACCTGAACAGTCGCCCCCTGTCCAACCCCTTTCCTCTCGTATAAAACCAATAAAGCCGGCAGTCACAGGTGAAGATTGTGTGAAAGCCTATTGTAGACAAACTCTGCAGTTCTCTTTTGACTCAGTCAAGACCTTAACTCTAGGATCTCCGGAGACCCCTTTGTTTTGCTAATGCTTGTAATTGCTTTTTCTGTAGTGCTGACCCTCTCTTGATGTTGGTCTCTTTGTGCTGGTGGTGGCAGTATAAAACCAGAATATACTCACATCTCTTAAATTTGTACCTACTTGACCTTGAAACACTTCTCGTGTGAGCTTCATTTATTTTTACTAATTAAGCTTCTTCAAAAATTCAACATAAAGCGCTGTTCTTTAGAATTACACTGAAACATGAAGGAGGCACCCATACTGTGGTTCCGAGTGAAGAGAGTCCCTGGCGCATGGCGGCAAAAACTTACGCTATGCATTGTGCTGGAATACGACTGACTGAAACAGCTGAGGGGCAGAATGCTTCAGTAGTAGTAGCAACGATCCTCAAAACTGCGTGTTGTGATTCAGAATTACACAGAAAATGCTGGGATAGCCTAAGTTTTTGCTGCCACGCGCTTGGAACTCTCTTCGCTTGGATTGACCCTCACGAGTTCCCCTACGATGGGCTCCTCAATGGGATAGATAATTTACCAATGCTGAGCCGTGCATTGGGTCTAATACCTACCACAGACCACTTTGTTCTAGGCCACCTCGATTGTCACGTAGCGGCACCTATGACCACCTCTAGCCATGATCCGGCCTCATCTTAGACAGCCGCGGCCGGCATGCTCGCGGGAGGGCGCGGGGGGGGAATAAAAAAATAAAAATAAAACCTACCTAACTGCCGGGTACCGCGCCGCCTCTGCTCCTGGCCAGTCACGGAGTAATGGTGCAGCCGGGTCCCGCTGTTCTTGCTGCAGAAACAGGAAGCAGCCAGCAGGCAGCCTCCCTCCCCTACCCTAGCCAATCCCAATGCTGCAATAGCAGCGTTGTGATTGGTAAGGCACAGCGGAGAGCGCCCCATCCGGGCCATTTTTACTATGTAGGCTGCTGCATGCAGCCTACATAGAGAAAAAGGGAGAGTGCGCATGACTGGGTTGGTCGGCCCTGGGGCCAACCAAACAGTCAGTACCCACAACAGTGGGCAAGCCACTCCCCCCTGCCCTCGAGCAGGACCGCCCACCCACCGGCCCCCAACCAGGCACTCCAGGCACTTCTGCTTTCTCGCAGTGCGAGAAGCAGAAACATAAAATGGTAGTTTTACCATTTTATGTTTCTGCCTTCTCGCACTGCGAGAAAGCAGTGGGGTGACGCCCCCACCCCCCTATGGAGGAGCCGCCACTGATTACATGGAATCTGGTAAAGGATCACTGCTGGGTTTGGCACAATTGGACAGCAAGGTACCACTATCTTATTGATTTTTCTCAAATCTTGCACTATTCTGTATTTTCCACTTGGCTTTTTAATTCCCATAATAGGCGAATTACAAGGACTGCTCAGTATTTCTCTTAGAATGCCTTGTTCGATTATTTGATCAATCACAGGAGCAACTCCTGCCATTGTCTCAGGACTCATTTTATATGGAGGAGTGTTTGGGTAATGAGCACCAGGTTTCACTGTAACCTGAATAGGATCCACATTTTTCATTAACCCTATTTCCTTACTGTCTCTCTCAGCTCATCAGGCAAATTCTGTTCTGTTAAAAGTGAATATAATTCATCCACTTCCGTTCTTTGCTTTGCTAGCATCAACTTAAATTCAACATCCTCATCAGGTGTCTGAAATGTAATACCATCAGATGTACAAAAGATGGTACAATTCATTTTGCATAGTAAATCTCGTCCCAATAGAGTCACTGGGCTCGAATCACATACCACAAATCGATGCATGTCTTTAAATCTCCCAATGTGAACCTCAATTGGTTCTGTGATTGAAGTTTTAATCTGCTTGTTTGACACTCCCACAACTTGGATAGTTTCTCCCGAGAGGGGTAGGTTGGGAATTTCTGCTGCTCTCACAGTGGAACAGGTAGCACCAGTGTCCACTAGGAATGTAATGTTGTTACCTTCCACCTTTCCATCAACAAATGAACCTGACTGATCTACCTCCAGAGTTGCGCCAAGCACGCACTCTTCCTCCCCCCCTCAGGCACCGTCATTGGCTACTCTCCGAAACACTCTCCTTACACTGCAACCAATATTGTGGAATCATCTGCACATTTGGGTTCTTACCATGTGGTTCCATAGGAGTAAATCCAGTATTCGCACTGTATCTCTGTACCTGAGCACCTACATTACCCTGCGTAGGAGATTGGGGCACCTGTAACTGTGGTGTAACTATCTGCTGCGACTGTTGCTGTTGTTGGGTCACAACCACTTCATTCTGCTCCTGTGAATTTAAATTTTGGTTTGTCCCATTAATCTTTACAGTGCTTCTACACTCGTTCTTCCAGTGTCCAAGCTTACCGCACTCATGACAAGGACATTTTCTTTTCAAATCATCTTTAACAAATTTCCCTTTACCCTTTCCAACACCTGGTACCTGACTATTTTGATTCTGATTATTTGTCTGCTCGACACTGTTTGCTTCCTGTTGCTCTGCTACCTTAACTTGCGCCCACATAATTTTTCCTTAAGCTTTTTGTGTCTGGAATCAATGTCATCGCTGCAGTACTTTGCATATCTCAAAATCTCATCTATCGTTTTATTTTGCCAGCAAATCAGATGCTGTTGAATCATATTACTAATCTCTAGTTTCAGTTCAAACACAAAATGATACACAAAATGTCCCATATCCTTGTCACCTATATTCTCAAATCCGCTATACTGCTTAAACACCTGTAACAACCGCTCATAATATGCATGCACTGACTCTTTTGGCTCCTGTGTTGTCCTGTCTATTTTTACCCAATCAGTTTCCTTAGGGCAAATCTTTCCTTTCAAGAAAGTAATCACCTGATTGTACTTTTCTGAAGGTGCACCAGTTTTTGGGTCTCTGGGATATTCTTCTTTAGGCCAATCAACAGTTATCTTACACTCTGTCCACAAATCAGCTGGAACTACAATCTCGAATAGACCATCTAAGTCCTTCATCAATACCTTTGAAACCTTCACAAACCTTTCCACCAGGGAACATGAACATATCCACCACCTGCAACTTCTCTCATTCGACACACCATTTCAAACTGTCCACTTGTTTTTAATGGATACATCGAAGTACCTTCTGTAGGGTTTAATTCATGTTTTCTTTTTTACCATCTACCTTTCCAACGATCAACATCTCCCCACTTCCTCAGAATCAACATCAATTCCTTTATCTGTAGACTTTTACCAGACACATTCAAACTTTCCAAATCCCTGCCAGTGAAATCCATCCTGTATGTTTTCTGCAATACCTTCGATCTCTCAATATCTATTCCGTAATCAACAGTAGCTTCTGCTATCTTCTCATGCAAATTCCTTGCTTTCCATGTAATATTCTTACACAAAAACAATAATTCCTCATCTCTATAAATACCCAATCTATCTGGGCTGATCGTACCGATTATCATTTCCTCCAAATCCACCTTCAATCTACACACATCTATACTTTGTGGTAGGGGTTTTGTTTTTCCATTCCCTTTATCCACTCATTCAGCTCTTCTGGTGTGGGACCTACTGAACTTTCAGATGCAGAATCACCACTCTGTGCTATTCTCCTAGGATCTATTTGAACATTTCTTCTTGGAATTTCGTGTACTACTTCTCCTACAGGAAGACCCATTCCTCAAGTGCCTCATACTGAGTCGGTCTAGGTCTAGGCTCCAACACATTCATCCGATCTCTTAAATTTTGTAAAATTCTCACATTAAATGTTCCATGTTCCGGGAAAGCTAGAACACCATCGCTCTCAGTATACTTCACCAAATTCTCCATCCAAGTGCATGTATGATATCCACATTCTAGCATCATATAGGATGCGGGTGTTCCTGGAGGCGGAATAAGAATTCCCTCCCTTGTCACTATCGGTCTGTCCTTTCTGAAGAAATTCCTGATTTTATTAATAAACTTCATTTTCTCAACTGTCCCTTCAGAATGTGACTCAAAAATATCAACAAACTCTTCGTACTTCTGTAGTCTCTATTAGGCAACTGTCGTCCAATACCAGCGGGACTCACACCAACCAACCAATCAGAGTACTACTACGTCAGCAATGTCTCAACCAATAGGAATGCAGCTTACAATAATTTATCCAATCATAGCTCTAGAAGCTCCCGCTGCCTGACCAATGCCAGCGCGGCGTTTTCTGACATCAGTATTACTCCTTCTACTGACCCTCCCTTTACAAAATGACTCAGCAAATTTTTCTTAAACTTTTTTCTCAAAGAAAATCTTGTTAATAACGACATAAAAAACAATGCTACTTTGTCCGTTTTCTAAATAAGAGATAGTTTTTCGTTTTTTCCAAAGAGAATTTTCTCTACGAGCAAGAATAACGACCCAACATTATCTCACCCTTCAATCAAGCTCCGGGAGGACCTGTTACTTCTCCAGGGATAAGGCCAAAGTTTCTCAAGAGGACTTTTTGGTATGAAAATTCAAGACGGCATAAAAACGTGACGTTAACTTTTCGGGTTAGAACACATATAATCAATAATCAATAACCAATAATCAACTAATCAATAATAAATCATCATACTGCTACCAAAAACTGATCCAGCACCAAACCGGGGGGGGGTCTCTGAAAATGTACACAGCAGACAACGGGCCCCAAACATACAATACACAATTTCTTCACCATTTAACAGACCCTACGAGAATGACGCTGAATACGCGTTTAGTGTGACGTTGATTTTGTCTTTTCTCATCTAAGGGGAAACAGATTATCTAATCGTTTCTTCTTTGTTTTAGCCCTTTTACCTTTCTCATCAGGTACAAAGTTAGAGGGAAAGAAAATATACATTATAGGAGAAATATCATAAAATATGCAGACAAGATCACAAACATCTGAATCACAGTGAATATTATAGAGTGGATAGATGAAGAGACATAAGAGTCATGAAGAGAAAACATTTGCAGACATTTGCAAATTTCCCTATTGATACATACCTAATGATAAAAGTTCAGAAAAACCACCACCCCCTGGCCACGAGGATAGTGAAAAGGAACCCAATAGGAGAAACCGGGTTAAAGATAGGATCAGGAAACAGGTAGGCCTCTACCGACGGACAGCGACGATTACCCTCTGCCTTTCTGGACCTACGGAAACTGCCGGTAACTGCCATAACCACACCCCCCAAGAGCATCCCAATTATACCCTAATTCAATCTGACCATCCCACTAATCTGCAACATTCGGGAAAATCTCAACATTTCATTGGTCAATTTGTGGGGTGTTACACCACACCTCCATTACTTCATTTGGCTTTACATGCTCTCCTTTGTTCTTAACTCGTTCTCACGTTTTACTTCACTGCTTATGAATCGATTCTCTATCCCCCATCACGTCACATTCTCTAATGAATAGCTTGTCCCTGTATCAGCGACTTTGTTTCAAACATTGTATCGACTAGACACAAAATGTTCATCAATTTGAGCTTCCCCAGGCATCTCGACGTCCTGAATATTGCACGTCTTTCTTTCATTCTTGAAGGTTTCCTTCATTCGCCGCTGACACCCACAAAAGCTCACGTATAGGTCACATTTTCACGGCCTGTCTTCGGCCTTAAGTCAACTTAAAGCACCCAACTAACTGCTCACCATAGGCCCATGTTTTAAAACTACGATGAAAGAGAAATATAAAGAAATTAATAACACAGAAATGAAAATTACACTGTTTCCCTCCCACCATTGCACTAATCCCATGTTAATTCATATGAGCATTAATGTGCAAAGCATTATTATTTGCAATAGCATTATTCCACTTTGTCGTTTTTAATATGCAAAGCGATATGCGGCCTAAGCATTTCATGCATTAATCTTAATTGCAATGCACGCGTGCGCAAAGCATCTCCGTGTGTTTGTGTATATTAATGCATATTAGTACAAAACTCACGATTAATAAATGTTATCTTGGGGCGTTGATCCGAGCAGGTTTACATGACGCAAATCCTGCTCCATCAACTGTTTGGAAACAGTAATGCATAATTTGTCCACGGTACTGCAGCAGCTGCACTGGTCAGAACAACCCTGGTAAGTAGTGGCCAGTCCAGCAGTTTCTCAGGTTTTTATGGTGGTGGGTGGCCATGATAGTAACCTTCCATTTTAGGAACTTTTTATCTGTTTCAAGATTGCTCTAGAGCTTTTCATTGCACAAAAGGGTGTCATTTCACTTTCCATGCACTTCAGTGCTTGGTTTTACTCACAAGAAAGCATCACTTTAAGTGTTACACATTCGGTCATTGAATGTCACTCATAAGTGCACTAAAACCATGGAAATTTCACACATAAGCAACCAGAAAACACTGCTCATAAGGAGGCAACTTGGGTGGGAGGGTGAGTCGGGGGAGTGAGTTTTCGACAACACGGTCAATGGCTGGTTGAAGGGAGGGTCGCAGGGCAAGCACATGGACTACACAGGGAGGTAGGGTGGGGTGGGGGTAGCAAAAACACTGGCAACAATACAAACAATAACAGTAGGGAGGGTGGGTAGGGTATGCAACAATACTGGCAACACCAGAGGTAGGGTTAGTGGGGCAAGCAACAGCGCAAGTAACAATACAAAGAGGGAGGGTGAGTGGGAGCAATCAACAACACAGGCAATAATATAAGAAGGTAGAATAGGTGGAGGCAAGCAACAATACAGGCTACAACGGAAGGGCAACTACACAGGCAACCACAGAAGAAGGGACGGTTGGTGAGGCCAAGCAACAACAAGTGCAACAACGGGTGAAGGGAGGGTGTGTGGAAGCAAGCAACAACGGAATGGGGAGGGAGGGTGGATTTTGCAGGCAACAAGCTGGGCCACAATGGAAAGAGGGAGGGTTTGGGGAAAGCAACAACAAGTGCAACAAAGAAAGGAGGGTGGACAGGTGGAGACAAGAAATAACACAGAGAACAATGGAAGGAGGGAGGCTGGGTGTGGGGCAAGCATCAACACTGGCAACAATGGAAGAAAGGAAGGAGGGTGGGTGGAGGCAAGCAACAACACAGGCAACAACAGGAGGAGGGAGGGTCAGTGGAGGCAAGCAACAACACAGGCACCAACAAAAAGAGGTAGAGTGGGTGCGGGCAAACAACAACACAGACAACAATGGATGGAGGGAGTGTGGGTGGGTGGGGCAAGCAACACAGAAGATGGAGGAAGGGACCCTGAGGAGAAGTACATGAGGGAGCCAGCTGAAAAACACACACACTGGTAAAGTGCTTAAACACAAAGAAAACGTTGCACCTAAAAAATAGAGCAATGGAAGAACACAAGTAATGTGTCCATGCTCAAGAGGAGGGACAAAAAGAAAGAAAATGGGGAAGAGACACAAAAAGAAAGGAAGCCTACAGCAGCTGATCAACAAAAGTAAACAAATGAGAGTGACAATAAAGCAAACCAATGGTAAGCAATGAGCTGGCTCTAAGTCTGCTCTTAGAGAACAAAAGATCTTGAATTAACAGCGCCTGCACTATGTAGGTAAGAGCTACAAAGCAAAAACAATACAATTCTGTATGTTTTCTATCACCATATAAACATAAAACAGCAAGCATGTGAATAAATCATTTAAAAGTGTCTAATCTTTCAATAATTATTAAAGGAAATGGTGGCATGATTGTTACAAATGAACACTGAGCATTTTACACAAATTAGTTTTCATCTTTCAGCTCTTGGCTGTTCCACAATAGCAAAGATAAACAAAATATATATTTTTTCCAGTGCAACCCTAGTATTAAGTAGCTGTATGTCATGCGAGATATCAGTATTCACATTTTAATTCACACCATGTTGCATTCAGGGATTTGTAGTTTTTCTTTTAGGTTTGACATCATAGCTGGAAAATTATAGCAAGCAAAGTGCTGATAAGTCTAATCACGAAGACTATATGACTTGGGGGACACTAAATATGCTGCGTGGGCTTCAACCATCAACAGTGCAATAGTTAACAACTTGAAGGAAATCAGTACTTTTCAGGAACCTGCAGCACAAGCCTCATTCAAATACAGAATAGCTACACTCATGGGATATCGTTACATTGACAGGTGTACTAGATGGATTCTTCAGGCACTAAAAGAAGTGCATGCCAAATTCAAGGGAAACATTTTCAAATTTAAAAAAAATGTAAGTTAGAAAAAATCCTTAGCCTAGATCTGTTGTTTGATTTTGATGTCAAATGTATCGTCTGTTTGGTTTGCTTAGGGTGCCGTGCCAGTTAATGGTAGCTAGTTTGGTTACCACCACTGGTTACAGCACATACTTGCCTTCCTCTATAGCATTTTGTATTTCACATTTTGCAAAAATTCAAAATTGTTAGATAACACGAAATGGCCATATTGACTAAGTGAACACTGTATTTCTTCGGCCAAATTACACACATCCTTTTGTTTTCCAATAGTTTTTTCTATGGAGATACCAAATAATGCTTATGCATTGATATATTTGTCAGTCACCACTTTTCAAAGGTTATTTTACATCCAATCACCAGCGGCAATTGCCTTTTATTTGATAGGAGATTAAAGTACCTTTTTGCACTGTTGACATAATTCCACAAGCTTTCATGTCTGGTTCCTTTGGAGGATCCCAAATATAATGTCCACTACTGGCTTTATTTGGTATCCCCTACGTGCCAAGTGTTAACACTTACCAGGATAGAATTTGGCATGGTCTTATGTTGGCTAAGTTAACACAGTGTTTGTCTGGTACATCACACCATTTCTAGTAATTTCCACTGTTTTTTATAGGAATACCAAATCTTATGGCTCATATATTGGTATGGTATCAGTATAGTAATTTTCTGCCAAGTCGCATCCTTCTATGTGTTTTCCAACTTCTTCTTCTACAGGGACACCAAATATTACAGCTAATTCATTGCTATAATTTATTGTATTCCGACATTTCAAGACTTACCTTTTAGCCATTTACCAGGTGAAATGGCCTTTCATTTGATAGGAGATTACAGTAGCATATAGTACTTTTGATATCATCCCACAAGCCTTCACTTCTGGTTCCATTAGGGAATACCAAATATAAAGACCCATACATGCTATAGTATTTGGTATCCCCTATTTTTCTTGGGTTAAAACATACCAGGGTACAGTTTGATATGGTCTTATATTGGTGTGGTGATAACAGTGTTTTGCTGACAAATCACACTCTTCCTTATGTTTTCCACAGTCTCTTTCTATGGGCATACCAAATATTACAGCTCATGCATTGCTGTACTATTGGGTATCCCCTACTTTTCAAGGGTTACCTTTTAATCATTGTCAAGTTGAAATTGCCTTTTCTTTGATAGCAAATTACAGTATATTTTGGCACTTTCGATATCATTCCACAAGCAACCAACTACGGTTCCTTTAGGGGATACCAAATATAAGGGTCAGTGCGGGCTATAATGTTTGATATCCCATTTGTTTTTAGAGTTAAACCTTCCAAGGACACATTTTGGAATGGCGTAATTTTGGTAGTGCGAACAGAGTGTTTTTCTTCCTTATTGCAGCCTTCTTTGTCTTTTCTCCTGTCTCTTTCTATGGGGGATGCGAAATATTACACCTCATGCATGGCTGTAATATTGCATATCCTCTACTTTTCAATGTTACCTTTTAACCAAGTTGAAATTGCCTTGTATTTGACAGCAGACTGCAGTAACTTTTAGCACTTTTGATTTCATTCCACAAGCTTTCACACCGGTTCCTTTTGGGGATATCAAATATAACGGCCCATTCAAGCTGTAATATTTGGCATCCCCTATGTTTTTAGAGTCAAAACCAGGACACAATTTGTCATGGCTTATGTTGGTGGGTTGAACACTGTGTTTTCCTGACAAAATACACCCTTCCTTGTGTTTTCCACTGTCTCTTTCTCTGGGGATACCAAATGTAACAGCTCATGCACTACTGTAATATTCGGTGTCCCCTACTTTTCAAGGGTTACCTTTGAACCTATGACCAGTTAAAATTGCCTTTTATTGGCAAGCAGACTACAGTATCTTTTCGCTTTTTTGATTTCATTTCACAATCTTTCGCATATGGCTCCGTTGGGGATACGAAATGTAATGGCCAATATGGGCTATAATCTTTGGTATCCGCTAGGTTTCTAGGGTTAGAACTTACCAGGATTCAATTAGACATAGTCTTATGTTGGCTAGGTGAACACAGTATTTGTCTGCCAAATAGCACTCTTCTTGGTGATTTCCAACATCTTTTGCTATGGGGATACCAAATATTACGGCATATGCCTTTCTTTAATATCTCGTTTCACCTACCTTTGATGGGTTAACCTTTAGTTATTGACCAATTGAAGTTGGCCCTTATTACACAGCAGAATACAGTATCTTTTCACATTTTTGATTTTATTCAACAAGCTGTCACATCTGTTTCCTTTGGGGGATACCAAAAATAATGCCACTTATGGGCTATATTATTTTGTATCCCATAGGTTTCTAGGGTTAGAACTTGACAGGGTACACATTTACATGGTCTTATGTTGGCTGAATGAACACAGTAATTTTCTGCCAAATAGAATCCTTCCTTGTGTTTTCCAATCTCGTTTACTATGGGGATCCCAAATATTACGGCTCATGCATTGCTGTATTATCTCGTATCCCCTACTTTTCAGGGGTTTCCCTTTTAGCCATTGATCAATTGAAGTCCCCTTTTATTTGATAGCAGATTACAGTATCTTTTTGTATTGTTTATTTCATTATACACAAGCTTTCACATTCGGTTCCTTTGGGGAATACCAAATATAATGGCCCATACGGTGTATATAAGACCAGATGTACAACCCTTTTTAGTGGTCGCAAATGGGAAATCGGCCCATTTGCGACCTCTAAAAAGTGTGGTGGTATGTACAAACCCTATTTTGCGAGTCGTTAGCCAATTACGGGTTTGCAAAATAGGGTTTGCGAGTCCTTATTAGGAAGGGGCGTGCCAAGGGCGTCCCTTCGTAATAGCGAGTCACACTTGTATGTACGATTGTTTTGCAACTGCAATTGCGGTCGCAAAACACTCGCAATTTGCCACCTACTTCAAGTATGTGGTGCGTCACTCGCAAACAGGAAGGGGTCCCCAGGGGACCCCTTCCTCTTTGTGAATGGATGCGAAAATATTTTTTAAGAGCAGGCAGCGGCCCCATTGGACCATTGCTGCTCTTAAAAAATGAAACAGAAACGTTTCATTTTTCTTTTTTAAATGCATCCCGTTTTCCTTTAAGGAAAACGGGCTGCATTTAAAATAAAAACTGCTGTTTTGAAAAATCAGTCACAGACATGGTGGTCTGCTGACCCCAGCAGGCCACCATCCCTGCGAGTGCTAGCCATTCCCTAAGGGTCGCAAATTGCGACCTGCATCATGAATATTGATGAGGCAGGTAATTTGCGACCCCATTAGGAATCGCAAACAGTGTCTGAGACACTGTTGTACATTCTATTTTGCGAGTTGGAAGTTGCGAGTTGCAAAACGTCGCAATATGCGACTCACCAAAATTGATGGTCATACATCTGGCCCATAGTGCCTCATATGGGCTATTATATTTCGTATCCCCTAGGTTTCTGTCGTTAGAACCTGACAGAATACAAATTGACATGGTCTTATGTTGGCTGGGTGAACAAAGTATTTCCCTTCCAAACAGCATCCTTCATCGTGTTTTCCAACATCCTTTGCTATGGGGATACCAAATATCACCGCTCATGCATTGCTGTATTATCTCATATCTCCCACTTACCTTTTAGCCATTGATCAATTGAAGTCCCCTTTTATTTGATAGCAGATTACAGTCCCTTTCTGCATTCTTGATTTCATTCCATAATCTTTCACATCCGGTTCCTTTGGGGGAATACCAAAAATAATGGCTCACACATGGCTCACACAGACTATAATATTTGGTATCCTCTAGGTTTCCAGGGTTATACTTACCAGGATTCAAATGGACATGGCGTTGTGTTTGCTTGGTGAGCACAGAAAGTTTCTGTCAACTAGCACCCTTCCCTGGGTTTTCTAACATCTTTTACTATGGAGATACCAAATATTACAGCTCATGCATGGCTGTAACAGCATGTATCACTTGCTTTTCATGGGTTACTCGCTAGCCATTAACCAACTGAAGTTGCATTTTATTTCATTTCACATTTTTCATTTAATTTCACTATCTTTCATGTCTGTTTCCTTTGGGGGATGCCACATATAATGCTTTATATGGGCTAATATATTTGGTATCCCCTAGGTTTTCGGGTATATATCCTGACAGGATGCAAATTGCATGGCATTATTTTGGCTGGGTGAAGACAGTATTTTTCTTCCAAATAGTACCCTTCCTTGTGTTTTCCAAAACTTTTTACTATGAGGATACCAAATATTATGGCTCATGCATTGCTGTAGTATATCATTTCACAACTTTCAAGGGTTACGTTTAAGCCATTGACCAACTAAAGTTACCTTTTTTATACCAGATTGCAGTCTGTTTTCACATTTTGATTTGATTCCACAATCTTTCACATCCAGTTCCTTTGAGGGATACCAAATATAATGGCCCATAGGGGCTATTATCCCCTAGGATTCTAGAGTTGGAACATGACAGGATTCAATTTGACATGGTCTTATGTTGGCTGGGTGCCCACAGTATTTCTCTGCCAAAGAGCACCCTTCCTTGTGTTTTCCAATATCTTTTACTATGGGGATATCAAATATTACGGTTCATGCATTGCTGTATTATCTCAGATCTCCTACTTTTCATAGATTACCCTTTAGCCATTGTCCAATTGAAGATCCCTTTTATTTGATAGCAGATTACAGTATCTTTTTGCATTTTTTATTTCATTGCAAAAACTTTCACATCCGGTTCCCATGGGGAATACTACATATAACGCCTTATATGGGCTATTACATTTGGTATCCCCTAGGATTCTGGGGTTAGAACCTGGCAGGATAGAAATTGACGTGGTCTTATTTTGCCTGGGTGAACGCAGTATTTTTCTGCGAAATAGTACTCTTCCTTGTGTTTTCCAACATCTTTTTTATGGGGATATCAAATATTATGGCACATGCCTTGCTGTAATATCTTGTATCCCCTACTTTTCATGGGTTACTATTTAGCCATTGACCAATTAAAGTTGACTTTTTTTTGTATACAAGATTGCAGTCTCTTTTTACATTTTTGATTTCATTCCACAATCTTTCACATCTGCTTCCTTTGGGAGATACCAAATATAATGGCCCATACGGTATATAATATTTGGTATCCTCTAGGTTTCTATGGTTATAACTTGACAGTATTTAATTTGACATGGTCCTATGTTGGCTGGGTGAACAGAGTATTTTGTTGCCAAATAGCACCTTCTCTTGTGTTTTCCAATATCTTTTACTATGGGGATACCAAATATTATGGCTCATGCTTTGCAGTAATATCTCATATCCCCTTCTGTTAAAGGGTTACCTTTTTGCTGTTGACCAACTGAAGTTCCTTTTTATTTGATAGCAAATTACAGTATATTTTCGCATTTTTTATTACATTCCACAAGCTTTCACATCCGGTTTCTTTAGGGGATACCACATATGATGCCTCATATGGGCATTTATATTTGGTATCATCTAGGTTTCTGGGGTTAGAACCTGACAGGATATATATTACATGGTCTTATTGTGGATGGGTGAACACAGTATCTCTCTGCCAAATATCACCCTTCCTTGTGCTTTCCAACATCTTTTGTTATGGGCATATCAAATATTATGGCTTATGCCTTGCTGTAATATCTTGTATCCCCTACTTTTCATGGGTTACTATTTAGCCATTGACCAACTAAAGTTGACTTTTTTGGGTACCAGATTACAGTCTGTTTTCACATTTTTGATTTGATTCCACAATCTTTCACATCTGGTTCCTTTGTGGGATACCAAATATAATTGCCCATATGGGATATAATATTTGATAACTCCCAGGTTTCTAGGGTTAGAACTTCACAGGATACAATTTGGCAAGGTTTTATGTTGGATGGGTGAACACAGTGATGCAGCGGTAATTTCACGGTACTTTCTCAATGCAAAACCTCATTTACCTTCCAATTTACCGCTGCAAAGGTACTGGACCCTTGCCACTGTATATTACCATCAGGAGATTTTACATAAACATGAAAAATCAAAAATGCAATTAATATTTAAGCCAATAAAGAGAGTTGTGAGTATTTTAAAGGGTTTTATTTTCTAGTTAAAAGTTAAGGTTCTCTGACCCTTTATTCATTAGTCAAATATCAATCAGGTTACAGAATTTGGAAAACAGGAAAAATAGAATTAATACAGAACATATTATAGGTTGCATACAAAACATTCCATAAAGGAAGGGAATGAGGCAATCAAAAGTCAATCAGAATTCTCCAAAGAAAGTTCAGGAAATATAATTCAAGAGTGAATTATGCAAGGCTAATCAATAATTAATAATTGGCAAAAATCTCCCTTAAAGAGAAATAAATGCATAAGACAAATAAATCTTTTAAAAAATAATTAATTAGTCAAAGCATAAACTTAGAGTTTTAGCATCTAATTCTAAACCTTTTCTATCAGGTGCACCCTCTGCCCTGGTCTGTTCATCTGTCCTCTCTGTGTCACAGAGAGACGCTGCTCCTGAAAAGGCCCCTCCTTCACAGACCACAGAGGAATGTGATCTGCCTTGCCAAAAATATGACCTGCAAGGACTCTCTAAAAAACTATGAACAAGAACCCCCACCTCCATCTGTCTCTCCTCGGACGCAATCTGCTCTCAGACTGCACCCGCTAAAGCTTCTAAAGCCTCTAAAAAGCCCCCCCTAGCCCCCTAAAGAGGTCATTATTTATACTCTAATTCTTGGCTGACTATACTAATAAGGTTGCAATTTTCAGTAAAGCTTGCACCCTGATTGGATAGCTTAGATGACGAGGGTCTCACCATCCTGTTCTCATTGGCAAATCCAACCCACACCAGTTTTAACAAAAGAAGCGTTAATGATTAATACAATTATATGTTTTAACAACATTTACTAGGAAAAATGTTTCAGTCTATTTCCTCCTTCCTGTCATATCGCACGCAGGAAGGACACATTCCACAAACACTGGTACATTGGCACGATAACAAGAATGTACAGTTCATGGTGGCCTTGAACCAGGTCTTCACTTGAGGCACTTGGCAGTATGTAGCTGGTTCTGCGCATGCGTCTCTCATTCAATACACAGCCTTGCTGGATTCACAGGCAGCCATTTTATCTTAGGCCCAAAAACAAAATAAACACAAAAAGAGTATTAATTTACAAATGAAACCCATTATGTTTTACCTCCCCATACTAATACCCTGTATAAATGATTATCTAGCAAAAAGCTATTAGTGTAAAGCAGCTTTTCTTATTATTTGTGCAAAAAATGCAAAAATGTGCAATGTACAACATAGCATAAAACATGCACTAGTGTAAATTTTGAAAGCGCACACAGTTAATACATACTCATAGCAACATGCTCTAATGTTTTAGATAGCTTTTCATGCAAATGCTTTGCCCCATGTGTAGTGTTGGTGCATGGTTAATTAATACACATTATAAAAAGATGTGTTATGAACTGAATATGCAATGTCTAAATATGCATCAAAGCCAAAGTCTCTTGAGACAGGAACAGGGAGTGTAGATTATAAGGGAAAAGAAACTGGGAAGAGAGAACACATTCCATGATTCAAAGCTAAAGAGGCCACTGAAATCACAAGTTTTCTCTACACTGCAAAAACACATGTTAATTCAGCACAAGCATTTCAGACTGAAAGCATTTATGACCAAGCCTCATTTTATGTTTTTCACTTTGCATGCACCAAAAGTGCCACTTTTAAAAAACTTTTGACTAGGCATGTGCCATGTGTTTTCACTTGCACCAAAATTTGTGTGCCATTTTAAATGCAGTCTGTCTGAAACATAAAAATAAAGCAATGCTTAATTTGAGAAATAGCACCCTTCCTTGTGTTTTCCAATATCTTTTACTATGGGGATGCCAAATATTACAGCTCATTCATTGCTGGAATATCTTATATTCCCTACTTGTCATGGGTTACCCTTTAGCCATTGACCAATTAAAGTTCCCTTTTATTTGATAGCAGATTACAGGTTCCTTTGTAGGATACCTCATACAATGCCTCATATGTGCTATAATATTTGGTATCCCCTAGGTTTATGGGGTTAGAACCTGACAGGATACAAATTACATGGTCTTATTTTGGATGGGTTAACTCACTATTTTTCTGCCAAATAGCACCCTTACTTGTGATTTTAATATCTTTTACTATGGGGATACCAAATCTTACGGCTCATGCATTGCTGTAATATCTCGTATCTCCTACTTTTCAAAGTTCACTTTTTAGCCATTGACCAACTGGAGTTGCATTTTTTATACCAGATTACAGTCTCTTTTCTCATTTTTGATTTGATTCCACAATCTGTCACATCCGGTTCCTTTGGGGGATACCAAATATAAGGGCTATAATATTTGGTATACCCTAGGTTTCTGGCTTGAGAGTCTGACAGAATACAAATTGACATGGTCTTATGTTGGCTGGGTGAAAACAGTCTCATGCATTGCTGTAATATGACTTATACCCTACTTTACAAGGGTTAGCTTTAAGACATTGACCAATTGGAGTTGCCTTTTATTTGATACCAGATTACAGTCTCTTTTCACATATGTTATTTCATTCCACAATCTTTCACATCAGGTTCCTTTGGGGATACCAAATATAATGGCCCAAGCGGACTATGATATTTGGTATCCCCTAGGTTTCTAGGGTTATAACTTACTAGGATTCAATTGGACATGGGCTTATTTTATGTTGGCTTGGTGAGCACAGTATTTTTTTGCCAACTGGCACCCTTCCTTGAGTTGTATAACATCTTTTTCTATGGGTACACCAAATATTACCCCTCATGCATGGCTATAATATCTTGTATCCCCTACTTTTCGTGTGTTACCCACTAGCCATTGTCCAACCGAAGTTGCCTTTTACGTGATAGTAGATTACATAATCTTTTCACAATTTTCATTTAACTTCACAATATTTTACATCTATTTCTAAGGGGGATACCACATATAATGGCCCATACGGGCTATAATATTTGGTATCTGCTAGGTTTCTATGGTTATAACTTGACAGGATACAGTTTGGCATAGCCTTATGTTACCTGGATGAACACAGTAATTTTCTGCCAAATAGCACCCTTCCTTGTGTTTTCTAATATCTTTTACTATGGGAATACCAAATATTACGTCTTACGCATTGCTGTAATATCTCAACTCCCCTACTTTTCATGGGTTACCCTTTAGCCATTGACCAATTGAAGTTGCTTTTTATTTGATACCAGATTACATTATCTTTTCACATTTTTGATTTTGTTCCACAATCTTTCACATCCAGTTCCGTTGGGGGATACCAAAAATAATGTCCCATACAGGCTATAATGTTTGGTATCCACTAGGTTTCTAGGGTTAGAACTTACCAGGATTCAATTAAACGTGGCCTTATGTTAGCTGGATGAACACAGTATTGGTCTTCCAAATAGTACCCTTGCTGGTGTTTTCCAACACTTTTTGGTATGGAGATACTAAATATTACTGCTCATGCATTGTTGTAATATCTCATATCCCCTACTGTTCTAGGGTTACCCTTTTGTTTTTGACCAATTCAAGTTGCCTTTTATTTGATAGCAATATACAGTATCTTTTTGCATTTTTGATTTTATTATACAAGCTGTCACTTCTGGTTCATTTGAGGGGTACCAAATTTAATGCCTCACATGGGCTATAATGTTTGGTACCCCTAGCTTTTGGGGTTAAAACCTGAAAGGATACAAATTGAATAGTCTTATGTTGGCTGAGTGAACACAATATTTGTCTGCCAATTAGCACCCTTCCTTGTGTTTTCCAACATCTTTTCCTATGGAGATACCAAATATTTCGGCTCATACATGGCTGTAATATCTCATATCCCCTACTTGTCATGGGTCACCCTTTAGCCATTGACTAATTGAAGTACCATTTTATTTGATAGCAGGTTACAGTATCTTTTTGCATTGTTTGTATAATTCCACAAACTTTCACATCCAGTTCCTTTGGGGGATACCTCATATAATGCCTCATATGGTCTATTATATTTGTTATCCCCTGGGTTTCTGGAATTAGAACCAGACAGGATACAAATTTGCATGGCCTTATTTTGGATGGATGAACACAGTATTTTTCTGCCTAATGGCACCCATCCTTGTGTTTTCCAACATCTTTTACTATGGGGTTACCAAATATTATGGCTCTTGCACTGTTGTATTATCTTGTATCCCCTATTTTTTAAGGGTTACCTGTTAACCATTGACAAGTTGAAATAGCCTTTTATTTGACAACAGTTTAAAGTATCTTTTAGCTCTTTTCATCATACCACAAGTTTTCACATCCGAGTCTTTTAAGGGATATCAAATATAATGTCCCATATGAGCTATAATATTTGGTATCCACTATGTTTCTAGGGTTAAAACTAACCAGGATACAATTTAATTTGCTCTTCTGTTGGCAAGGTATTTTTCTGCCAAATCAAACACTTATTTGTGCTCTCCAGTCTTTTTCGTTGGGGATGCCAATTATTACAGCTCATGCTTTGCAGTAATATCTTGTTTCCCCTACTTTTCACGGGTTACCCTTTAACATTCTCAACCAGTAAGCAAAATAAAGTCGAGGTTTACTTTTGAGTATCTTTCTCACACTACGATGGAGAGATAGCCCTTGTTTAGTATTGTGTTTCTCATTATAGGAAGCTCTGGGAGTGACTCCGAGCTTGAACACACACATTATGGACATAATGATGTTTGTGATGTTCCTGAAGCAGTGATCGGGCCAGGCAGGGACGAGCCTGGCCTAGAAGCTTTCTCTCCTTGGAAAAGTTGAGGCTGAGGTCCCACGGTCACTCACCAGGAGACTCTTCTTGCAAGGAGTATTCTGCATCTCCTGGTTAAACAACAGGCCTCTTGGAATTTCTAACGGTACCAGGTCTCACTCTCCTCATCTCAGTGTCTGGCTCTCCTCCCTGCAGCTATCGAAATTCAGATGATACACTTCAACAGTCTGGGAAGCTATCCTCCTCCCCATTTTGTACCATAATAAACAAGGGGAATCCTAATGGACCCCACTTTGGTATGATAATTAATTATTTGAGACAAACATTAGAACACATCAGCTATAGCATTCGGAGAATCTTCTTTTCAGTGTTTGCATTACCTACCCTGTATATTTTCTCATTCTGCTTTTATCATGAGGTAACTGATTCATTCAGGTGCAGCCTAAAGTGCTTGACATTTTCCTTTATATGCATCCAGCCATTGTTTTGTGCTTCCAACCCCTGAGCTGATCAGTGGTCTTTGCTCAAGTGTTGGTCTAGCAGTATCCTGGCATTGAACAGATTGTTCACCAGCTTATAGGGCATGTCAAAAAGGACCTAATAGAGCACTATCTGCGATACAAACAATGTTTTGTGTCCTTAGCGTGCATGTTACCTCGAAGTCCTGCTCTTTGTTCCTAAATTCCTGCATGAAAACTGTTGACCTTGAATAAAAAGTTCTCATTGTAACCTCCTCTTTCTCTTTGATTAGCCCTCGTCTTCTTTACCATTCTCTTCTTATCTCCTCCCCTTAGTCATGTGCGTATGTGCATTAGTGTCCAATATGGTATTTCTGCAAATTACTACACCTTATCTCAAAGACCATAATCTGTCCTTCTTTGAAAGTCATAACCTTCAACCTAGCAATGCCTAATCTCCTCCAGCCCATATACTAATCCCACCAGCCCAACTGCATGAATCTGCATACTTCACTCACTAATGAGCACACCTAACTCCTACTCATTTAATCCACCTCAAATACACTAGAATAAATGCATGGGATGGTCTCCTTCAGAGCAAAAAACTAAATCCAATAACAACTGGATTAACCTAAATTTATGTTCCTGAGCAACGTGCTGCCTGACGTAAAGCACTTCAACGCCTTGTCAGGAGTAGCGAGTGCTATATAAATGCGATTACAATTTAAAATAAATATATAACATTAATTTGAAATAATATCTAACAAAATATTTTTACTATTTTTTTTCTGATTATAATAAATTGTTTGGCTTATTCTATACTTTATCATAGGGAGATTTCTTCCATCTGGGCTGCTAAGGAGTCAACATTGACAAGTCACATGCTGTGTGTGTGCGCTGCACTAGACCCAGCAATAACTATGAATAGTAGTGTGTTATCGTGCTAGAGACACTAGGGCACTAGTTACCAGCCATAACAGTGTATTCTACATTGGTTGCAGTGGTAAGCCTGCACTAGCCGGAACATTAGAACTTCAAGACTAACACAGCAAGTGAACCTAAAAAACAACCACTAAGAGCTGTCATCTGGACCTTCTTCACTCAAGCAAGCGCCTGTCCTTCAGACCCACTAGCCAATTGACAAGACCCATCAGTATGGACTCAGAAATCGTCATTCATATCTCAGAACCCATCTTCTGAACTTAATAACTAGCAATACTGATCTAACTGAGGTGAAGTCCATAGGGCTTGACTCCATCTTGAGCAGGCAGTGACTCCATTTTTTCTATTTATGTCTCAGCATCAACATGTCTGCCTTTGACGAAGATGCTGTATGTCCTTATCTTTCCAAGAACCTGTAAAAGTGTCAAGTCACTCAGACAATGACATCAATAAAAATACCTGATGGTACAACAGTATGGGACATGTGTCTTGCTATCTTCATTTGAAGGTCAAATAATACCCAAAACAATGCAGTCTGGATTGATGTGTTTATACCTTATTTGTTTATAAGGATGCCTCTAAGACTAGCATATTGATGCACCCAGGTTATTTCAGACATTCCTCAAGTTATGTTAGAAATTCCTCTGTTTATGACAGAAATTCCAGTGTTAGATAATATATGGTATGTAAGGCCCATCAATTGGCTACTCTGGAGGACAGGTCCTTCGCCTCAGAATATCGATACTAGATACTGCCAGGAGGTCTTGACAGAGACTGCTGTGATGCTGCTGCATCCTGCTCTATGCTGAAAACTGATACTGAGCCAAGTATGGGGGAGAGGTACCACTGTTGCCGCTTGTTTTCGCTTTACGGGAAATACTCTCTTCCAAAGACTGATAACTACAGTCATTTGCAGTAAAAAGGTATGCAATGCACTGATTCCCCTAAGAAACTCTAGAAGCAAGTTACGCTACTCCATGCTCTCATGGTATAGCGCACAGAAGTAGGTTTAGGGTTGTTGGATTTGGCCCTCTCTGCATGGTTCCACAAACGTTTTGTTTTCACCCTCCTGTCTTCTGAACCTGTTTATGTTGGCCTTTAACACTGTCAGGGCCGGACTGGGAACTAAAACCGGCCCTGTCAAAGTGCTCGGCCGGCCCCCCCGGGGGGTTGGGGGTGCGGCCGAGCTCTTTGCCACGGCCAGTTTTCGGCCAATTTTGTTACAGGGTTGATTTTGCAGCTATGCTGCAAAAACGGCCCTGTAACAAAAACGGCCCCCAGGGGCCCAAAACCGGCCCCCACCCGTGCGGCGCACCGGGGGATTGCCCGGTGCCCGCTACGGCCAGTCCGGCCCTGAACACTGTGCACTTTACCACTTCTAATCAGTGCTTGTGCTCTCTCCTTAAACATAATAAAATTGGTTTACACCCAATTGGCCCATTTAATTTACTTGTATGTCCCTAGTAAAGCGGTACTGCATTTACACACTGGGCTTGTAAATTAAATGCTACCCGGGGGCCTGCATCACAAATTGTGCCACCCACTTAGGTAGTCTTGTAAACAGGTCTCAGGCCTGCCATTGCAGCCTGTGTGTACAGATTTAAATTGCCATTTCGACCTGCCAAAATAAACCTTTTGCCAGGTCCAAACCTTCCTTTTTACTACATATAAGTCACACCTAGGATGGGGCTTAAAACAGCCCAGGGTGCAGGTTGCAGTGCATTTAAAATAAGGACATGTACTTTTAAGTTTTACATGTCCAGGTTGCAAAAAACTCTTAAATTCCTTTTTTTACTACTGTGTAGTTATGCTTATAAGATGTTATAAGCAAACTCCCCAGTGGGAACAGAAAGCCTTGCAATAGTGAAAAACGAAATTGGCAGTATTTTACTATCAGGACATGCCACACATATCAGGGCATGTCCTACCTTTCAAATACACTGCACCCTGCCCACAGGGGTACCTTGGGCCTACCTTAGGGGTGACTAACATGTGAGAAAAGGGAAGGTTAGGGCCTGGCAAATGTGGGTTCACTTGCCAAGTCGACATGGCAGCATTAGACTGCACACAGGCACTGCAATGGCAGGCCTGAGTTACATTTACAGGCTGCTTATGTGGGTGGCACAACCAGTGCTGCAGGCCCACTAGCAGCATTTGATTTACAGGCCCTGGGCACACACAGTGCACTGTAGTAGGGACTGACTAGTAAATTAATAAGCCAATTATGGAAACACCAATCCATAACAACAATTTACAAAGGGAGCACTTGCACTCTGGCATTGAACACCTGTGGCAAAGTGCCCAAAGCATCTAGACCAGGAAAACGAAGTCCAACACACAGCAAAACACAGGAGGCAATGGCAAAAATACAGGGGAAACCCAAGCCAATGATGCCAGGTCTAACAGTTACCTTACTACATTTAATAAGTAATAACGTTTGATTGAGACAGGTAGAAATATTATGTTTGGTGTCAAACATTTTTTAGTTTAAAATACTTTTTATTGTTATGGCTGGATTTCAAGTCACAATTCTGAAAATGCCACTTTTAGAAAGTTTGCATTTCCTTTTCCTAACCATTTGATGCATGTAGACCATATCTTGGGTCACATGACTAGGTACAGCTGACAGTTGGCCTTTGTGTATTCCTCCAAGACAGTGACAGGTGTTGGCAGGCTGGGCCATCTCTGTCAGGATGAGGGGGAGGAGCTGTCTCCTACCACACTTGCACATCACATGGACTGACTCAGCTCACTCACAAAGGGTTTCACACTAGTCTATTCTGACCCCATACAATCTGGGGCCAGGGCAGGTAGGAAGGAAATTCCAAACACCTCTGTAGGGGGAGGACTTTAAAAGCTTCTCCAACTTCAATGCAGGCACCAAGAATAAAAGTTGGATCCTCAGAACGAACTCTTCAGATCACTTCTGAAACTATGGACTCTACAGAAGATGGACGCCCAGCTGTGTGAAGTATGTCCTGCTAACCAAAGACTGCTCTGCTGTCCAAGACCTGCTTTGCTGCTCAAGGACTCTTCAGATGCTTTGGACTGCCCTGCTGAGGCCAATCTATCTTAATGCAGACCTGCCAGAGTGTCTCCAAGGGTCAGCTGGCTGATCACCTGTTCCAAGTTACAGGGACACAACAGGCTAATCTGCACTGACACAACTTGACGCATCCCTACGCAGGACCACGCTTCTCAACTTCTGATCGGCGGCTTCACTAGCACCGACCCAGTGTGACACATGTCGAAGGCGACAACTGACCCAGCTCGACACATCTCAACTCAGCGCAAAGAATCTCAGCACAAGTCCTCGGGGCACCAGCTGTTTCATCGACCTCAGCACAATGCATCTCGATACCTGCATCGCAGGTCCATTCGGCGGCGTCACCGGCACTGACGTAATGCAACACATCTTGATGTAGGACCTCGCATCTCAAGCTCTCGCCAACAGCTCCTCGATAGACACACTGCGTAGGCCAACACAAGGACTTCTCATCTTTATGCCCAGGACACAAGGTACTTTTAACCGCAGACTGAACTCAGTCCTGTATCCAGCCAGCGCTCCATCACAGTTGGCCTGACTTTGTGACTTAGACCCGGTCTACCCTGACCAGATAACCGCAATTGGCGCTTCTTGCTTCTAGGCGCTACTTTTCTTCAAAACCTTTAAAATTGTATATCTCTGGTTCTACTACTTTTTTTGGTTCTACTACTGTTTTTGTTGTTTTAGTCCTAAATTATTTATTAAAGCTTAATCTATTATTCTAGATTTGTGCGGGATTTTTCATGTGTCGTGTTTTCACTTTATTACTGTTTGAAGTGATGCATAAATACTTTACACATTGTCTCTAAGTTAAGCCTGACTGCTATGTGCCAAGCTACCAGAGGGTCAAGCACAGGTTAATTTGGGAACTGCTTGTGTTTCACCTTGACAATAATTGTGGTTGTTGCATGAGTAGGATTTCAGCCCCCTCAACCAATAACCCAATTTCTCACAAAGGTATTAGGTTCCTAGACGACATTTTAACTATGATAGAAATGTTCATTTTATTGTCATTGCTCACAACCTGCGTTAGTGCGGTTGTAACAATATTCTGTGGGTTTATTTGACATGTGCTAGGCAACAGACTGAAAATGTTGAAATAAACCCTTTTGTAATCATAAAAGCGTTTTACTTATTGCAGTGATTGTGTGTGATATTGAAAAGAACAAAATTGGCTTCTCAATTTTCCAAGGTGTCCTTGAATCCCTGTTTAGGGACTTTTAGTAACCCAAAAGCACAGATGCCACTTCAAGTATGTGTTGGGTGGTGTTGTGCGGGGCTACAGCAACCTATCTTTCACAGTCCTCCTATGTCACCAGTGGGTGTGAAAGCATACCTTATAGAGTCAACCTCAAGTGTGCCTCAAGAAAATCACATACAATTTAGCACTCAAGAAGCAGACCTGAGAATTCACTGTTTCAGGCCCCTTTCTGGGGGTCAACAGGCCACATCCCTGGAGGTTGGTTCAATAACACAATATTGTGGTAAACAACATAGTTGACAAAAATATTATGTCAAAAATATCGTTTACCACAATATGGCATTTCTATACTAATGGAAATACAAAAATATTGAAAATAATATTGTGGACAGTAATGTCATCCAAAAATATGGATTTTTTAATATAAAAGCATTTTAAAGTAGTAAATGTAAATTGTTTAATATATAAAATGAATGTAATGTAAAATAAGGGGCTGATTACGAGTTTGGAGGTCCGAATGGCGCAAAACCACCTGCGCCGTGCCACTGCCGTCCTCGCGCAAGGCCGTACGCCGTATTATGAGTTGCTCCTGCAGATCTGCCACCGCTGGCTCGGCGGTTCAGCCAGTAGTCTTGCGCCAGCCTCTCTGTTGTGAAAGATGTCGCCGGTTCACCTCTGGACACTGCTTACGCCGCAAGCCTGACCGCCGAGCGTATTAAGAGTACAAAAAGACATCAGCGGTCCAGTAGTGGCGCAGATCAATAGGCTGTCCTGCGCCATCTTCCAATGCCTACGTTGTAATCAACAAATCACTACACGGTTTCAAAATTATCAATAACCTACGACTATTGGCTGGTTCAAACACCTCATCCACATGAAGTAGCATAACAAATTGACACATTCTCTGACCAGCCAATAAAATAGCTACAAAATTTAGACCACAATCCCTTTCAAAGACTTTCGAAACGCTATTATTTTCCATCGTTCATATAATAATTACCATTACCTTACCTACAAATTTTGTATCACCCGCAACCAACCAGTGTCACTTCCTAGTCTCCATCCCAGCATGCAAAACCATCCACCATATCACCCTTTTGTTTGTTCAGATTTCATTTGTTAATCAACCCCCACCACCATGCCTCCCAAAAAAACGTGCATTCAGTACACAGGAGCTCACTATTATGGTGGATGAAATCATCAGAGTAGAGCCCCAGCTTTTCGGAACCCAAGTCCTGACCACTCCTCACACAGGTAAACAGGAAATGTGGACCAGGATAGTCAACAAAGTGAATGGTATCGGCAACTCCCTCCGTACACAGGGAGATATCAGGAAGAGGTGGAACAACCTCAAGTCCCTCACTAAGATCAAGTACATCAACTACCACAAGGAAGCCATGAGGACTGGCTCTGGCCCTCCCAGCGTACCACTACAACTCCAGCCCTGGGAGGAGTAGGTTTTGGAAATCTTACACACTGAGGGCATGACTGGAATCCCTGGGGGAATCGACACTGGTAAGTGACCACAATACAAATGTCCCCACTACACATGAATGTGTCTGATAACAAGACTGCCCTGCCCATCTACTCCTCTATCGACCCTTACAATATGCAATACTGAAATTATTGTCTAAAAATGTCAATCAATCAATCAAATCGACTTTATTTGCATTTGATAAATCCATAGAAGTACAAATATATAAATATGCAACACAAAAAAATATACAGCAAAGCTGTTTTAAATATTAAAAATATTAAATATGTTAAAAAGCGGCCTTCTGTAACCTATACAATCTCTAGGAACAAGGCACATACTTGGGACATGGTATCAATTGCACTGAGACATTGCACTTACAAAGCTTTAAGAATCATTTTCAGTACTTAAATATTCAGATAAAGCAACCCCTCTTGCGGATGACCTCTTTCTAATTTGTAAAACTGAGTGCAAGCAGCTCGCTTTCATAAAACATATAAAAGGAGTTTCCAATTAGTTTATTACTGCAAGAGCTAGAGAATGCGATTGTGTACTCAATTTCCTAACATAGGAATAATAACTTTTTCCTCTCTGTCTTATAAAATAGGCAAAAGAATAAAATGTGAGAAATGGATTGGGTAGACCGCTCATCACAAGGACAAGTCTAAAAATTACTTTTGTGGCCGTGTAAATAAAGGCAAATGACTCACCATACACAGAAATGCATGCCCAGCCACATAAGCAAATTCAGTCTGTAAGTGGAGTCCCATCTCAACATTTTGTACACATGTCACTTTAAGACTTACCAATGATCAGATGCATGGTAAGTCACAAATGCATTTCAACAACAATAGTCGTACCTGTCCATACATACAGTAAGTGTAACAGTATGGAAAATGCAATCTAACACAACTCCCCGGAGGCCATTTAAATCCCACCTAAAATAAGGGCTGTTGCTGGGACACTGCTCAGGAACATCTTGATGCTTGGAACCACAGAAATTCCACCTTCAGTAGCCCGATAAGTGGATGTCCTGTGGTGACAAACATCAATATGTTCCTGAGCAGTGTCCTTGGAACAGCCCTCATTTTAGGTGGCAGTTACATGGACTCCTGGGAGTTGTAGTCATGTCAGATATTTCCACCTTGTGATGTGTGTGTCACGATAACTAAAGCTATAGTATTTCACATGTCCCTGAATATCACCTGAAGAGCATGTCAATTGGCACCCAATAACACCACACCCGAAATACATCCTGGGACATAGGTAATAAGACACACACTTTGAATGTTTGGTGCACACTGCACCCAAAAAAACAGTATAAACAAATTACCAGCAACTTTTGTAAATGTGTTCAAATTGGTTATATTTCAATACAGTGTTCGTGGCATTTAAAATTTAAAATGGATAAATGAAAAGATGTCCATATTGCAAAAAATTAGAAAAATGAAACAGGTCTGTCAGTACATCAGGCAGATGATCCTTCCACCAACCTACCCTTACAGATGCAAAGCATGCATGGAAATGAAGAGCCACATATATCCTACTCACTAACAGACCCTGTAACTCTGCATGCATATATACGACTCAACATCCCACACGTCACAGAATTTCTGTCATCTACACTTTTGGCAATTGTACCATCAAATATCAGTGTATGTCAAAACCACTCTGGAATCACAGACACAATCAAAGGTGGTAGTGCTTCATCAACATGTCAAACATGGAACAATGACATCTCAGAACATGTGCACACCAATTGCCTGGTGAATCTCAAAACAACTCAACAACTACGAAGTCCAATGACTTGATAGCCAACAAGTGTCACAATATAATGCTGCTCAAAGTTGTCAGCACACAAAAAGGCGCAGACAGATAGGTGTACAAATCAGACATGGGGAGAATGATAAAGGAACATACATAAAGCAGATTAACCTCCCCCTTTGGACAAATTGTATGGTGAATCAGAATTGTTTGCCAAAACGTCAGTCATATTACTTGCACAAAATGAGTTCCAACATATTTCTATAACCATTTTGACATGGAAAGTAAATAAATGCCAAATATATGTCGTAATCCCGGGCTTCATAAAAATCCATGGTTCCATTAGCGACTAGAAGTGCCAGAGACTGCAATCCTGAATCAGACTCAGATGCCATAAGAGATTCCACTGCCCATTGTATGAACTCCAAATGACAGACATGATCCTGATCTCCAACCATTCCTGGGGTAGGTGACAAAAGCTCCCCAAACATGTCAGTCGACCACCCAATCAGGCTGCCGTGTGTCGATGCATGTTCTTCCGGTAACACCAGTGGCTCCAACCTCGCATGATGTAACAATTGCAAGCCAGAAGGACAATAACTATAATAGGTCAGTAATGGACTCATCAGCAGCACCAAGTTCGGGGCAACAGAGGTAGGTGAACATAAGCAAAGATCCAATTCCCACTGAAAGGGACACCATAGACAGTGGAACATGGCAGCACGCATCCAAACCAGGCAGGTCTAAATGTCAGGGACCAATGATGCTCCAGTTCTCTCAAAACCATTATGGCGAATATCTGCAGCATCCTGTCACGACACAATTGAAGTACCTGTCCCACAAGGTTGCCCATAGACAGTGTATCCATAGCTGAACAGTCAACAGAGCCGCCTCTGCCATCGCACCCAAACTACGTTGGAAGATCATCTGCTCCTTCGAGACCGCCACCTTCCCTGATGACTGGAAACACGCCGAAGTCAACCCCCTCCTGTAGAATCCCTCCGCAGACGCGATGGACCTCAAGAACTTCAGGCCCATCTCTCTGCTTCCATTCGCAGCCATGGTCATCGAAAAGGCGGTCAACACCCAGCTAACAAACTTCATCAAAGCTAACAACATCATGGACATCTCCCAATTCGGATTCCGCAGCAACCACAGCACCGAGACCGCCCTACTCGCCGCCACTGACAACATCCGCTACCACCTCGACCAGGGCAAAACGGCGCCCTCATCCTCCTGGACCTCTCGGCTGCTTTCAACACCCTCTCCCACTGCACCAGACTCCACTATGTCAGCCTCCGTGGCAAGACCGTCGACTGGATGCGCTCCTTCCTCACCAGCAGAACTCAGCGGGTCAGACTCCCTCCCTACCTCTCAGAACTGACAGAGACCAACTGTGGAGTGCCCCAGGGCTCCTCCCTCAGCCCCACCCTCTTCAACATCTACATAGCCCCCATCACAACCATTGTTAGGAACCGTGGGCTCAACAATGTCTCCTATACCGACGACACCCAGCTGATCCTCTCCCTCACCAACGAACCCAACATCACCAAACACAACTTCCAAGAAGGGATGAAAGCCGTCACCACCTGGATGAAAAACAGCTGCCTGAATCTCAACTCTGAGAAAACTAAAGTCCTCATCCTTGGCTCCACCCCTTCCGCTTGGGGTGACTCCTGGTGGCCCTTGGGAATCCCTCACCCCGATGGAACACGCACGAAACCTCTGCATCAAACTAGACTCATTGCTCACAATGAACCGCCAGATCAACGCCGTATACTTGACCTGCTTCAACACCATCCGCATGCTTTGAAAGACGTTCGGATGGATCCCATCCGAATCCAGAAAAACTGTCACACGCTCACTCATCAGCAGCAGACTGGACTACGGCAACGGCCTCTACACCAGAATCAACAAGAGACTGCATCGCAAACTCCAGACTGTCCAGAACGCCGCAGCCAGACTGATCTTCGACATTCCCCCATCGTAGTCATATCACCCAACACCTCAGCGATCTCCACTGGCTCCCAGTCAAAAGAAGAATAACCTTCAAACTCCTCACCACGCATACAAGGCCCTTCGCAACACCGGACCCACATACCTGAACAACCTCCTCTCCTTCCACGCACCCAAAAGACACCTCCGATCAGCTGAACTCTCTCTGGCCACGTCCCACGTCTCTACAAGACCAGAATGGGAGGAAAGTGCTTCTCCTACCTGGCAGCCAAAGCCTGGAACGACCTCCCACTCCACCTTCGGCAATCTCCCAGATTGACCCAGTTCAGAAAGGACCTCAAGACCCCAGCACTCAACGGAGCAGCCCCCCGTGCCTTGAGACCCTCACGGGTGAGTAGTTGCGCTTTACCAACCCTGATTGATTGATTTGTTATCCAAGATGTAGTGCAGTACACCACATATGTCACACACCACAGTGTGAACTTACATATAAACTCGATTATCTGTCACTATGCAAGATCATGTCTGGTTACCATTGGTCAACAATTGCAAATGGCAAACATCACCATGCCAATCATATACTGATCCATCAATGTCTGTACCTGAGCTGACCAACAGAAAGGAATGTCAACATACAAATGTGTGACCTATGTGTGTCCAGGAAGCATGAACATTTTAGCATCTCATTTTTAAAATGACAAAATATGAGATACTAACAGGACAACAATCTGGATACATATGACCATTGTGTCAAACCATAAAAATAGTCCCACATTGATACTGTGCCAGAAACCTAATCTGTACCTCGACAAGGACTTCCAGAAGGTCAACACACGAAATAAACAGTAAATTGACTAGAAAACCAACTGATAATCACACCTGTTGACAATAAGAAACTGTTCAGTCTCTCAATTTATTACCCCATTACATGTCCCTGAAAATAAATATGTCCGAAAATGTGCCTCATTGAGGATCAACACATCAGAAATCACTACAATGATGTCAGGTTATAAGTTAACACTACTACCTCACTACAACTATACCTCTCAAAAGAAAAGGACACAGATCAGAACATATGTTTGGTGCCAACTAAATTAAAGAACAGTTGTTCCTAAATAAATGTAAAATAATATGTACTTCTTAAAAAAAAATCATGTCTATGAGAACCATTGAGTCAAGTTTCATATGAGGCAAAATCATTAAATGTGTCCCATCATTTCAGTGAGTGACTTGCCCTTTCAGATGTAAAATAGATTTTGACATAACTCACTAAAGTTAATGCAATGAGAACTGCCAATTTGTTGTACAAGTATCACAAATGTTGGTGACATCTGCTGTGGCAGTTACCTCTTGCAACGTCACACATCAAAGCTGAAAGATAGTACTTGTCCACCCTCAGATATCAGTGACATTAAACCTAACATTTGTGTTATCTTTTCAGAGATGATCCTACCCCTGCTGCATGTTAGAGCAAGGCCAGGAAGCAGAGTCAAACAACAGACACAGAAGATTCCCTAGAAGCCCTCAGTGATGACCCTGACCTCGTAGACGTGGGCGATGACAACACTCCTGGCACTTCTGGGCAGCTTAGTCAGATGGACTCAGTTGGTCTCATTGGGCCCACACCTCCAACCACCACAACTGGTACATCAACATCCACATCCAGTGCCCCTAGCACAGGCAGGCCCATACTTAGCTCCCCAGTCCAGCCTGCTTAGGTGGTTAACACCACCACAGATACTGAGAAGGCTGGACCTAGTAGCAGTAGGCAGTCCTGTGCAAGGGCAGTAGGCAGTGGTACTAGACGTGGTGGGAGGAGACATGTGGTGCGCCCAGCTGAGGCCACTGAGGATCTGAATGCAGAGGCTACCATTGCACAAGTCATGGGTTTTTACCAGGACTGCCATGGTGTGTTGGGCTAGATAGTGTCTGTCCTGAGGGAAATGGCAGAGCTGCACCAGTCCAGCACTAGAGGCTGGAGGCCATTCAACACGAAATATCTGGGTTGCGCACAGAGGTGGCCTCTCCTGTCAATGTCCTGCGGGACATCAATACCAACTTCTGTTGGGCTTTCCCACCTACATCAACCACATCCTCTGGTCCAAGCACATCGCAGCACTCAACATCATCAGCAGCCAGAGGATGGCCTGCCAGAGGAGGACAGTCCTGCAGACACCGAAGATTAAGCAGCTCCAGATCCCACCCAAGTCAGGAAGAGGGGACGTCCACCCAAGAACCGAGGAGGGAAGATTTCCAAAACCTCAAGGCCCACCAGTCGTCCATCTTGACCATGATATCTGTCTGTGTGCTTCAGACACCTCCACTCTGTTGACTGTTCTTGAACACTACTCCTGGCACTGATGTGAGGAGTAAGTCAGACTTTGGTACTGGTAACATGGACTCTACTCCAATGTTGTTATTCACTGTGAAAGGGGTCCTGAGCACTGTTTTTTTGGATCACATATACCCCAATTTACTCTCAGATACTGTTTATGACACCTAATCCACTGTTTCTTGCTTCTGATAAATATCCATCACTTCAACATGTTTCCAATCCTTATTTCACAACAGCTCATGTGGGTGTGGCATGATGTGAACATCTCCAAATCATGATACAATGCCACTGAACCGTGCCAACATAATCTAGAAAATGGTTTTCAAGATGCTTTCTAAACTATGTAAATTCATGATACACCCTAAGGTGCCTGACCTCGTACAAATTTCAGACCAACATTGAATTCAGACTCAGAGATGGTGTGAGAAGTTTAAATAAAAAGTCACCTTTACTCAGTCAGGCAGTGTTGCCAAAACAAAGGTTGCTGTCGCAAAAAAGTACATGGTAGAAGTGGGCACATCACCTATATCCTTCTCTCCACAGGTTCAAATCAACCAAGATTGTCCAGCATTAGGTGTAAGGTGCCAAAGCCAGTTCAGTGGCATCACACATTCACCCCAAACTACATAGCTCAACAGGACAGTTACTACATGCAGGCCCGAGACACTGCTGTGGCACACATCAGACTTGCAGAATACCTTGCTTTGGTCACAATAAGCACACTGGTGATGTCACATATCATACACATTAGCTTGTGCAACCAACACATCAGAAACACATGTACCCTAGAAATCAGGTCCAACACATCTATTGGTTGTGCAAAGTGTCTTGCCTGTGGGTCTGTACATGCCACCCCAATACACATTTAATGCAGGAACCTTCAATGGACACTTTGTACATCAGAACTGCTGCGCTGTCACAACTCAGAAATGCCCTAGTGAAGAAGACGTGGTGTAGACACCTGTAACACAACAACACAGATGCTTTGAACCTACATACATAGTTGTCACAAAACACCAAATATGACTTTACTGTTGCACATTGGTGACTACAGGAGTGTCACACACATGTGGGATAAGCAGTGATGGAGCAAGTCAACCTATTCAGCCCATATCATCTGTCTCAGGCCACACATTGTCACAATCACTGAACACTTGACGTTTACATTCATATCTGCACATCATTGCTCCAATGTCTGCATCCACACTCTCCACCACATACCTGCTATTGTGAGAAGTAGTTTCTTATAAAGTGCTGTCTGACATCTTCACCTTCATTTTCCTCACTTTCATCGCCTTCACTAGATATTTTGCGTGCATCATCCGGTGGGCTTTCGTGGCCTGCTCCATCATCATCATCATTAATGAGAGGTACGTAGCGTTTTAGGGCAATGTTGTGTAGGATACAGCAGACCACGGTGATCTTGCATACCTTCCCAGGTGAGTAGAGGAGGGCCCCACCACTCTTATCCAGGCATCGGAACCTGGCTTTCAGAAGCCCAAAAGCCCGCTTCACTGGCCGACGTGTCCTGCCATGGGCCTCTTGGTAGCAGACTTCCCCTGGCGTTGTGGGATTCTTTCAGCGGTGTCAATAGCCATGGCATGTTTAGATATGCTGAATCACCTACAGGTTATAATGATAGTATTTCACAATGTGACCACAAGATTTTGGAACGCAGTACATGAGATGTCACATTAAAGAGGAAACATACATGACAACTACCCCAAGCCAGGCCCTCTCTGGTCTGAATTGTGACATCAGCTATGGAATGCTGTGTTCCGTAGTATGAAAACAAACACAAGGAGATGATGGACGGAGCGCTTAAACTTTTCAGACACTCACCCCCAGTCACAGATCTGGGTTTAATCCATCATCGTTCTTTAGCTCACTTCACCACCTCAGTTCAGACCCAGCTATATGCAAATCAGTCTTGACCACGTGCCTCATGGGAACAGTCCAGCCCAAACTGCCAAGCCAGGTCTTCCCTGAACCGGAAACAAGCATCCTGGGAACGGTTTCAGGGTAACACCCCTCATCAGCCAGGCTAGCTTGAATCCAGTGGCAAAGTGAGCAAAGGGCCCACGTCTGGGCATACCCTGCCAACTTAGGGCAAACAAAGCAAACACAAGGAGATGATGGAAGTAGCTCTGAAACTTTTCAGACACTCACCCCCAGTCACAGATCTGGGTTTAATCCATCATCGTTCTTTAGCTCACTTCGCCACTTCAGTTCAGACCCAACTATATGCAAATCAGTCTTGACCCTGTGCCTCATGGGAACAGTCCAGCCCGAACTGCCAAGCCAGGTCTTCCCTGAACCAGAAATAAGTATCCTGGGACCGGTTTCGGGGTAATACCCCTCATCAGCCAGGCTAGCTTGAATCCAGTGGCAAAGTGAGCAAGGGACCCACATCTGGGCATACCCTGCCAACTTAGGGTGAACAAAGCAAACACAACGAGATGATGGACGGAGCACTGAAACTTTTCAGACACTCACCCCAGTCACAGATCTGGGTTTAATCCATCATCGTTCTTTAGCTCACTTCGCCACCTCAGTTCAGACCCAGCTATATGCAAATCAGTCTAGACCCTGTGCCTCATGGGAACAGTCCAGTTCCGTAGTATGAAGGCATCATGTGCAGATCCTGGGAACTTGGCACAGACGTGGGTGGTGTACAAATCCGCAAGGCAAACCACTTGCACATTAATGGAATGATATTGTTTCCTGTTCCCATACCCGGTCGTGTGGTGGAACCAAGCCGATACGTGTGCCATCTATGGATCCGATTACGTTGGGGAAGTGACCAAGACCAAAGAATTCAGCCTTCACATTGGCCAAATCGTCATGTCGTGGAAACTGGATGTATGTGCCAATGTGCTTCAATAGAGCTTCAAGAACTTCTGTGAGCACCATACTGAACTTTGGTTGAGACATCCCACCTGATGTGGCAATTGTGAATTGGAATGTCCCGGTGGCAAAGAAATGTAGCGCAGCCAACACCTTCACAAGTGGCGTGAGATTATGAGGATTATCAACTCCAGATGAAATGTCTGGCTTCAGGTGCTCTGTAAGATCCAAAATAAGTTGGCAATCCAAACGGTACTTCTGGATCACATATCTGGCTTGCATGGTCTGAAGATCAGGGAAAGGTTAAAAAACCGGAGGCATACGTCTCCTCCTCCTCGGGTCCCTAGGTGAGAGGCAGAAGCTACATGTACAACTGAAGCAGGAAAATGACATACAAATGTGTTACATGGATGGTGAATGTCCATGTGAAATAATTAGAACCCACATGAAGGGAAACAAAATTGGCTTCATACCATTACTACTTAATTCAACATACATCACTTGGCTATCTCACATATGTACCACAGAGGCAAGTCTATACTTCCCACTATATCTTTCAAAATGTCTACAGGATGAAAGAACCATTTACATTACTTAAGTGTGTGCAATTATTTCTATCAAGGAATAGCAGACCACGTCTGACAGAGGTGGACAACACAACTGGACACTGTATCCTGGTAGCGATGGGCAACAAATGTGTGCAATGATTGTACAACTCGTAGGTGCATGGTCACAACTTATACCAGTGGTTCAGGTACCTAATTTGCCTAATGAAGTCCCAGATTTAGAAAAAACAACAAAATGTTTGAGAATGACACGACCGCAAGGATGGCACATGCCTTACATAGCTATAATGACTCATAGAGACTCCTAGTGTTGGCGGTCGAAGAACGCTAGTCTGACGCAATCTCCCACAGCGGTCTCTCCTGTAGGCTAACGTTGTGGAATGTGGCCGCGGCAAGCTAATCACTGTGCGCGTATAAACGCATCACCGCGTCTGCAGCGTACATTTACGTTTAGATGTGAAAACATGCTCTATTGCGTACTGCGACTGCAGCCATGCACACCTCATCACCATCAGCTGCTGTGTCTCACTTCTGAGAGCAACAATGCCAGGCCAGACTGGTGTGAGGGTCCCTGCCTTTACTACGAAGGAACTAGAAATCGTGGTTGGAGGGGTCATTCCCCTGTATGCCCAACATTATGGCTCTTCAGAGGAGCAGATGAGATTTGTAAGATGCTTGCTGCTCAAAGATGTCTCAGACTATACGTCTCATGATTTCAAAATGTCATGTAGTGTTCTGTGATCAACACATATCCACACGTCATAACTTGGTATCTCAGGCAAAGTCATGACTATGATTGATGATGTCTGATTGTGCTAATCATGAACACTTTACATTACAATGTGTCTGACTTGCAACACCTTCTTACTCAGTACCATGCATGATCTTCAGGATGCATTTGTCAAAGTGCTCAAATTTGTGACGCATAAGGCAAAGTAGTGGCCAAGTGTCAGTTATTCCTAAATTTGTTTTGTCAATGTCAAAAGAGCAGTCAATGTGTATGGACATTACTGATATCATTTGACATCATTATTCCCTACAGTTTCTAAGGGACATGTCAGAACACTGACTACACATGTCTGTGACATGGTCATACAAAGTAGGGGCAGACTGCTCATCATCTCCCTCTGTTGTATCAATACAGCTCAATGCCCATCTCAAGCAAAATCATTGGAAAGCCATCTCCCACAAAGTGCAGTCCTTGAGAGTCCGTCCCAGTTGCAGCGTCCATTGTAGAAAAAGGTGGGAGGACCTACAAAGGAGTTGTCACAACATAGCACAGTTCCAGCTTGGACGGTCCTCCCCACGTTTTAGGGGCGTGCGCAGGACCATGAATCTCATGATGGACCATATCCTGGTGGTGGACTATCTGGAGCTACATGGGTTGTTGAGAGCTCAACAGCAGCAAGGATAAGGTGAGTAATGTTCTTCAAAGACAACCTACAACTTGACACATTTTGTAGGTAACAGGCAATGTCATTCACAAGCAGCAGAGGTGTGGATGATTAACAAGGGTTTGTCGGCTTTGGTGATGAGACAAATAAATATATGGCTGTCAGCATGGCCACAAGTGTCTATGACCATTTCAATGTTTGCATCTTAAGCTCATTCTGCAAATCTGATTTATTAGACTGTAAGGCATTGCGTAAAAGCACAAGAGTGTATAATGTGTAGTAACATGGTAGGCCACTTCCAATTTCAGGATGTAATCCACAGTAAATTCTTACAAACACAAGGGGGTGGAGCTTGCCTGGCTCCACGACGGCCACAATCTAGAGGAGCGCCGTGAGCCCGGCACAGAATCTGACACGATCCTACAGCCCATTGCCTAGATTTTTACTTTGAAACCCACCTGCATTCAGGAGACTCGCTTACGGGCGGCTGGAGCTGGTGTAGAGTTGGCGGGCGCTAGGCCCACATACTCATATAATGATCACACAGACACAGTTGGTATGGGTGGATAACTGGCAAGGAGCACGTGCGCTCGGCCCCTTTTATTGTCAGGGTCACCTGACTGGTGACGCTTGTGGTGGGTGGGTGTTCAGTGTGTCTTACAGCACAGGCGGAACACTAGAACGTATCCAGCCGGATACTACATTCCTCCCAAACTTTAATGAAGGTCAAAACAATAAAGTCCAAACCTGTGGGAGAGAATACATTTTGCAAATAAAACACAACTCAATAACAATGACTTCCACGGCGTCTCTTTCGCTGTTGGCCAACCGCTGACGATGGTGTCCTTGCCGCCAGGACCACTAGTTCTCCTTGGCCCGATGTCAGGGTGCCCTGTGGATGTAGTCTTCCTTGGACTCACAGCATGGAAGTGTGCTCTACAGTCTCTCTCATCCTGTTCCACACACAGTGAAAGTGCAGATGATGGTGGATCAGTTCTGTGTTGTTTTCCACTGTACAGTCCTGGGTGAAGTATATTCTCCATCTGGTGATTCACTATCTCCAATGGGATATGCAGATGCAGGACGTCCCTCTCACGGATGCCCCTCTCTCGTGGGTGTCCCTTCTCACCGGACGACCCGGAGGCCCTTTGCTGCCAGGCTTCCACTGGACCGGTGGACTCCCGCCTTGTCGCTCCAACCATGTTGGAGGAATCGCTACGGGTCCTTTCTCCGTGTCCCACGCTCCACCTGAAAAGGGTGTTGTTGGCACTTGCTCCTTTGCGTGCTACCTTTGTCCTCCCGGGATTTCCAGACCGAGCTTCAACAGTCCATCTCCCGTGTCGGGACCCGCTACCACCGGTGTCCCAGAGGCCTCTGCCCCTTGGATATCCACGGTCCTGTGTCCGTTCCATCCCAGAGGTGGTTGTTACCAATGGACCGGCCTGCTCGCCTCTGTCGTCCCCGGGTGATCTTGGGATTCGCAAGTAGATGTGTACTCCCAGTGATGCTGATGTTCTCCAGGTACTGTGTTCGGATGTTCATGCACCTTTTCACTTTCCTCTTCGGGTGTTCCCCTTCTGGTGTGTGTGTTGACCTGTCGCGCGCACCTCTTTACTCTTCTCCTCTGCTTCTCTTCCTTTGCCATGGCTTCTTGCCACTCAAGTTCTGTCTTCTCCTTCCTTCCTTCGCGACGCAGTCTGTTCTTCTCTCCTGCTGGTCTGCCCTAACCAGGCTTCTCTGTGTAGCGTGCACTCCACACGTTTCCCCCTGGTCTTGTCCAAACACTAGGACACTGTCTTCACTTCGTTCTGTGACTGGACCTGTCGTCGCGACCCTCTTTCGTTCGTTTACTTCTGACTTCAAATTAATGTCGTTAGACTTCTCGTCCGTCTCTTTCTGGTCCTCTTCGCGGACCTCTCCTGGGTCGTTCTCTTCACGGACCTCTTCTCCATTCTTCTTGTCGGACCTCTTGTCAGATCTCTTCTCTCTTTTGACCTCTTTGCAGGTCACGTCACTCTCTGACCTCTTGTAGGTCGGTGTCATCCTTGCGACCATCTGGTAGGTCAGCTTCTTCCTCTTTGCGACCATCTGGCAGGTCGGCTACTTCCTCCTTGCGACCAACTGGCTGGTCGGCTTCTTCCTTGCGACCATCTGGCTGGTCAGCTTCTTCCTCCTTGCGACCATCTGGCTGGTCGGCTTCTTCCTCCTTGCGACCAACTGGCTGGTCGGCTTCTTCCTTGCAACCATCTGGCTGGTCGGCTTCTTCCTCCTTGCAACCATCTGGCTGGTCGGCTTCTTCCTCCTTGCAACCATCTGGCTGGTCGGCTTCTTCCTCCTTGCGACCAACTGGCTGGTCGGCTTCTTCCTCCTTGCGACCAACTGGCTGGTCTGCGCCATTCGTTTGCTTCATTGGGCGCACTTGCTGCGCACTTCCTTCGGTTCCTTCTGAGACTTGCTGCTTTGGGTGGTTGTCTTGTAGTCTTGCCTCTGCGGTGATCACCTGTGGCCACTAGGCATCACCGCACTCTCCGTCTTCGGCCCTGGCAGTCTCTGTTCAGCTGTGAGTTTCCTTTCACTCTTCAGCTTGATATCCCCCGGCGTCTCCGGTTTTCCTTTGCCAAAGGGGGGCTTGCTGGCGCGTTCCTGCGCCTTGTCTCTTCCTCCTCAACGCTGTGTAGTGGCTTGGCACCACTCAGGCATGGCAGCTTTACTGCGCACTCACTTTGTGCACTTGACAGTTCTCACTGTCCAGCGTTCCTTGCTTGCCAGTGTCCTGCACACTCCTCGCTGGGGTGTATGCAGTATTGCTTTCAGGGTTCCTTTCCACCTCCTGCTTGATATCCCCAGGCGTCTCCAGTTGCCTTTGCCAAATGGGGCTCGTTTACTTCCTTCCCACACTGAAATGACAAAGTCTTGGGGGTCTGCCTGTCCCTTCATTCAAACCCTGTTCGCTGTCCACACTTCTATTTTCCTTCTGGATGGGACGTGGCTGCCTTCCTTAGCCAGTTGTGGCACTAGTCTCCGGTACGTGTCAGTATTTGTCCCTTGTTTCAGGTTTGCCCTGCTACATTGCTTTACTTCCCGAATGCGGTAGCGTGAACTGGCCACCAGGTGGCGCTGCTGCTCTTTTCTTTTGCCCGGCAGCGCTCCGATCGGCCCCAGGAGCTCCACACACGCTGCGGGCCTCGTGCACTTTTCTGGCCATGTCCCCGACCCACACGGGCCTGCCTCGGGACTCCTGATGGAGCTGCACACGCTGCCTCCTGAGCGGGCACCCCCTCAGATGGCCCCTCGCCCGGGACCTCCAAAAGGCTGCCGCACGGCTACAGGCGATCTTCCTCATCTCACAGTAAGTCCTCTCATTTATTTAATTAGTTGTGCACAGGGCCCCCGTTGCCTGCTGCACAGCGGCCCTCACAGCGCCTTTACCGCTGCACACGCGGTACTCCACCCCATGTTTGCTTGCTCTGTCGGGGTTATTCTGCCTCTTACTGCTGCGCGTGCTTTAGGCGGTCGCTCTCTGCCGCGGGAGGCCACTCGCCATCACATTGCTCCCGTGAATTTTCTTGCAGCCGCGGGCTGCGCACTGTCCCTTGTCCTTTCTCTACCCCACCGCTGTAACCTCGCATGCTTCACTCGCTGCGCGGACTGGGGTAGGGTTGGCGCTGCTGCCGGAGACTGCGGCCTTCCTTCACTTCAAAGGGACAGTTGGTTGACTTCTCTCCTCCACCCCACTGCCGCCAGCTCACTCCTTACATGCCGCACGGGGTGGGGGAGGTTCGCGCTGCACCCGGGGGCTGCTTAGTTCATTGGGGGCATTGGGCACCGTCTATTCCTCCTTGCGGGGATGGGGGAGTGGTTAGCTACTCCACTCTCCGTCCTCCCGCATCAGGCTGTCTTCCTCGCCCTGATGTCCCGCAGCCCTGGCTCACCTTCGCCCAATGTTTGATCAGGCCTCACGCCCTTCGTGGCAGTTCTGCGGCGGCGGCCGGCATCTGCTCAGTCCGGCCTCGCTCGCCTTGTGCCTCGACCTTCACGGGGCTTTCTTCATGCCGGAGGGCACACAGCCGATCCTTCAGCGTGGGGTGGGCCCCCGCGAACCTCCTGCTGCTCGGGGGTCACTCTTTGTTTGCCACGGCGGTCTGCAGCTCTTCCAACGCAGGGTGGGCTACCGCTCGGCTACTTTCACGCCCGGGCCTTCTCCCGCCCCCGTGGGCTATCGTGCACGTCGGGCACCTCCTCCCAGGGGTGCAGGCATACTAGGTGCGGGGTGGGCTCCCGGTCACCTCGCCTTCACCCTGGGGCTTTCGGGCGCGTTCCGCGCTGGCTTCTGGGGGTGCCCTCAACACGGGCAGTTCTCTCCCCCTTTTCACCGCTGCTGGGCTGCTGCACGCACGGGCACAGCCCCGTCATCGCCAATGTAGAGTTGGTGGGCGCTAGGCCCACATACTCATATAATAATCACACAGACACAGTTGGTATGGGTGGATAACTGGCCCAGAGCACGTGCGCTCGGCCCCTTTTATTGTCAGGGTCACCTGACTGGTGACGCCTGTGGTGGGTGGGTGTTCAGTGTGTCTTACAGCACAGGCGGAACACTAGAACGTACAGCCGGATACTACACCTGGGTCCACTGAAGGTGACATTAGCAGTGGGAGAGAACCGCCTCATGGGTGGGACCCGGCCTGTTTCTCCGGGATATCGCTAAGCCGCTGGTCCCTCACGTGCTTCGAGGGCAGTGCTGTGCAGGTGGAGCCGATGCTGGACCTCTGAGGTGAGCCGCGGTGTGCGCTGTGAGGTCGCCACGCAGCCAAGGCTGTTTGTTGCGTTTGCCTGGGCCTGAACCACAGTGGGCGTGGGCCCGGGCTTCACCCTGCAGAGTGATGTGCCGTGGTGGCTGGTAGCAGAGACTGGCACTTGGAGGGGGACGGTGATGCACTCCGCTGCTGCATTGGGATATTGGTGAGTGCCCCAATGGGAAATATTTTGACAGTCACTCCTGTGACCCGTCCATTAGGTGACGCCACATCCATGGCGGTAGGGGTTCACACTAAGCTGCACAATTAACTTTCTTCCCTGATCTACATATCGGAGAGACTGGGCAAATAGTGGGGAGTCAGGAGATTGCTTATGCTGGTGCTAGGCCTCGAGAGGACATCCCATTCACGAGTTCCTTGGAACAATCTGCATGGTGGGATCTCCCCAGCCATTTTCATAGATGAATTTGAGAGGATCATTGCGCTTTCATTTTCATAGCCCTATTGAGGAGGCCAGAGCTGTCATTTCACTACAGTGCTACTTGTACAGTTTTGCCATACAATAGAATGTAGACGGGGGACGGAATAAACATGGTTTAACTGCACAGCTGCTGATTTACCTTGTCATAAGTGAAGATATTTCAATATGGGCAGAACCGAAAAGGCGCAGTCCAAACTGCAATTTAAACCCGCAAAACTCCCAGACAACAGGAGCCAGATAAGAACGCCTCTGAGTTGGAGTCCAATAACCCACCTGTGGACTCGGATTTAAAACAGATCCTTGCGGTGATGCAGTGCAGTTTGACAAAAATAGACGGGAAAATTGATGCCCTCTCTTTCCGTATGGACAGGATGACTGAAAGATTGGACAAGAACACGGAAAGGCTGGATACGGTGGAGAAGAGGGTCTCTGAAGCAGAGGATACGCTTAATGCTGGTTTGATAGCTCACACCAAAACGGATAAATTGCTTCATTCGTTGCAAGCCAAGGCCGAAGACCAGGAAGCGCGCTCAAGGCACAATTACATACGGATTTTGGGAGTGGCAGAGACAACCAATATCCCCAATATGGAACTCTATGTTGAACAACTGCTGGCCTCAATACTGGGCAAAGATATTTTTTCGGACATTTTTGTAGTTGAGCGCGCGCATCATTCCCTCATTCTAGGCCGGTCCCAGGGGCTGCTCCTCGTCACATTATCACGTGACTATTGAATTACAGGGATTGGGATGCAGCACTTTGCAAGGCTAGAGAGCTCAAGACACTACGATATGAGGGAATGGATCTGTCTCTCTACCCGGATTTTATGCAACAAGTGCAGGAGGCACATCACCAATTTATACCTGTGAAAAGGAAGCTCTGTGACTTGCATTTGGAATACAACATGATGTACCCTGCCAAGCTACAGATCCTGGTCGATAGGAAGCCACACGTCTTTACTGATCCAAAGCAGGCATTGCAGTTTCTTAAAAGGTTGGACCTAGGAAGGGGTCCCCTAGATCCCCCTCCAACTTGGATGACAACGCACTGGAAGCTGTAGACTAATGATGTGAATGTAGTTGTGGCCCTTCCCTTGGACAGGGGGGTCAGGACTCTGCAATGTTGGGGATCACGATGTAGCCATATCGTGGTGATTGCTCCAATCACTGCAGCAACTATGGTTCCTGATCCTGCTCTGAACTTTGCTTGTCGTACTGTTTCAGGACTACAAGGGACAGTGGTACTTCTGTATCAAGTACAGCGAGACTGGTAAGATGGTTCCTTTATTATGTTCATTCACCAACAGCAATGGGATTCCAGTTTTCAATGGGAGAGGAGGCGTCCTCTCCCCCCTCCATGGGACTCGTTGAGAGACATTGGTGGTACATGGCTCTTCTATGTTATTGAGGGTGGTGGATAGTGAGGGGCATGGCAGGCGAGTCCCTTAAGGTGGCATAAAATGTGCTGTTTGTGATGTGTTAGGCATGGGCGTAGCTGGGTCACGGTTGGGTTACAATGCCGGTAACATTCACCCCCATGTGTGCTCCACAGCTAGCATTCAATGTTTTATTTTGCCTTTCCTTGTTATGAGGTTGTTTGGAAGGATGTGGGAGTGTAGAATATTGGCTATGCTGTGTTTGGGTTTGCATAGCATGGGAGGGTTTTTAGTTGAAGTTTTTGTATGTAAATGCCTATTGGAAAACGAATTGTGCAGCTGGTTGGCAATACGTATATACAACGTAACACAACCAGAGCAGTACGGGTGGCAAGGTGCAACCTGAGATAGAACAAAATCCTCATAATAGAGTAAGGTTCCTAACAAGGAATGTGCGAGGCTTAAATGATTCTAGAAAAGTTTGCAAAGTGGTAGCACACCTAAAAAGACACCGTGTAGATGTTGCATTTTTGCAGGAAATGCACTTGGCCCCCAATAGTGGCATCCTTACACAACAGAAGTTACAGGGCCATTATTGTTCAGCTGGGTTCACTTCACATGCCCGTGGTGTCCTCATATGGGTTAACCCGAAATCAGGACTCAACATACAGGAAGTGAGTGCGTACCCGGACGGCAGGTTTGTGATTGATAGGTACCACAAAGAGAAACTGGTAGCGAAGCTAGTTAATGTTTACGGTCCCAACTATGTTGACCCGCAGTTTTACAAAGCGCTGGGTGCTCGCCTAAAACAAAGGGGGGATTTACCACAAATTTGGGGAAGAGATTTTAATTGTGTCTTGGACCCTGTGCTAGACTGATCCAAGGGCCCTACACCTCACCCTTCAGCTGCAGCGGGGGAGATTGCTGGGTTGGTTGACCAGTTGGGTGTGCTTGATGTTTGGAGACATCGTTCCTCTGGTGGCTCAGGTTTCATGCATTACTCAGCGGCCTACAACATTTATAGTCGTATAGATTATTGGTTGATATCTAAAAGTTTATCCACATGTGTACTCAAATGTGACCCGCTACCAAGAACTTATTCTGACCATTCTCCGGTCCTATTGGACATTGAGCTGCTCACCTGGAAATTTGCACCATTTATCTGGAGATTTCCCCCATGTTCCTTGTTAGACCCGGTCTTTAAGGCTGAACTGGCTACGGCAATAGAGTTTTTTTTTCCGGACAACATTGGTACGGTAAACAGCTTTCTCACTGTTTGGGAAGCTTTCAAGGTGTGCATTAGAGGCATAACAATTTCCAAGCATGTGGGAGTGCTCAAGTCTCTGAGGGACAGGTTAGCGAGATTGAAAAGGAAAATAGCTCAATTGGAACGTGACCACCAACACTCAGGTGACCCTAAAGTTTTAGAGGATATTAAGAAGGCACTTGAGGAGTATTCTGAAATGGCTGATAGCGTGGTCAAACATCTCGGCAAATATGCAACCGCCAGAGTGTACGGGGAGGGGGAACGACCAGGAGCTACACTCGCAGCGTTGTTGCGCCCTAAAAGAGAAGTAGGGGTCATTGTGGAATGGGCAGCCATTACACGACTCAGGCCTCATAGCAGAGAGCAACTAGGATATGAATGGCAGTGGTAAACACACCTGCCAGCACCTCCGTTCTAGTTACCCAAACAGTCCAAATTTCAACAGTCAGTATTTTGGCGTGCTCAATGTATCACACTGTGCCACTCACCCAGTGTTAGCTAGTATGGAGAAAACTTTTCCCCACACAAATAACAACATATATTTAGTTACAGAGCACAGCCATCAATAAGTTTCAATGCTGACTTTGTTGTCAGTTATTTAATAATAAACAAGAACATTATTCAATGTATATTCGAAACAATGGTCTTTCCGGTACACAACAAATCAAAATTACAACAGATGATCTTGAGTATGTTGACACGTAGTAAATATTGTAGATGCTGACAGTCATTGTGGAATGGGCAGCCATTACACGACTCAGGCCTCATAGCAGAGAGGTTCGCCAGATACTATGCTGATCTCTATAGTTCACGCATATCTCCAGGAGACGAAGCCATTTCAGAGTACCTCGAGCATATCAATATGACATGGCTCATTAATGAGCATAGAGAGCATCTTATGGCATCTTATGGTTCCCCTTGACCCTAGAGAGATTTGCGCCGCACTTAAGACAATGCGAGTGGGTGGTGCCCCTGGCATTGATGGCCTTACGGTGGCCTTCTACAAGGCATACCAAGACTTGCTTATACCTCATTTGATCACGTCTATGAGGAAATGGTTGAAGTGGAGATGATGCCCACATCAATGAGAGAGGCACTCATTGTGACCATCTTGAAACCGGGCAAGCCACCTGACAGCTGCTCTTCATACAGGCCGCTATCGCTACTTAAAGTTGACACTAAACTCTTCACTAAGATATTAACAAACCATCTGGACCCTATAGTGCCTAGGGTGGGTCGCCCAATCAGGCGGGATTTTTTCACGGTCGGAGTTTAACCTCTAATCTTAGAACAGCCTTCGGTGTCATTTAAAAGGTAGACCCGGATCTTAAAGCTGCGGCAGTCATTTTAGACGCTGAAAAGGCATTCAACTCTGTGAAGTGGACATTTATGAAGGCGGTGCTCCATCGTATCAGGGTTGGTGAAGTATTTATATGTTTGGTTACGGTTCTGTACACAGACCCTGTGGTCAGGATACGACTGGGTAATATTGTCACCTCCCCCATCACGATCATTAGAGGGACTCGACAGGGGTGCCCATTGTCTCCCCTTCTATATGCATTAATGGCTGAGCCCTTGGCATGCGTCTTGAGGGAGTACCATGGGCACAGGGGATTGCGCTTCCCAGGCTATCGCCTAATTGTGTCGGCATATGCGGACGACACACTGCTTTATATCTGAAACCCGGAGAGGCATCTTATGCCTGTGCTTACAGAGGTGTTCAATTTGGGGAATTTTCGGACCTCAGGGTAAATTGGGATAAATCCATTATTTTCCCTTTGGCTCCATCTATGACTCTCATGAACCTAGACTTCCCCGTGCAGTGGATAACAGACTCGGTGTGCTACTTAGGCATACAAATCCACACCTACCCGGATAGAGTTCTATTGGATAACTATGGGAAAGCAATCCACAAACTTGAGAATGATGTAGCTCAGTGGATTAAATAACCCCTATCCTTGATTGGGTGCATCTCCATTATGAAGATAATCGTGCTTCCCAGATTCCTGTTTTTATTCCAAAATATTCCAATGCTTCTTCTGTGCACCATATTTGCTACCCTCCTTTCTTTGGTGATTAAGTTGGCCTGGGCTGGGAAGCAGCTGAGGATTAAGTGGGATATTCTTACTTTGCCCTATAATATGGGTGGACTAAATGCGCCGGACCTAGAGCTTTATTACAGAGCGGTGCAGAGCTCACATGCACATTATTGACTTCATGGCCTGAGGAATTACTGCATCTACACATTGAGAGGGATGCTGCTGATCCCGACACACTTCCTCAAGCGATCTTTGGTTGCCCAGTGCGGCAGCATGGCATCCTTTACTCTTTAAACTCAACGGTACATGCATGGCGGAATCTGCTGAGAGACAGACGGGAGCCTTGTTGTACTTTCCGCATGTCCTGCTGGAATGGTGCTTGTGGTTCCCGACCGGGAGAGAAAGGGATGTTGCCCTTGCACTATAGACAATAGGTATAATCAAGATGGGTGACTTTTTTCATGAGGGTGCTGTACGTAGTTGGGAGGTTATTTCAGAGAAGGGTTATGAACCTTTGACTCTCACTCGATATCAGTACCATAGGACCCGACATGCCTTACAAGATCTGTTAGGGGAAGATATGCAAGAGCCTCCAGAGATGCTAGCATTTTCCTATTTAATATATAATCCCACCCCTGCTAAACTGGTAACTAGAATCTACAGTTCTGCGCAGGAGTCCAGGAGGCCACACTTGGTGAAAGCGCGCCTGGAATGGCAGAGGGACCTTGATGATAAATGCTGCCAGTATTGTTGCGAAGTGACAAAACGAGTCTCCTTGAACGGTAGACATTGCCTATATTCAATTTAAATATATTAATAGAGTTTATTATACACCAGCGAGGCTCTATCAGTGACAGTTTTGCGATACAGCAGAATGTGGCCGATGTTACGTTCAAGATGCTGTGTTTACACACACGGCGTCGTACTGTCCCGACATCCTGGAGTACTGGGGTAAGATTTTCTGTGCCTTGAATGAGATTACGGGGCTTTCCCTTGACCCTGACCCATTGCTTGCATTACTGGTCTATGACTCTGGGGTTGATAAAAGCGTTAGGAAACTAGGTCCGATTGGGCTGTTGCTTGCTAAACATTACGTCGCTATGCGCTGGGCTAAAGGCCCTATGTCGACTATCAAAGATTGGAATACCGACATGCTGTATTGTAACACGCAATCCGACATATATAGTGAACTATTTCCTCCACAGAACTGACACAAAGGTTTTTGGGGACTGTACCAGCAGGATTTAGTAGGAAAAGAAACTGGGGAACTGGAGGGAGAAAATTTAATTATCTAGGAATTTGTCTGTATCACAAAAAAAAAACATATACTGTATGCTGCATATGAAAGTATAAGATACTTCATTGTGATCTGTAGATATGTGGTCATGAATATTATTTGTCCTCAATGGTATTCACGGTTCACCTGATGGAACATTATTATGATGTCTGACTGTACTGCCGCCCAACTTGTGCCTTCAACATGTATATTGCTGAGCGATATTATATCAAGCTAGAATGCATGACTGTATTGTGTTTTCAATGCTAAATAAAATAATAAATAAAATAAAAAAAATAAGTCAAGTCTTACAAACAAAAAGGAAGACACTGTATTGAATGAAAATCATATGATGATGAGGTTGAGCAGGACGTACACATGATCAGAGGTTTGACAGTATGGTCTCAATATGTGACGTACCATACTGGTCATCTGCCGTAACCCATGTATGTGACATGAAAATGTCAATACATGTGAACAGTGTTGATACACCACCTTAAACCATCTGTTGAATATTGTGTCCATGTTACATCAATTATGTGTACACATGTCAAGGCCTACACAACCATTATGCTGTGGTGTCAGTTGAACTGTGTCATGAGGTGTCCCTTAGCACAATAGTGTGTATGACTACACATTTCTCAGCATTACCAAAATTTTCAGCGAACAAAAAGGTTTTCAACATCAGACATGATGTACTATATACATGTACCTTAAGTGTAGCATCATTTGTAGGTCCTGTGGACTAATAAATGTTTGGTGTAAGTGTATGGCTCATGGAATATTTTAGTTGACATTTACAACAGAGTGAACAGGTATGGTAGAAGTGTTAGTAGACTAACACAATAAAAGTCACGTCAAATTTGTATGATTGAGCTCACCTTAAAAAGATGATGTGACTACATATTCAACAACTGACTTACCAAGACATTATGGCATTACTAGATTACGCTCACATTGCCATCTAACATTGAGTAACAAGGTATGTTATTAAGGTTCTTCGTACATGAAACCTATATTCAAAGCTACCTTTGTTATGTTGGCATGTAATGATGCATATTATGCACAGATGTCTTACTCATGCTTTTGGGACTTGAAAAAAGCCATGAACATGTAAGGCTTCATGACATTTTAACATGCTCGCAGTCTTGTGCTGTGTCTACAATTTTGAACCACATGTGTGTCATAATATTTGCCTCATACCTAGTAAACTTGTCATTTCAGTAACCACCCAGGCAAGCGGAGGAGACAGGGCTCAGGATCCTGGTGATGCAACAGGCACAAGTTGGTCTAATCTGCTTTCCGACACCGATGGACCCAGTGGCCAGGAGGGCGAGGGGAGTGCCACGAGGACACAGACACTTCTACATCTGTTAAGTTGGACTCCAGTGGCCACTCCCTGGTGGTGGCGGCTACTATGCATCCTGTTGCAGCTCCACCTTTTTCCGCCACTCCCCATTCCATCTCCACCCTCCCTGCTGCCCCATAACCAGTTTCCCAGACCCGCTCCTTTAAGAGGGGAGCCATCTCCACACTTCCAGGCACCTCTGCCCCTGGGCCTCCATCTGCCCTTGGTGAGGAGGCCATTGACCTCCTGAAACAGATCTCTGTCAGGCACACTGCACCAATGAATCCAGGGTCTGGGTAGCCAACGTGCTCAGATGGCTGCCTACATGGGCGGCATTCATAGTGGTATGTGTGCCTTACAGGGATCTTTTCAGGCTCTGGCTTCCTCAACAATGGCAACATTACCCCCACTCCAGCCTTCCCACCCACATCATTCATCTTCCCCATCCCCAGTCCACATGCCCAGTCCTGTACCTGTCCAGACCCAAATTACACACATCTATGCATGCACCAAGACAGACAAATGTAGCACACAACAGCCATCCCCACCCACAGTCACCCATCCCACCATACCTCCACACAGCCAGCCATGCCCACCCACAGTCACCCACCCCACCACACCTCCACACAGCCAGCCATCCCCACCCACAGTCAACTACCCCACCATATCTCCACAGAGCCAGCCATCCCCACACACAGTCTCCCACCCCACCACACCTCCACAGAGCCAGCCATCCCCACCCACAGTCACCCACACGACCACACAGCCAGCCATCCCCACCCACAGTCAACTACCCCACCATATCTCCACAGAGCCAGCCATCCCCACCCACAGTCTCCCACCCCACCACACCTCCACACAACCAACCATCCCTACCCACAGTCACCCAACCCACCACACCCCCACACACAACACATGACAACACTATACTTCATTTCACTCTCTTTACCTCCCAACCTGATCCCAAACTTGTTTTTTCTGGACTCTCTGCCCAAGCCAAGTTCCTAATGTGTATTGGACTTTGCCCTGTAGGAAACCTCCCTTCCATTCTGCCACCCAAGTCCGCTTTTGCCATCCCCATTCCGTATACCACCAGGCCCAGACCCACCCATAGATAAGTTGCCCCCAAAAAGAGGAGGAAGGCCCACCCTTGGAAGAGGAAACAACCATCAGGGGCAAAGTCCAACAACCCTTATCCCCCCTCCAACACCTCATCCCCCCTTTTCTGAAGAGTAGTCTGTCTCTTCCATGTGTGGTCCCCAAGTTGCCTGGGTTGCTCAGATGTTGCCCCTCTTGAGGTTGAGGATTTTGTGGCATTTCTACAGTAGGTAATGGTGAAGGCCACAGATGCCTAACATACACGTGTTAAGCAAAGTTGCTCTAACCTCATGCCTTGTTCATTGTACATTATTCAATTCATTAAAGGTTATTTTAAATATGTACGCATGAGTCCTGCTACCCCTTAATATCAAATTTTTAAAAAGATGAAATTATTGTTAATTGATTTTTTGCACATGTGATGACCTTACATTTTGATTCTTGTGGACTAACCAGAGCCAAACTTGATGGGTTTGTGATCAAAAGATGTAGGAAAAACAACAGGATCATGTAAAGTTTACTAGATGTAGTACATGAAATATTCTGACAACTACATACTGTAAAAATCATATGTATGCCTGTGATGGCATTGTTGGTGATGTGAGATTTCATGAACATGCATAACATGAAATTTTGAAATGTTTGGTGGCCTGATGATGACAGGCTACACTTGTGATGCTGTACATACATATTTAATGTACATTTGTTAGACTTAAAATCCATATGTATGAAGTCAGTTCCATATATGTTTCACACTTATTTTTATGTGCATATCATAAGATGCATTACAGATGTGTTCCCTCTGTGTACTGTATGCTGACACTACATGAGCACTTAGTGCGTGGGGACAATATTGTGCACAAGCAGTGGATATTTCACTTGCAGCCATTGATAGTCCATATGCTTCAGTGCCTTACATGACAAAATACTTTGCTATGCCATAGTTGTCATGGTATGTTTCAATACCCACATATCTGATGAGGCAATCAGGTTATGAAACTGGAGAGGTCTAAAACTGTTTTGACACTAATGTGTGCATTGATGATGAAACCATTTCATACGTCCTGTGATGGTTGCAAGACCACGTAGTGACATCATTGCCACACAAACAATGTTTCCATTTTGTACACTAACACACCAGCAGACCCAAGATGCTCGAGTACAATCAAATGGGTCATGGATGTCACCATTCCACTGGATGTCTTGCCTATTTGAACTCCTCTTATGCACACCTCAGCGTGATGTCTGTTGTTGAGCTATAGATTCATAGAAGAAAAAAAACTTGAACACATAAGTAGTTTTGCAGGAAAATATGTGCCGTAAACAAGGTGATACCGATTGGTGTGGAGTAGATGTGGATATAGGAGCCAATAGAGAGGAGATCAGTCTGTGGCTTAACAGTTGACTATGGAATCTTCGTGAGCATCTGTGCTTGTTTTTGGCAATGCATGTGGACAGTCAGTTTTTATGATTCGCTTGCTGAACCGTTGAGATGGCGCATGTGTGGCCTCGCATATCGTTAGTTTCTTTTTTTAAATGTTGCATGTGGATGCTCAGCACACTGTAGGTCGTGTTGACCGCGGATTAAACTTCATTTGAACGTGATTGGATGCTTTTGAAAATGGCAGCCCAATGCCGGTGTGTGTGCATAACGTACTTTGAGTATGTGGCGTATATGTAGGTGGCAGTGACTTGGCCTCTTTGCTTGCCAACTGACACCTCTGCGAGACCGACCGCCTCAACCTCAGCTGCTGTTTGCCTTCTCTTATGGCCATAATGGCACGTCCCAAAGGGTTGAGGGCCACTGCCTTCTATCCTGGAGAACTTGAAAAGCTGGTAGAAGAGGTCCTCCCCATGTATGGACAACTGTATAGCTCAGCAGAGGAGCAGGAGTGTATGACAACTCGACCATCTTCCTTTGCCAAGAAGCATGACTTCCAGGGTCTCGTACAAAACAGTTGTACATGTGTGCTGTATGTAAATTACTTCAAATAACCGTGTGACAGTATTTTCTCTCTGTCTCCACATCCTTTACATGGAGGATGTTGACATTTTTCATTGACAGAGACCAACATAACATGTAAACGAGTTGAGGTCTATACAGCCTTGCATAATTAATGGCCATTATGTGTATGATTGTTGGCAGATGTGATGTGTTACCTTAAGTGAACAGGTATGTGTGCACTTACTTGAAAGAGACCTTCTGCATCTCGTGTAGATATCATGTGATTTAGTGTCAATGATGAATTTAGGAATGTGTGTTTAAGATATGTCAATGCTTTTGAGAGCAGTGATCATTACTAGATGTCCATAAACACATTCATGTCACTGCTTGCATCAGTGGAACTCACTAAGCAGTAGAATCATTTAGTTGGACTTTTGTCCATGTTATCAGCCTGTGTACATACTGCTTTATGGCTAAATATGTAATATGAATGGTAGACTGTGTGCCAGCAAAAAGGAACGCTGAAAATACAGCCAGATCATCATACCTCACATAAGCATGGTTACATGATGTTTACTGCCAGCCCATGTGACTCTTTCATATGTTCCTTGTGTGATGCAAACCGTCTGACTAACCTCAATCAGACTCCCTTACGACACTACGCTCTCCAGTTTTTGCGTTCATGTTATGTAATAGGCAAATGTCTGCCCCTAACCCTGGACTTTGCCATGTAGTACTACACTGAAGTACCTTCAACTAGGCTATGTGTGCACAAACAAACTTGTCTATTACTCTTGCTTCTTCATACATGTGCATTATATGTGCATATCCCTGTATTTTGTAGGGTCTTCCATGTGACATGGATTGCATGTGGTATGTTCATGTGCTAGCTATGCCTATACCTTACATCACGTTACACATGTGTGACATTATCTGATCCGTTGCAACATGTCCTTGGCTTACAACTTAGTCAGATGACAATCTAGCACAAGCTGTTCATTTTTTTATGTTGTACATCATGTTGATAGTCATTCAGCATGTGGCATTAGCTGTGTGATCGGATGCCAGATGGATACAGGGTGTGTCCAGACATGGCTAAAAAGTCTGGTCCATCATGTGTTGGTGATGTTATATGTGCCTCTGTAATGCACTGCAGGCAACGATGAACATGAACATGCATGTTTGTTGTGGTATGTGTACCAGGATGTTGTGTTGTGGCATGTTTCTCTGTTGCTGTAGAACACTACCTGTGTATTTGTACCTTTAGAAGGTGGTCTAAATGTTGTGTGGCCTCCTCCTGCAAAATGGTTCATAACACCTAATATTTGTGCTAGGTGTCATCAATGTTTAACTATGTGAGTTGCTTTGTTCTTGTCAACTTTCAGGCTGAAATTGACTAGGTTAATCTTGTACTTATGTGCAGGTCAACGCCCATCAGAAGCAGGCATTATGGAAAGCCATCGCCCGGAAAGTGCGGGCCCTGGGAGTTTTTAAGCAGTGCAGAGTCCACTGTCGCAAGAGGAGGGAAGACTTCAGACGTAGATGCCGCAACATCGCATAGTACCAGCTAGGAAGGTCCTCCCCCCGTCGCAGGGCATGCGACAACCCTTGACTCCCCTGATGGTCCGTGCCCTGGCGGTGGCCTATCCTTGATGGGCAGTAGAGGCCCAACGGCAGCAAGGAGGGGGTGAGTGTTGCACAGAATCTACACAACGGTCACTAACATGTTACTCCCTTTCAAGAAAGTTCTTCATACATGAGGAGAGATGGTGTACTCCACACTTGAGGCTGATGTGTTATGATATGGCTGGATGGGAAATACGGATGTATTCTATTAGGTAAATCCTCTCTGATTTTGGTATCCATTCTAAGAGGAGATTGATATATATCCTATTGAAGGCGTCACATGAGTTTGTGGTGGACCCTCAATTGTGTGATGTTGGGCTTGTCAGACATCCCTATCATGACAGTTTTCATGTTAGTGTTCATGAAGTTGCTGCAACTGATATGTGTGGCATGTTGTGTGGAGTAATCACAAATGTTCTTTTGGAATTAGCCCATTTCCTCCCTACTGTTCCATCTTTGGCCTTGCTATGATGATATTTGATCTGCATGGTGCAATCTGTATATGCACTTTTGTCATATGTATTGTTGGACACCTGTTGTTCTGTGTAGCTTTGAGTTGATGTTGATCCTTAATTGACCATGGACATTTCACTGTGTATTGGACTGTACATATGTTGGCAATTAGATTGTGTAACCTGGTCCTGTTTTGGCAGATATATGAGGTGCATTGTACTGTCACTGTGATTTTATGTCCAATAGTCTACACATACTGTGTGTCATGTGTAAGTTGATCATTCCAACATTGTAACTGTATGATGACCATTTATTAATGGTCTACTGTGTGGTCTATATCTGTATCTAACTGGGTAGTCACAAATGAGTTCCACATTCTGCTCATCTATGTGTGGTATGTGACATGTTATGTTTATGTAGAGTAATGTATTCCACTGTTGACGTAGGACGCACATGACACAAAGGTAACTGACATATTTCGGACATGATATATGGGAGTTATTTTCCTTCCTTGTTAGTAACACAAGGGCCACTTTCTCAGGTAATGGCACATTCTAGGAATTGGATATCTCTACGATGTATTTGAGCTGTACTGTGGTGAGGATGTTGCATGATTCTTGCAAGTATATGGGAAAGAACCCTTTATATCTCCCACCTCTATTTTTCTCGCGTTCATATGACTCAGTCTCCCATTCTTCCAACGCCTCATATTGAGTTAGCCTAGGTCTAGGTTCCAAATCATTCATTCTCATTCTCAAATTTTGAAGAATTCTCCCATTAAATGTACCATTTTCTGGAAATGCTAATACTCCATCACCTTTCGTATATTCTATCCAATTTTCCAACCACACGCAAGTATGATATCCTCTTTCCATCATCATAAAAGATGCTGGGGTCTTCGGTGGCGGAATAGGAATTCCCTCTCTAGTCAACACAGGTTTGTCTTTCTTAAAGAAATTCTTAATGTTCTTTATAAATGACATTTTTCTCTTTTTTCCATACATCCTAGATGAACGATATATAAAATTATATTCAGCAAACCCTTGAAATCTTCTATCTGCACGTCTCACAGTAGTAGTCAAATCAAAATTCCACATGCAATCTCTCCTTCCACCAATCCTAGCGCAGCTTCTAACTGGTTATTCAATCAAATCAGGCTCACGCTCGTGATCTGACCAGTGCCAGCGCGGCCTTTTCTGACGTCAGTTCTGCTCCTTACTACTGACCCCTCCTTTACAAGGCTGCTTCTGTCACACGCCCGCTGTTTCAACCTATCCCAGCGCGGCTCTTTGTGATGTCAGTCCAACTCCAGCGACTGACCCTCCCTTCACAAGGTAATACGAAAACTTATTTTCTTAACATTTGCATTAAATTCTTTGTTATTAACTACTTAAAAACATTCGCTACTCTGCCTGTTCCACTAAAACCAAAGGATAGATTTTCTTTCTGCTGCGAGTAAAACCTTCCGCTTACTCTTCATACACTACAAGTAAAACCTTCTGCTTACCCTTCATTCAAGCTCCAGAGAACCTGCTATTCCTCCAGTGTCACCCGTATTGGGAAATGAGACCAAAGTTTCACCAGCGAACCACTTTTGCTATCATTCGCAATCTACTTTTATACGAAATAGTCCCTAGTTTAACACTGCCAGCCCTGCGTAGCTTCTCAGTGTTATTCCAACAGACGAGTAACCTCACTGCAGTGTGGTTTCTTTCACCACCCGTTATTCATTCCCCGGGAATTCTGGACAACATAAAACAAAGACGCTAACTCTTTTGTTAAAACATAAATCAATAATTAATAATCTATACTTATCACCAAACTAGTCAATAATAACCATAGCTCTGCTACCGGAAAACTGATCCAGCGGTGTACCAACAACAGATACTCCACTACCATATACTCACCTGGGCCCATAAACACTTACACAGATCCAAGTAGACCGCTGGGTTTAGTTTATATTTGTCTTTATTCAGGATTAGTTATTTCTCATTCCTAACTAACCTTTCACTGATCAAAAAGTTCTTTCCTCTGGTCAATGGACCATTAGTTGAACTAGTTGATGGTGATAATTAACTTAACTTATTGATTATTCTTTAATTAAAGAAAATGACCACAGACTCGGGAAGTTTTAAAATCTTTATCTAAAATAAGTGAATGTGAACCATTTCAAATTACAGTACAAACACCCTTATTCATAGGATTGCAAACCAAATCTTTCATTAAGGAAATATTTCAGACACATACAATAACTTTGCCTGGAAAGGAGAGGACAGAGAGAGAAGAGCATCAACAAATAGCATGAATTTAAAGTTACCAAGGATGGTGTGAAGACCAAACCCTCTGGCCAAAGGGCTGGTAGGGGTCCCTCGGAATAGATCAGGAGACAAGGACTTCAGGACAGGATACTTAACCTCTCTAAAATACCGACGACTGCGTCGCACCCCTCTCTGACACTCTCTTCCTCCTCGAGTTTCTTCCGCGATCTTCTTATCTAACCCAATTAATTAAAGATAGATACATCTGCATTCAGAGTCTTCATCAGCATCTCACAGCGTCCCTTTCAGCATCAGCATCACCCACAGCATCCCGAGCTCTCGACTTCCAGCATCGATGATGATCCCTCTTTTGCATACTAACTAACTAAAATTACCTCAGTTATACCTTTAGTTGACCATGGACCACCCACTAAAATTTCAATATTGCAAAAATACGTATTCTGATTGGTCAGGCAAGGGGGGAGGATCATCACACCATGCTTACATATTACTTATTTCCATTGAACTATTGTTCGTAAACCCATCCCCTTTTAAACTTTATTCCTCCCTTCAGTTCCCATACATATCCAAACTTTGTTAAATTTCTTTCAACATTATGAATACAAGAATTCTTGCTTGAACTCTTCACCCACTGTTCACAGGGCACGTAATTTTCGTCCTTGGACGGCTGTCAAAACTTTGCTCATCCTTCCGGATTTGCTCTCGTGTAGGCATGCGCAACTTGAATAAGTCGGCTCAATTCAGACAAACGTGAAAGGCCCAAATGCGCACTAATAATAAAGTCAAAAGAAGAAAGGTTACTTTAAAAAATAAATGGTTTCACTGTATACCACCCCTCTCTACTCTAACCCTGTTTACTTATTAATACTTTCCCCGCGTTAGCATTAGTAAAATAGCTGGTTTTCATTTCGGCTAAGCAGATGCCATGCACGTGAGTCTTCAAGACTCCATTTTAATGCCTTCTGCACATGCACTAGAATTTCCCTCCAAGCATTAGTACCGTCATACTACGTAGACGCAGTTGACGCATGCGCGGTAAAGATTTCCCAGTTAGAGCGATTTTAGTCCTTCGTTCATATTGTTAGCATTAGTAAATCACATATGCAAGCTTCTCTAACCCGTGTGTTTTCTGTATTTGCGTGTTATTATTTACAAGACGTTGTTAGTAATTCGTTAGCGGGTTAAACGAGAGGATTGCTTCGGAGCAAGTCTCCTTTACGAGTCCTTGCTCCATCAGTGGGATTCAAGCCTGCATTGTTTTACCAGATATATCTCTTTGTATTGATTAACTGAAAACCACTAAAGTATTAGGCACATATAATACTTAAGATTAGAATAAGTAAGTTCTACTGAACTTAAGGTTGTGTAAGTTAAGGGTCTAGCACACCCTTTCTCCAACCTAAGAGAGTTTAGTTCCCACTAGGTTAGGTAGGTGCATACACCACACCACACTTAGTTATGTCTTCTAAAGGAGAAGCCAGTGGCTCTCTGCCTTCTAGGTACAATGGTTTTGCATTTCAGGAATTAAAAGCCATGTGTGTTTCCTGGAAGCTGAAGACAGGGAGAAATGCCAACACCCGTCTCATTGGGGTGTTACTGATCCAGCGCGATATTAGCAAATTGCATTCATACACCATATACTCATTTGGGCCCACACATTCACACTACACTAATACTTACGCTGGGTGTCAGATATACTCTTATATCAAAAAATCCCTGCTACCAATTACCTTCTGATTGAAGAGTAATAACTTACCAATGGATCCTTCTCTAATTGGGAAATTTAAAATGAGTGACATTCACTATAGTACATAATCCTGAAATAACCACAGAGTCAGGAAGTTTTAAAATGTTTATCTAAAGTTTAGCAGAGTAAAATACAGAAAAAGACACGGTATTTGATCAGAATACCCGTAGGAAAGTATAGAATGATTATTGCTAATCAATGACGGTGTTTAAGGAAAAAGGAGATAGGAACAGCAGCGCAACTAAAGGTTGCATATATTTACCTAAATGAGAGAACCAAACCCTTAGCCAAGGAGTTTGAAAAGATAGGACCCTGGAAGGATGAAGAGCAAGGACCTTCTTCAGGATCAGGACAGGACTGGTGACCTTTCTACAACGACGCCTGCGCCTGTTCCCTCTCTGGCACTCGACTTCTCCTCGATTCTTCCTCTAATGGACTCCGCCGCCCCCTCCTCAGGACCTCTTCGGGATAGGGATTCAGTCAGCAACCGATCAGCTGGGCAGCCTGGAGCTCTTCTATATGTTCCCTCTTCTCTGGAATCTAGCTCTGACTAATTAACTAATGCTATATTCTATTATACCCTTCTACGCCCTGTACCTCCCCTAAATGTTGCTAAAATATGGTACCACTACTTCTGATTGGACAGGGACCGGAGGTGGATTCTCGCACTATGACAAATTTGGATTAAATTGTGTAGCCTATTGTACTTGCGTTCCCACCCTTCAAATTAATACATTCGCTTTATTTCCCACCCGTCTCATGACAAATGTACACCAATTTTCATAGACAATGTATCTATAAACAACAGGAAATGCAGTAGTTATAACATCTTTGGTTATCAGGTCACGGCCTTGTGAGACGTCCAAGTTGACTTCATTTGGCAGTCATTCAGGACGCATGCGCAGAACCTTCTGCTTTTCAAGTTTCAAGTCACCAACCCAGGCCCAAGATTACGAATTACTAAAAGTGCAAGAAGGAAATATTAAAATCACAAATAAACCGTTTCACTGTATACCCACTTATCTTATTTCTAATCCCATTTAATTATAAAATCCTATCCCGCATTAGTTGCGTTAAGAAATGACAATTTAATAATGACACAAGAGCAAGCTTAAGCATGTGAGAACATTGAACAGCCATTTTAATGCACACTGCGCAGAAGCAGAAGTTCCCACCAAGCAAAGAAAGACGTCACACCATGTGATCAGGTTGTGACATGCGCAGATAAAATCCCGCGCTTAAGCGGCCATTTTAGACTAGGAACAAGCGTTATTCGTTAGTAAAACACATAGGCAAGCATCCTAACTATTCATGTAGTGTGTGCAAAGATTAATACGGACAATACAAGTTTTAATATTAATACAATGAGGAAGATTGCATCCGAGCAAGTTTCATTTGCGAAACCTTGCTCCATCAATCCCCTCTCTGATGGCGTTTCTGAGCCATCAAAAAGTACCCTCAATCAGATGCCAACTTCTAGCAAATCACTTCATTCTCATTTTCATTTTTAGCTTTTCTACTTTTACAATCTCCCTTCATCTTTTGTATAATTCACTTTTCCATTCTTCCAGTTCAATTTCGTCTCTCTTTCTCTTCTTTCCTTTTTCTGTCACTTTATACGTTCCATTCTTTCTACAGCATTTACACCAAAATACTATTGTCAGAACTATTATTGCTATCCCTGCTAAGGGAATTAGTATTTGACCTATAAGTCCTTTACCTATATTAGAAAACCAGGTTCCAATTGACGATATACTATTTGTCAATCTTTCCCATACACTATCAACTTCCAGTGGTTTAAGTTCTTGCTCAAGTTTAGTTATATTCTTAATATACGTCCCAATTTCTGCACTCTTATCAGGAATATAAGTGCAACAGTGTTTCGTCTTCAATAATTTACAGACTCCGCCCTCTTTAGCCAGTATTATGTCAAGAGCAAGTCGATTTTGCATCACCATAGACCTAATCGCAACCATTTCCGCATTAATCATTAGAAACCCTCCAGCAGTATCCGTTGATAAACGATCAACTACTGTAGACAATTTACATATCTTCCTTGAGTTCAGAATTATTCCCACTGAAGGTATCAATGCACCAAATATATCACCTACTATTTCTGAAAAACTAGCTCTTTTACTACGTGTTAATTCACCATTGTTTTCATTGCTTCCAGTGTTTCTTTGTACGTGGTATATCTTTGGAAAAACTATTCCAAAGTAACAACTTCCATACCACCGTGCAGGAAGCCTAAAGTAAGCCTTATTCCCGCAGACATAATAGATTCCAGGAAAAACTGAATCTGTTCCTCCTTTGAGTCCCCAACCACCCAATATTAAAAAATTGTGTTCACAATCACTGGTACCGATGAAAACATTGTTATAGTCAGTCTTTAACCTATGAAGACAAATTTTTCCCTTCTTTTCGAAATCCAGAGCCATAGCAGCTTGAGCTTTGCCAGGTGTGTAACTTCCCTCTTTCTCTGCCCAAGGTGGTAAATGAGCCTTATGCTCTGTAGGTTTCTTTTGAAAATCCTGTCTTCTATCTTCTACTAAATTCAAAAATATTTTCTCTTCATCTAATAAAGAACATGTTAGATTGTGTCTACGTGCATGTGTTAAGTCTATTGATTTCATTGTTAAGAAAAACTCTCCCATAAACTGTGCATCTAAGGCGCTAAGCACTGGGTTCATGCTTTTGCGAATAGGAACTTCAGAAAATACAACATCTATATTGGAATAGTAATATTGTAGTCTACCTGTACTATAAAATAAACTTGTTAATACGCTACATGAAATGCCATATGTCAATGGTAAATGATGATATGTTAATCCTTCTGCTACTGATTCAGGTAATTTCATACAGACGTAACAATTACTAACTTCCATGGTGTCTACATACTGAAACAATAACTTCGTAAAAACATTTAAACTAGTGTCGTTATCAGCTATCACATGATGAATTCCTTCATCCTCTTCTGCCATTAGTTCTACCCTATTTCCCTTCATGTTTGCTGTCCTCCCTATAGTTTCATTATTGTTCTTTTATCTATTATTATCAGGTAAGGAACTGCTACAATCAGGACTAACCATACTATAAGCACCAATACTAGACTACATATGCAAATTGCACAGCATCTTCTACAACATTTTCTCTTTGGTCTCCCAGTATCTCTATCATCAGGCATTTTTCGACAAGGAAGATTGCTCTTCTTATCTCTATTCCTTTTCTTCAGTGGATTCTTTTGTTTAGTCAGGGTGGTCTTGTTTCTTCTTCGTAAGTTAGTTCTGCACTTGTTCCTTCATTACATATTCAGAAGCTGTTCGACTTGAGCGAGCTTCTTCCTTTTTCTTTGCCCACCTAGTTCTCCATTTATCTAGGTCTCCCCATTTTTGCAAAACTAACATTAATTCTCGTATTTGCAGTCTTCTTCCAGAAGCGTTCATATTTTCTAAATCTTTGTCTGAAAATTCTGCTCTATAGGGTTTTTGTAGTACTTTCGATCTCCCTATTAAGATTCCCATTTGTAGAGCTAGATTGGACAATTTTTCATGAAATAACCTTAAATTTCTAGTGATACTCCTGCATAGGAACAGCAATTCTTCTTCATCATAAGTGTTTAAGCGTTCTACTCCTATATTTCCTGCTATCATTTCTTCTAACTCAGCTTTTAATTTCTGAATGTCTAGTAATTTTGGAGGTGTGCATATTTTATCTGATCCTTGTACCCACCTTTCTAGATCTTCAGGTGTTACTATGGTGGCACTCTTTGCCCCTGATGAAGTTATTAAACTTACATCTTTTGAACGCTCAGGTATTTCTTTTCTTGGAGTACCCTTTACTGGACCTCTGACAGGTAAATCCATAAGAGATATTGTGGAATCACAATCACTAAAATGATCTTCAATTATAACTGGAGCTTCAAGTTTTGGGAAATTTTCGGGAGTATTCATAGGAGAAGATATGGGTATCAGAGGAGGACAATCTCCTTGTGTACCATATAATGGCACTACTGGACCAATTGTTACAGGAATAGTCAATGAATCAGGATGTGTTTTTATCTGGGATATCTTCCGTACTAATTCTGCTCTGGTCTTTTCTAATGCTTCTTTTTCTTTCTCATGAAGTATTCTATTCGGGTGAATTCATGTAGTACCTGAGGTACCATTGGTGTTTGTGGTGGGGCACTAGGAGGAAGTCCACTTGACCCTTCCTGATACGGTGGAGGATTCCTCAATATTTCTTCCATAAACTCATCTTCTGAGTCTTCATGTCTCATTAAATGTTTAGTCTTTTCTGTACACTTGCCTCCTGATTTCTCTCCTTCTGTGAATAGTGGATATAATCCCTCAACAAGCATTGCCCTTCTCCACTGCTTCATTTGTCCTTTCCTATTCTCACGTAAATATCTGGGGAAAAATCCTGGATACCTCCCATTACTTCGAGATCGATCACGCTCAAATGCTTCAGTTTCCCACTCCTCTAAAGCTTCGTATTGAGTTAATCTGGGTCTAGGTTCTAAATCATTCATCCTTTGTCTCAAATTTTGAAGAATTCGCCCATTGAATGTGCCATTTTCAGGAAATTCTAGTATTCCGTCATTTTTGGAATATTCTCTCCAATTTTCTATCCATACACAAGTATGATAACCTCTCTCCATCATCATATATGATGCGGGCGTTTTGGCTGGGGGAATAATAATTCCCTCCCTAGTCTTGATTGGTTTGTCCTTTTTGAAATAATTCTTGATCTTTTGTAAAACTGACATCTTTTTCTTTTCTCCGTACATTTTAGGCAAGTACCGATGTATAAAATTATATTCTGCAAACCCTAGAAATCTCCTATCTGGACGATTCCCTGTTAAAGTCGGATCGCGTTTTAACATGCAATCCTTATCCACTTAGAATTTTGCTTCTAAGCTCTCAACCAATCAAACCTTTGCTAACTTTTAATTCTAAGCCAATCCTTGCGCGGCCTTTTTGGTGACGTTTCTCTGTCAACCCCTCCTTTACAATCTGCTCTTTTCTGTTCCCACGCTGGTTCAACCAATCCCAGCGCGGCACCTATGACATCAGTACTACTCCTGACTACTGACCCCTCCTTTACAAGGGTTTTCCCACGCCCGCGGATCCAACCAATCCCAGCGCGGCGTTTTGTGACGTCAGCTCCCTCTCCGGCAACTGACCCTCCCTTTACAAAATTCTTACGCAAAGCTTATTTTCTCTATATTTCTTAATTAAGATTCAGTAACAACATAAAACATTCGCTATCGTGCCAGTTTCTCTAATTCAGAAAGATAGTTTCTCTTACACCCTTAGTAAAACTTTTCCGTTTACTAAAACATACACTACGAGTAAAACCCTTCCGTTTACTCTTCACACAAGCTTCTGAAATACCTGTTACTTCTTCCATGTTACCCTTTCTAGGTGATATAACATCAAATTTTCACCAGCATACTTCTTCCACTATTCTTATACGCATAGAATCCCTAACAAGTACTGATAGCCCTGCTTAACTTTTCAGTACTATTTCTGCCTGACAGATAACCTCACTGCAGTATGGCTTCTACTTGCCACCCACTATTCTTTTTCCCCGGGGTATTCTGGACAACATAAAACAATACTCAAAAATAACGGGTATTAGTTCATAAAAACACAAAATAAAATTCTCATTACCCAATTAACAAAGAGTAACACAAACCGTCCTCTGCTTACCAGAAAACTGATCCAGCGCGATATTAGCAAATTGCATTCATACACCATATACTCATTTGGGCCCACACATTCACACTACGCTAATACTTACGCTGGGTGTCAGATATACTCTTATATCAAAAAATCCCTGCTACCAATTACCTTCTGATTGAAGAGGAATAACTTACCAATGGATCCTTCGCTAATTGGGAAATTTAAAATGAGTGACATTCACTATAGTACATAATCCTGAAATAACCACAGAGTCAGGAAGTTTTAAAATGTTTATCTAAAGTTTAGCAGAGTAAAATACAGAAAAAGACACGGTATTTGATCAGAATACCCGTAGGAAAGTATAGAATGATTATTGCTAATCAATGACGGTGTTTAAGGAAAAAGGAGATAGGAACAGCAGCGCAACTAAAGGTTGCATATATTTACCTAAATGAGAGAACCAAACCCTTAGCCAAGGAGTTTGAAAGGATAGGACCCTGGAAGGATGAAGAGCAAGGACCTTCTTCAGGATCAGGACAGGACTGGTGACCTTTCTACAACGAAGCCTGCGCCGTTCCCCTCTCTGGCACTCGACTTCTCCTCGATTCTTCCCTCTAATGGACTCCGCCGCCCCCTCCTCAGGACCTCTTCGGGATAGGGATTCAGTCAGCAACCGATCAGCTGGGCAGCCTGGAGCTCTTCTATATGTTCTCTCTTCTCTGGAATCTAGCTCTGACTAATTAACGAATGCTATATTCTATTATACCCTTCTACGCCCTGTACCTCCCCTAAATGTTGCTAAAATATGGGACCACTACTTCTGATTGGACAGGGACCGGAGGTGGATTCTCGCACTATGACAAATTTGGCTTAAATTGTGTAGCCTATTGTACTTGCGTTCCCACCCTTCAAATTAATACATTCGCTTTATTTCCCACCCGTCTCATGACAAATGTACACCAATTTTCATAGACAATGTATCTATAAACAACAGGAAATGCAGTAGTTATAACATCTTTGGTTATCAGGTCACGGCCTTGTGAGACGTCCAAGTTGACTTCATTTGGCAGTCATTCAGGACGCATGCGCAGAACCTTCTGCTTTTCAAGTTTCAAGTCACCAACCCAGGCCCAAGATTACGAATTACTAAAAGTGCAAGAAGGAAATATTAAAATCACAAATAAACCGTTTCACTGTATACCCACTTATCTTATTTCTAATCCCATTTAATTATAAAATCCTATCCCGCATTAGTTGCGTTAAGAAATGACAATTTAATAATGACACAAGAGCAAGCTTAAGCATGTGAGAACATTGAACAGCCATTTTAATGCACACTGCGCAGAAGCAGAAGTTCCCACCAAGCAAAGAAAGACGTCACACCATGTGATCAGGTTGTGACATGCGCAGATAAAATCCCGCGCTTAAGCGGCCATTTTAGACTAGGAACAAGCGTTATTCGTTAGTAAAACACATAGGCAAGCATCCTAACTATTCATGTAGTGTGTGCAAAGATTAATTCGGACAATACAAGTTTTAATATTAATACAATGAGGAAGATTGCATCCGAGCAAGTTTTATTTGCGAAACCTTGCTCCATCATTACTCTTAGATGACCTTAGGAAGACCCCTGGGGTAGAAAGAGTGGGTGGGGCAGGGAATGAAGATAGGTCAGGAGGTGACACCTTCTATGACCTAGACTCAAACCCTGGCCAGGAGGATCAAGATGATTCCCACCTGGACAACTCAGATCTTCAGGAAGAGGGTGGAGAAGGCCCCAGTGGCCCTCTCTTTTCTCCTCCTGGAAGAGTGCAGAGTTTACCTAGGAGATCTAGATCTCCCTCTGCAGAATCTAACCATTCAGGACAGTCTTCAGGGACCCCCATATCTCATAAGAGGGATAACTCTTATGACAGACAGTGCCAATTTCTAGAGCTTGAGAAAGTTAAGCTTAGGCTCAGGCAAGAGCAATTGGCCCTAGATAAGGAATCCCTAGAACTCCAGAAGGCTAGGAAAAGATTGGGACTAGAGTCCCATGGTGGCAGCAACAGTGTCCCTAGAAGTAAGGAATATACTTATGATCATAGGAACCTGAGCAAGATAGTCCCTCCCTACCATGGTGGGGATGACATCCACAAATGGATAACTGCTTTGGATAGGGCCTGTAAGGTACAGAGGGACCCTCAAGAGCAGTGGGCAGCTATCTTGTGGCTCTCCTTTGCTGACAAAGGTAGAGATAAGCTCCTCACTGTTAGAGAAGAGGATGCTGACAACTATTCAGTCCTGAAGAGTGCTCTCATTGATGGGTTTGGCTTAACCACTGAACAGTACAGGATTAAGTTCAGAGACACCCAGAAGGCACAGACTCAGGACTCAGTACAATTTGTAGATTGTGCTACTAAGGCTCTGGAAGGCTGGTTACTTGGCAGCAAAGTGAATGATTTCAAGGGATTGTACAATTTGATTATGAGGGAGCAGATCCTTACTAATTGCCAAAATCAGTTGTTGCATCAGTACCTGGTTGACTCTGATCTGAATTCTCCCCAAGAATTGGGAAAGAAAGCAGATAGGTGGGTCAGAACCAGGGTGAAGCAGAAAAACCAAAACACAGGTGGTGACCAAAAGAAGCAAGATGCTAAACCTTCAGATAAGGGTGGGGAAAGGGTAATAACCAGAAGTCTTCATCGGGGCCCCAAAAACCTGCATCTGGGGGGGGAGTCACAGTCTAACAAAGGTAAAGGCAAAAAGAAACCTTGGTGCTTCCTGTGTAAGGAGAAAACCCATTGGACAAGAGATGCCAATAGTTCAAGGGCCAAGGATCCACCTTCTACCACCACTGCCCCTAAGGCAACTGCTCCCCCTAGTACAGTTTCAAAATGGTGGTACAGTGAACAAGGGAATAGTAGGGTTAACCTTGGGCTCTGAGATGGGTTCTGGCCTAGTCAGAACTTCAGCTCAGGATGTACTTGTCTGTGATGGTGGCATGGATATTGCCACCTTATTTGTCAGTCCCAGTAACCTGGGCAAATACAGACAACAGCCTTTGATTAATAGTAAGGAGGCCATGGCATACAGGGACACAGGTGCAAGTGTCACTATGGTGACAAAAGATCTTGTGGACCCTGAACAAATCGTACTTGGTGAGATGTACCAAGTGACCAATGCTAACAATGTCAGGACTGATCATTCCTTGGCAGTTGTTAATTTCAGCTGGGGAGGGGTAACTGGCGCAAAGAAAGTTGTGGTTAGCTCAGACCTTCCAGTGGAATGCTTGTTGGGCAATGGTTTGGAAACTTCAGCCTGGGCTGAAGTGAAATTAAGGACTCTGCAGATGTGTTTGCTGTGACCAGGTCACAGGCCAAACTGATGTCTACTGAGCAGGCCCTGGATTCTGAAAAAATGGACCAGGTGCCTTCCAAGAGAAGGAGCAGGAGGGGTAAGGCTGTGTCTTCCCCCCAGACTCAGAGAGAGGATCCATCTCTGGAGGGAGATGATCCCAGTCCCTGTGAAGGAACTGTCTCAGAGGAACTGGAACCTGATCAGGTTGAGATCTTGGGGACAGATGGCCCTTCCAGGGCAGAACTGAGCCAGGAGCAGCAAACCTGCCCCTCTCTTGAACCCCTCAGATAGCAAGCTGCTGCTGAGGCTGCTGGGAGTGTCAGTGGATCCCTCAGGATCTACTGGGATGAGGGACTCCTTTACTCAGAGGGTAGAGACCCCAAGCCTGGTGCTACCAGGAGGTTGGTCATACCTCTGAAGTTTAGGTGCTTCCTACTCACCTTGGCACATGACATTCCCTCAGCAGGACACCTAGGCCAAAGTAAAACTTGGGACAGGCTTGTCCCTCACTTTCACTGGCCTCATATGTCAGAGGACACCAAGGAGTTTTGTCGCTCCTGTACCACCTGTCAAGCCAGTGGTAAGTCAGGTGGTACCACAAAGGCCCCCCCTAATACCACTACCTGTGGTGGGGGTTCCCTTTGAGAGGGTTGGGATTGACATAATTGGTCCCATGGACCCTCCAACTGCATCTGGGCACAGATATATTCTAGTGCTGTTGGACTATGCCACTAGGTACCCAGAGGCAATACCCCTTAGGACTACCACAGCCCCTGTGGTGGCCAGGGCCCTTCTGGGAATTTTTTCCAGAGTGGGTTTCCCTAAGGAGGTCTTAACTGACAGAGGTGCAAACTTCATGTCCAGTTACATCAGTGCAATGTCGAAGGAGTGTGGAGTAAATTACAAATGTACCACACCCTATCACCCACAATGCAATGGGTTAGTTGAAAGGTTCAACAAAACCCTGAAGGGCATGATCATGGGCCTCCCAGAAAAGCTTAGGCGAAAATAGGATGTCCTGTTGCCTTGCCCTCTCTTTGCCTACAGAGAGGTCCCACAGAAGGGGGTTGGCTACAGCCCTTTTGCACTTCTGTTTGGGCATCCAGTTAGGGGTCCCTTGTGTTTAGTGAAGGAGGTATGGGAGTTACCTCTCAAACCCCCCAAGCAAGACAGAGGGGCATATTCACAAGGAGCTATCGCTGAATTAACGGCACATTATCGCAGCCAAAGTCGTGATAAATTTACCCCCCCATTCACAAGCCGATGTAAACAGCCCACAGCACCAGTTTACCCGCGATAGCAGCCACAAAAAACATCGCCACAGAGGACCCCCGCAAATATCGCTAATGAGATGCAGAGTAGGCGTTCCCGTGACAAAAGCCGAGACAACAGCACACCTCAACATTCACAACGACCAGCCACATCCGCGATAAAAACTCAAAACAGGTGATAAGGCGCGTTAGCACCAGTAAATCTACACCTGCTCTGACCTGGTGTAAAGTCGGACGGTAGCCAGCACCACAAAAGGGAGCACAGCCCAGGGCCACATCCTAAGGGCAACAGATGCCATGGAGCCACCCATCATGTGGCCCGGACACCCAAGAGGGCCACAACACCCACCTCCACCACCCCAGGACCCCGACCCACACCCGGAACACCCCCGGACCACCACAGACGCAGCGCAGACAAAGACAGCTGAACCCCAGGAAACGTACCAGCCGCACAGACCCAACATCTGACAATGTCACCGTCCACTACAGGCTGAAAGGACAACCAACCTACGCATCCTGACCATCATCGCCTAACAGGCCTACGGCACCAACACAGCGGACAACCAACATCCCACCCCACACAAGGCTGATGGCGTGGCTGCACCTGTTGGCCCCTGGGACCCCCCAACCAACACCCGCCAGAGTCGGAGGAGTTTCACAGCCAGCCACATCCAAGTCCCCCACACCTGTCCTGGACATCACCATCACCCTGGTACCCCAGTCCCCATACGTACAACACAATGCGCAGGATCTGCTGGAGACCAAGCAAGGACCATACGCCCAAGCAGGATGCACACACGTGTTGGGGGCAATACACAGCACACATGTACTACCTGTGCCCCCTGGTGACACAGCACACAATCACCGCAACAGGAAGCACACGTCTCACACCAATGTGCAGGCAACAACAGAACACCGTGGAACCCCCATCAATGTTGCCTACAAATACACAGCCAGTGTGCATGATACGTTCATCCTCCGACAGTCCATCAACAACCAGCATTCCCAGGATGGCAACAAGGGAAATGCACAGCCCCTTGGCAATATACAAATGAACACCCCACACACCTCAACTCCACAACCATGCAACTCACAATGCTGGCAATGCACACGTCACAAAATCACATACTGGAGAAGTGTGGCTCAATGGTTAGAGCGGCAGACCCTGATGCAGAGATCTGGCCCGGGACCAGGGTTCAATTCCCGCCTCGGCGGGTCTTGGGCTCAATTTCCTCGGACCTGATAATTCTCGCCTCGGTGCCTATTCTAATCATGGGTCCCACTCTGCAACTCTGGGCAATAGCTTGCTTAATCTCCACAACGGCCCCAACAGCGCTGGGATGCCTGGCTTCACCCTGGGGTGCCCAGGAGTGGACATTTCACAGGGAAAAAGCCAGGAAGGGTTCCACAGCGGTATGCCTACAGCGCCTGGACACCCCTTTGGGGGTATGGGTGCGCTTTACAAATTTCATTTCATTTCAATTTCATTTCATACAACAGGCACAACAATATGCCCACCCACCAGACACGACAGAACAACTTACAATGTCCACATGGGCAAGCCCTGAACATGAGCCAGCAACGGCATGTCACCTCAGCCACATAATAGCCGAATGTGGGGAGACGTGGCAACCAGGCATGTGTGAAGGATGCAGTAGAACCATGATTGGGAAAGTGCACAATGCCAAGAGTGCCGGAGATGTGCTGGACACCTCGCAGTATGCAGAACACACCCATATCCATGGCGACATACACCGCTTGTGTATGGAGTGTATTGGACAGTGGATGTCACCCGAGCCAGTGGGGGACCTCGTGGAAATGTTGCCTGTTACGCCCCCCCTAAGCGTCAGCGGAGTGGGATGGCCCAGCGTACACCACGCCAGTGTAGGGGTGTGAATAAAAAGCATGTAGGCCTGGGCGTGGTCCTTTTCCGGAAAGACCCACGTCTCTGCCAGGGCGGCGCCTCCCACCTCGCCACGAGGCCGACGCCATCCTCGTGAGTGGAGTTGCCTGCAATGCCGTGCGCCTGCCGGACAACGGCACGCTGGGCCACGAACCCATCAGGCCAGCCCCTGCGCAGCCAGGCCACTCTGATCACCTGCCAACACCGGCATGTGTCAAGGAGGGCCCACCACGTGCCGGCGCAAGCCCCAAACCCGAGGCCCGAGACCTTGGCAGCCACCTCAGACCATCACGGCCTCCACGACACAGGCCCGCTTTATTCCTTTTTTGTTGACGTACTCCACTGCCGCCCCTGGCCTACACTGCGGTCCAGTAGGTCACAGAGCCTTGATTTGGCATTCTTGGAGTTCACATATGTGTACCGGCATCATCGCAGACTGCATCCCCTCCCAGCACCTGTGCCACTAAGTTTGTTCCCCGACATTCATGGACACTCACTGGTCGTACATTGGTGGCGTTTGAGTTATGGACTAGGGGCTAGTTTTCATCCTCATGTAGCTGATCCCGAATTGTTGGTGCAAACGAGGGTTGCGCTTTCCACTACTCCATTTGCTGCTTCCAGATAACATCAGACCTTCCGCATCATGCCCTGGAGGACACCTTCCTCTGTCCCCCGAAACCCTCCGCAACATACACCTCGGACAATGATGGGGACCCGCTCAGGTCACATGGCCCATCTGACTGCACCGCAAGTCACCGTCCCGTGGCTGGGTGCCTGTGCCGGCCGCAGTGCATCCGGGGCCACTAACTCTGTGCTGCTCAGGCCTGGGACCCCTTCTTCTGAGACATTGAATGGCCTCTGTAGCGATTGTCTTGGGGTCATCAACTCCATGTGTCTAAGGCCCTGCGCTGTCCGCCTCCTCCGGCCCCAACTGCGGGCCACCAGGGCCCACACATGGCATCGGGTCTTGACCGGCCCGGATGTCGCATCACCGCAGGAGGCACACGCCACCACCGCAAGGACCACCTCCAACCGCCATCTGCCAGAGTCGAAAGGGGTGGTCCTGACAGACCTACAGAGTTGCTCAGACCTGTCGTGGATGCCATCATCGGCCTGATACCCTGCTCAGCACTCCAGGTGCCAGTGACTCAGTGCACCGCAAGCCATTGTCCGTTACTGATTGAGTTTTGTGCTGTTGTGAGGTTGCGCAGCAATGTCACCTCATGCAGTGGGGAAGACCTGGGACCATGAGGAGGAGGATGTGTCAAGTGTGCGGATGGGAGAAGGCACAGAAAATGGGAGGGCAGGTGGCAACAGCCCCAAGGCAGGAATGCAGACTGGTGGCGGTAGTCAAGCTACACACCCGGATCTAATACTGGGTATTGCGCTGTGGACTGCGGACGCAACTGTCACCTCAGGCAGTGTGGGAGACTTGGGACGTTGATGAGGAAGTTGATGCAGGTGTAACACACCCCACTGCATCTGGACTAACCCGAAGGGACACAATCCTAGCAATTTCTTCACATGAGCGCGCTCTTCTCTAGTGCCCCTACCTCAGTGCACTGCAACTCACGGAACCTCTAGACTGAATATTGGGTGACCTCTGTCCTTACTCCGGATCCCTCCATGTTGCTCTGCAGTTGACTCTGTTATGCTGGTGTTTTCTGTTTCCATTACACTGGTGTCCACTGTTCAGGTTTTTGGCAGCACCAAGCAATCCGTGCGGGCTGGCTTATACTCACCCCACACACATCCAGCACAGGCGTCACTGTACATGTGGCCCTGCCAATAAAGGGGCCGGGCGCACGTGCCCGTAGCCAGTTCAACATGATAAGTGCATGTGTCTCTGTGGAGGTGTGGGTCTCCTTTGTGGGGTGTAGGTGGTCCCTGAAGGGTATTGGACACCCACGTTTGTGTTCTAGTTCGCATTCCATGGGTTCGGCAACACCCTCACCTGTTGGGCCACCTCCTTTTGGCGTTCTGCCACCTGGCATTGGGGTGCCATGTGTGGGTGGGTGAAGTGTTGTGAGGCAGCCGTGATTGCGGGTGCTTCATGCTGTGTGGTCTGTTGCAGGGGCTGGGTTCTCCTCTGAGTAGCTTGTGTGCCCTGGTGGTGGGTTGTGTGGGATGTCCATGGGCTGTTGTAGGGCGTCGGTGTCGGGGGTGTGGTGTTCATCTCGGGCATCACTGATGGGTTGTCTGTTCTGACCTGCTGGAGGTGTTGTTTGTCCCTCTGCATTGTGAAGGGGAGGTGCATGTTGGCATTGTGTTGGCGCCTTGTTCTTGTCAACATGCAGACTGTGTGACAATGTACATTGTGACTGTTTGGGCGGTGGTGGCTATTTGAGTTGGGACAGTGTACATTTGGCCTACATGGCTGATGTGGGGTTGTAGGGGTAGATGTGCATCTCACAGTTCCCTGCTCTGTCCAATGTGATTGTTCTATTTCTGCACCTGGGTGGACCCAGTTGTGTCCCCTGTTCTGCAGTGTGGATGTTGCACTTTGTGCCACATTGTCATGGTATGTGCTGTGATTGCTATGTGTGTGTGCTGCAGTGTGCCACGGGGATGGGGGACATGTCCCTGGGTAATTGTGGGTGTGCAGTGTATTACACCTCATTGTGCATGTGTGGCATTGTGCCCATCACCCCCGTCCCCCCAGTCCCTGTTGGATCCTCACCCTGTTGTTGTTGTGTCAGGTCCTCTCGAGCTGTGTCCGTACTCCCTACTCCTTGCACCCTCTCCACACTGATGACTGTGGCCTGGGTTTCCTCCAGCTCCTCCTGTTGCGCTGGACTGCCACCTCCTGTCGCCGTTGCTGCCTTCCTGTTGGCAGCGGGTTTGTACCTGGTTTAGGTTGTCACGTCCTGCCGGCGCCTCTTGGACTCCTGGATTGGCCTCCTGGGCACTCCGACTGCATTCCAGGTGGTCTGCTTGTGGGTCAGTTGCTGTTAGTGTTCTGTCGCCTCCGTGGCCTTGGTCTTGTTTTCCTGCGGTCTGCACCCCGTCTTCCTCTTCCTTTTCTCCTTGGCCTTCCTCGAGACAGTTGTTCCTTGCTGGTGGTCTGTGGGGGTTGTGGGGTTCGCGTTGGCCTCTGCGCTGGGTCAGGGTGCATCCATGTTGCTACGTGCTTTGGCTTGTTTCTGGTGTGTTGTTTCTGTGGTTTTTATGGTGCAATTTCCCGTCAGACGCGTGGGATTTGCAGGCATGATTTCTCGCGTTCGCGTTTCACATTTTTTCGGCATGGCGTTGATTTTCACGCTGACATTTGACGCGTTATCTGGTGACTATCGCATGGTACCGCCTTGTTGTGAATTCCACATTGACACAGGGTTATTTTCCCGTGATAGACTGCGATATTGAAAGTTGCGTTACGCTACTCTTGCGGTAGTTATCACACGTTCTTGTGAATATACCCCATAGTGGACTATGTACTTGGTCTCCGCTCCAGGATGGCTGAGTATATGAAGAAGGCAAGTAAAAACCTTGAGGCTAGCTGAGAATTACAGAAAGCTTGGCATGACCAAAAGGCTGTACTGACTGTGTATCAGCCAGGACAGAAGGTATGGGTGTTGGAGCCTGTGGCCCCAGCAGCTCTCCAGGACAAGTGGAGTGGCCCCCATACAATTCTTGAGCAGAAGGGAGAGGTCACCTACCTGGTGGACCTTGGAACTCCCAGGAGCCCCCATAGGGTGCTTCATGTGAACAGGCTCAAGCCATATGTGGACAGGGCAGACATGGGCTTGCTCATGGCTACTGATGAGGGACAGGAGGAAGAGAGTGACCCACTCCCTGACCTCCTCTCACAGAACCCTGATGATGGCTCAGTTGATGGTGTAGCCTTGGCAGGCAGCCTCACTGAGCAACAACAGACTGATTGCAGGAAGGTCCTCAATCAGTACAGACATATGTTTGCCCTGACTCTTAGTCAAACCACTTGGTGTACCCATGAAGTGGACACAGGTGAAAGTCTGCCTGTTAAAAATAAGATTTACAGGCAACCTGACCATGTCAGGGACTGCATCAGGACTGAGGTCCAAAAGATGCTGGAACTGGGTGTGATTGAACCCTCAGATAGCCCTTGGGCTAGTCCAGTGGTCCTGGGACCCAAACCTCATACCCAGGGTGGTAAGAGAGAAATTAGGTTTTATGTGGACTACAGGGGGCTCAATGCAGTCACCAGGACTGATGCTCACCCTGTTCCTAGGGCAGATGAGCTCATTGATACTTTGGCCTCAGCCAAATTCTTGAGCACATTTGACCTCACTGCTGGATATTGGCAAATCAGACTAGCTGAGGATGCCAAACCCAAAACAGCATTTTCAACCCCTAGTGGGCATTATCAACTTATTGTGATGCCCTTTAGCTTGAAGAATGCACCTGCCACATTTCAAAGTTTGGTGAATAAAGTTCTCACAGGCCTGGAGGACTACAGTGCAGATTATCTAGATGATATTGCTGTCTTTTGTTCCACCTGGGAGGATCACCTGGCCCACCTGAGAAATGTTCTCGAGGCCCTGCAGAAGGCAGGCCTCACTATAAAGGCCACTAAGTGCCAGATAGGGCAGAGTAAGGTTGTGTACCTGGGCCACCTTGTGGGTGGAGGCCAGGTTCACCATTGCAGAGCAAAATCCAGACCATCATGGACTAGGTTGCTCCAACTACCCAGATTCAGGTCAGAGCTTTCTTGGGCCTGACTGGGTATTACAGGAGGTTTGTTAAGGGATATGGATCTATAGTGACCCCCTTAAATGATCTGACCTCTAAGAAAATGCCTAAGAAAGTTCAGTGGACAGTTAGCTGTCAAAAGGCATTTGATGTCCTGAAGCAGGCCATGTGCACTGCTTCCATTCTGCAAAGTTCTGACTATTCCAAACAATTCATTGTTCAAACTGATGCATCTGAGTTGGGGTTAGGGGCTGTGTTATCACAACTGAATGAAGGGGGTCAGGATCAGCCAGTAGCTTTTATAAGCAGAAGGCTTACCCCCAGAGAGAAACGTTGGTCAGCCATTGAGAGGGACGCCTTTGCTGTGGTTTGGGCTCTGAAGAAGCTGAGGCCATACCTGTTTGGTACTCACTTCATTGTTCAGACAGACCATAAGCCCCTCTTATGGCTAAAACAGATGAAGGGTGAAAACCCCAAACTTTTGAGGTGGTCCATTTCCCTACAGGGGATGGACTATACAGTGGAACATAGACCTGGGAGTAGCCATTCCAATGCAGATGGACTCTCCAGATATTTCCACTTAGAAAATGAAGACTCAACTGGTCAAGTTTAGTCTCATGTCCTTTCGTTTGGGGGGGTTGTGTAGGAAAGTAGGATCTGCTTCTTATGGTTGCCCCCACTTTTTTGCTTGATGTTGCATTGTTTTTGACTAGTCTGACCTGGATCCTGCTAATCAGGACCCCAGTCTATCTGCTTTCTCCTTTAAATTGTTACATGTACTTTGGTACACTCCAGATTGGATACTGGGGTACCCTTAACAGTCACTAGTATATGGTACATGTACCCAGGGCATAGGTACCCCAGAGGCCTCCCATGGGCTGAAGCATGTATTATGCCACCCATGAGAGGCCATGCAAAATGGAACTACAGGTCTGCTACTGCAACCTGTGTAAGCTGGTGCTTGCACCACTTACTTTAGATATAGGTTTACTATATCTATAGGTCACTACACTTAAAACTTGTAAGTCACCCCTATAGCAGGCCTTAACAATCCTGAAGGCTGGGTACTGGGTTTTACATGAGAGGGTGTCCCTGCATGAGCAGAGCCCCTCTGCAGCCTTCAGAGACCATTCTCCCGGGTTGCCTGTGACTCAGCCGGGCATATAGGTAGAGGTGCAATATAACTTCGCGGTAAATGCTATCTCGAAAATGGCTGCATAGAAACATATCGTGTTTGGTATCAAACACCTTGGAATCATACCTCTACACCGGTAACCGGTGTGGGAGGTATGATTCCATTCTTCTGAAGCGAGCTTCGTCGGGTCACTGGTCTATCCACGCCAGCCTTCTCGACCCGGTCAGCACAAAATGGATGCTGCCGACCAGAGACACATTTCTGCCCTCCTGCTGCTGAGCCAAGCTCGAGCAGAGGAAGGCAGCACAATAGGCATCCTGTCACAGGGAGGTGTGACCACCTCCCAGACAGGATTTAGTGTATTGGGGATGGGTGGGTACACTCTGAGAGTGCCATAAAGTCTGCACCTGGGGCTCATTTGGTGTCCCTGTGCATAGTCCAGGTCAAACCAGTTCTAGGAGCCATTGGCTCCTGCTCTGGCGCGAAACTGGACAAAGGACATGGGTGTAACCACCCCTATGTCCTGACCCTCCCCTAGGATGGTCCCCTGAATCTGTCCAACCCTCTCCTGTGGGTACAAAAGGGCTTACCTGACTGTAGCTCTTTAGATTTTACGTGGACAAGATTCTACAAGAAGAAACCACTGACCTTCGACCATCTGGACACTCTGGACTTCGCTGGACTTCGCTGGACTTCGACTGGGCCCGACTTCGTCTCCCTCTCCGTCCAAAGCTTTGTCTGTGCCCTTGCTCCCTACAGGCTCTGTGCAGGACCTGTGGTGCACTAAGGACAACTGAAGAATCTCCCTTGGGGTGAAGGAGTCACTCCCCTGCATTCGCAGGCATCTCAACGTAGCTGACCGGTTCTGCTGCTCCTGTGGACTCCAAAGATTTCAGTAACACAGGAGGTAGGTTACAAAGGTCCCTGAGGTCGATCTGCCCTCTCAGAGGTTTGAGGCCAGTATCCCTCGTGGGGACTGCATAACCCGAACCCCTGTGCACTCTGTCTATTTGCAAGTGCATATGCTTGTTGGCAATTCCCGAGCTTGTGCATTGGACTCCTTGTAGTCCTGACCCTGAGCAGTATTTCCACCAAAGAACTCCAGCCTCCATGCACCGAGTGCTCCATAGGCTGGTACTTTGTGATTTTGCTCAGGGTCCCCTCGCGACTCCTGGTCATTCGGCCTGTGGGACCTCCTAAGGGTCATCTTTAAATCTGTTGGGCTTTCCTGGTTGCTTCAGACGTGCCCTGACTCCCCATTGCTTGGTGAGTCCCCTGGACCTTGCTGGTCCACACAGTAACCTGCTTGACCTTCCTGCGTTGGTTGCTTTTGCCAAGGCTTGTTGGTGCTCCAGCCTGACACCGACTCCTCAGCACTCAACATCCTTCGTGGGGCAGCTCGCATCTGGCTCCTGGTCATCATCGATGTCTCCTGGTCCTCGTGGCTGCAGAGTCAAGCATCCCTTCTTCACACCTGAAGCACCCGACATCGGTGGGCATTCGTCTTCCGAGCCCCTGGTCACTCTGAAGTGACCCAGACTCTGTCCCCTCTACTTTCAGGTTTCTTTCTTCCAGAATCCTGGCTGTGATTCCACCGGACCCTTTTCACCTTCACGGCAGCAGTACTTCTTCGCAGCCCTCCATTGAGATCGACGGCGGTTTCCGACACCACTCCAGACCTATGCACCCGGCTCCTCTGGGATAGATAACTCGGGTGCTACGGTATCCACAGGTGGAGTGGCTCTCCAACCTCTTAAGTTCCAAAGGGTTTCCTCGAAGTCCTCTTAGAAGGGTCCTTAAACTGTAAAATTGCAACCACGACTTCCCCATAGAATTGTACGGAGCCCGCGATCGTGTTAGCACACTGCACCCGTCCTCCGTGGGGTCCCTATCTACTCACTTTGGGTGGTTCCTTGGGGTCCCAACGATTCTACATGTTCCAGACCTTGTCTTGACCCGAGTCGTGGTTGTTATACCACTATTTTAGTATATGGTTTGGTCTCCCCCTGGATCCCACTGTGTATTGTGCTACTTACAACTGTTCTATTGATCTCGTATTGTGTACTTTGTGTCCTATCCTCGGGTAGAGGATACTAGAGAGTGTTATATCAATAAATACATATTTTTATATAACTACTGTGTGGTTCTCCTTTGATTTAATTAATTCAGGAGGTGATATTCTGGTAAAACAAGCTGCTTTACATTCCTTCAAGATTAAGCCTGAAGGCTGCTCTCCACAGCTACCACTAGGATAGCTTTCTAAAGGTTATCTTTGACCTCATACATCATAAGGGTCGTTTGGACTGGTGCCAGGTGCCCACTTTAATTAGTGGACAGCATACCAGGCCAACTTCTCACACTGGCCATGCCGCTCAGGATCCAGCACCGGATCCAAGGGGCCCGAGTAGAGCAGAGGGTGCATCCGCCGGCATGAATCCAGTAGGGGTCCCTTCCTCACCCATGGGGCCCAAAGGCGCTCTATAGGGTTCTGGCCACCAAAAAATTAGGTGCATGCCTTCATGGAACACTCTTAGTTGGACTGGGGTTGCTCCAGCTCTGTGAAAATTGAGGACGTGCAGAGACAACCCCAGTTGGTGCTCCACAGAGGTGTGTGGCCTGGAGTGCCGACACTCCCTTATCTCGTCCGAGGATTTGGACAAATCGGAGAAGTCAAAGATCTCTTCGACTTTTACAATTTCTTCTTTGTATGCTACTTACCAAATGGTCATTTCTAACTGGACGACGACCATCGGGTGTGGCTCCGGTGGCTTGGCACTGCAATCCTCGCAGACCTTCGAGTCATGGTTTTTTTCAAAGCACCATAGACAGACCAAGTGAGGCTCTGTCACAGACATCTGTTTGTGGCATGCGGCACATGGTTTGAAACAAGCCGGTTTTGGACTTCCTGTCACACCAGGAGAAGAAACTTTCTCAAAAAGTGTTAGACCAAAGGTCGAAAAAAGACAATCAAAAAGTGAGTGAGGGGTAGCTCTGCATGAATCTACGCTATCTGAGCGGAAAGGAAAGAACTGATGCCAACTCACAGAGGTGGCGTCTATATAGGTACCGCGTATGTCACTTCTGTTGTGAACACGGCTGATGCGAATCCAAACGATACCACCTACCGACGTGCAGGGGTACTGCTTGAAAATTTCCAGATCCAGTCTGACACTCGGGGATAATTCTAAAGTAAGGAATCTGCGACTAGAAGTCTAGAAGCCAGTGCTGTCTTTATAGCTAATAGCACTGGGATTTTTGAGGCCATACTTTCAATGTTAAAACAGTGATGGAAAAGAAGGAGATCCACATGGATCCTGAATCCAGAAGCTGATTTTTTTTCCAAAAGTTTGGTTAGTGTATAGAGCACGCAATACACAAAGCAATTGGGACATAGCCACCGCATAGATAATGTGCTTGGGAGCAAGTCAAACCTTTACATATCTTTAACATGAATAGGTACTGCAAGTGAATTCCTCAAAGGGACTTCTTGGCTATAGATTTTGAATAACTGTGAATTGTGCATTGTGAATTCATCCCCAAGTTCTTCATATGACTTCATATATGTCCATGACCAGATATCACCTAGTTTTGAGAGCCAGATATAGGCCCAATTCCTAAGTTGCAGGCCCTTCCATCACCAGTTCCCCACACACAGTGGTGTCTCTCGTGTGAGCGTTTTGAATGCAATGTGTTGCAAAGCATTTCTCCTGGCCCATAGAGTACATTTTGTGACCTCAGGAAAAGAAGATTCTTTCTTGGTACAATACATAAAATGCAGGGCACCCTCCTCTCCAAAGCACTTTATTTCCAGGTGGTAGGTCAGGTTATTCCGGGACCTGAATAGTCAGTCATTGATTGTGATTGTACTTGCCACTCAATAGTACAAGATGTTTGTTGCCTCCATTCCTACGTCAAATCTGTGTAATGTACATTTAGTTGAGGACAAACTAGGCTGTTTATCCACCCCGGACCTGTAGGAAGCTTGTACACTCGCAAAGGTTGAGAAATAGTATCTCAAGGAGGACATTTTGAAAGGTGTGCAACCACAGAGGAAGTGCAATAATTCTACAAGGGCTATCTGACCTAAAATAGCGAGTGGTAGGAAGTCCCTTCTCATTAAGTCTCGATCTGCTCTGTATAGTGGAGGAGTTATGTTGTTGTCTCAGTATTTTTGTGGGTTTAGACAGATATGAATTTTCAGATACTTGGACCTGTCTCAGCAAAGTTGTAACTGTGATAACTTACCCCAGGAATCAATCTCCCCCTTGATCAGCACTGCTATACATTAAAATAAGTTGAATATAAGGCCAGAGGCCATACCAAAGAAATTAGTATTTCCATCATTTGATCTCCTGTCATTGCAGGGTTTTGGAGGTAGAGCAAAACATCATCCACATACAGTGATATGCAGTCCTTTATTCCCCCTCTGCACCTGAAACCCCAGAACAGGGCATCCCTATGATTCCATTTTGCTTATCTATTATCAAGGTGAACAGCAAGGGAGAGTGGAGACACCCCTACCTAGAGCCCCGCTCATTAGGAAAGGGGTCAGACAATGCTCCATTCACCCTCACTCTGGCCCACAGGCTGAATACAGGGTCTGAACAAAGGTATTCATAACCTGAAAAAAAAAGTCCCAGTTGACCGAATAGAAGGCCTTCGCAAATTCCCAGAGGACCAAACTAAAAGGGCTTTCAACTATGTGTTATTGAGCCAGATCCAGGATCTTGACCAGCTCAAGTAAAATGTGCTGATTTTGTCCTGGGGTGGAATTTGCTGAGACTGAGACACATTTACTAGCTCCCACCTTTGTGTGTTTTGTGTTTAGAACAGCTATTTGGAGGGGTGAGCAACGCCTCGTATTCAGTTTCAGCTTGGACCAACGCAAAGCTTTCACTTAAAGAGCCATGAACACATAGGGGCATATTCACAAGAACGCGTGATAACCACCGCAATTTTAGCTTAACGCAACTTCTCACATCGCAGTCCATTGCGGGAAAACAACGCTGTGTTAACGTAACATTCTCAACATGGCGTCACCATGCGATAGTCCCACGATAGTGCGTCAAATGACCTCGTTAAAAAGAACGCTACGCCGGAAAAATGCGAAACACCAACGCGAATAAAGTTGCGATGAGGCCAACCACGAAAAAAAAAACAGCGACAACCAGCGATAGGCCTGGAATTCCCACGCATCTGGCGGGAAAATGCACCATAACAGCTGAACAAGAAAAACACACCATAAACAAATCAAACTGCGCAGCAACATGGATGCACCCGGAACGAGTGCCCAGGTCAACGCGAACCCCACAAGCCCCACAGACCACCAGCAATGAACCTCGGGGTCGGGGAAGGCCAAGGAGAAGAGGAAGAGGAAGACGGGGTACAGTCCGCAGGAAAACCCGATCGTCGTCATGGAGGTGACAGAGCACCAACAACAACTGTCCGTCACCACCACCGTGTCATTGGCAATACAGACGGGAAAATGGCATCCCATCGTGAATGCAGTCGGAGTGCCGAGGAGGCCAAGATGCGCTGGCACGATGTGAAAAGCCAAACCAAGCAGAAACCCGCTGCCAACAGGAAGGCAGCAATGGCGAATGGAGGTGGGAGTCCTGCGCCACAGGAGGAGCTGGAGCAAATGGCGCCCACAGTCATCAGTGTGGAGACGGTGCAAGGAGTTGGGAGTCCGGACACTGCTCGACATGACCTGACACAACAGCAACAGGGTGAGTAACGAACAGGGACTGTGGGGACGGGCACACATGCACAACGACGTTTAGCACACCGCACACCCACAATGACCCTGGGTCATGTCCCTGATCCCCGTGGCACACTGCAGCACACATACAAACATCAAGTAGGCCCCCATTCACCATGTGCCCAAAGGGGTCCCACCCCACACATCACCAATTCCACAACACACACATGCACCCGTGCGAAACACAGCAAAGATGCGTATGTGAGAGCCACACTGACAATGCAAGTGACACCACATGACCAGCAGCATGGCTGGAGTACAATCACCATGACACTGTGCATGCCACGAGCCTGAGGTGGCTGAGTGTGGACCACATCCGGAAAGGAGCAGGTCACACTCTGACACATCCACATGCACAAACAACCACTGATGTCAACAACACATCTGCAGACAAACAATGCACAAGAGTACAAAAACCGTCCAAGAGCACAAATGACCCAAGTCGCCAACATCACAGCACCTCAAAAGCACAAAAGCCAAAGGCACACCGCCTCCAAGGGATAAGGGGCAGCAAAATCACAGCTGCAGGTGTGACTCCCACACAAAGCAGCACACACACATAGCAATGACAGCACACCCACATGGACGACAATGTGGTACACAGTCCAACACCTACACTGCAGAACAGAGGACACAACTGGGTCCGCCTGTGCATAGAAAATGGCCAATCACATCTGACATAGCAGGAAACTGTGAGATGCAAATGTACGTGTACAACCTCACCTACATCATGTAGTCCAAATGTCCACTGACCCGCATCAAATAGTCCGCCCCTCCCAAACAGTCACAATGTACATTGTCATGAAGTCTGAATGTAAACTTGAACAATGCGGCAACATACATGCCAACACAATGTCAACAAGCATCTCCCCTTCACATTGCAGAGGGACAAACACCTCCAGCAGAGCAGACCAGACAACTCTACAGTGATGCTGAAGAGGACCACCACACTTCCGACACCTATGCCCCACAACAATCCATGGACATCTTAGGCAATCGACCTCCAGGAGCAGGGCAGCACCGCTGCATCGAGGATACCCCACCCCCTGCACAGACAACACAGCTGGACGCACCCACCACCGCGGCTGGCTCCCAGCAGCCCACCTAAGCACACATCGCATTCCAAGGCCAGGTGTCAGATTGCCAGAAGGGGGTGGCCGAACATGTGCAGGTGGGGTACTACCTCATGGAAGCCGAACCAGATCCCATACGTGGGTGTCTAAGTCCCATCAGGGCCCACCTACACTCCCCAACGGAGACCCACACTGTGACAGAGACACATGCCTTTGCACATTTCCAGTACTGAACCACACCCAGAGCCACGGGATGATCATCCACACCCCCACGCTGGACTGGCGTACGCCGGGCCAGCCCACTCCCCACACGCTTACAGGGGGGGACGTCACAAGCTACATTTCCGCGACCTTCCCCACTGGCTGGGGTGACATGGTTGCGTCCACTGTCCACTACACTGCAAACACCAGCAGTGCATGTAGACATGGCTATGTCTGTGGTCTCCATACTGCAGTCTGTCTAGCACATCTCCGCCACACTTGGCATTGTGTACATACTCATTCATGGGTCACTTGCCTCCTTCGCACATGCCTGGTTTCCACCTCTCCCCACATTCCGGTATTGTGTGGCTGAGGTGCCATGCCATCGAGGGCTCATGTACATGGCTGACCAAGGTTGCCACAGTGAGTTGTGCTGTCGTGTCTGGTGGGGGGGCATGTTGTTTGGCATGTTGTATGTGATTTTGTGATGTGTGCAGTGCCAGAGTTGTGAGTTGCATGATTGTGGGGTTGAGGTGTGTGGTGTGTTCATTTGGTACTTGCCAACGAGCAGTGCATTCCCATGGGTGCCATCCTGGAAGCGCTGGTTGATATTGGACTGTCAGAAGATGAAGGGATCATGCACACTGCCTGGGTAGTTGGCTATGACATTGGTGAGGAGTCCCCTGTGGTCCACTATTGCCTGCACGTTGATGGGATGCGCGTGCTTTCTGTTGCGGTACTTGTGTGCGGTGTTGGCAGGGGGCACAAGTGGGACAAGTGTGCAGTTGATTGCCCCCGACACGTGCAGGGATCCAGTTATGGTGTATAGTCCTTGCTTGGTCTCCAGCTGTTCCTGCGCATTGTGGGGGACGAATGGGTGCTGGGGTCCCTACCTGGTGAGTGCATCCAGGTCAGGTGTGAGGAACTTGGATGGGGCTGGTTGTGAGACTCCTCCGACTCTGGAGGTTGTTGTTTGGGAGGATACCAGAGGCCAACAGGTGCAGCACAGCCAGCAGCTTTGTCTGTGGAGGGATGTTGGTTGTCCGCTGTGTTGGTACCGTCAGCCTGTGGGCAATGATGTTCAGGATGCGGAGGATGGTTGTCCTTTTGGGCCTGTAGTGGGCATTGGCATTGTCTGGTGTTAGGTCTGTGGGGCTGGAGCATTTCCTGAAGGTCCGCTGTCTTTGTCTGCGCTGCCTCTGTGGTGGTTCGGGGGGAGGGGGGTCTGTTGGGGGGGTGGCAGTCCTGGGGGTGGTGGGTGTTGTTGCCCTCTCGGGGCTCCGGGGTGCATGGTGAGTGGCTCCATGGCATCTGATGTTCTTCAGGTGTGGCTGTGGGCTGGGCTCCCTTTTCTTGTGCAGGTTGACGTCCGACTTTGCACCAGGTCAGAGCAGGTGTTAATTTCCTGCTGGTAACGCGCCGTATCGCCTGTTTTGTGTTCCTATCGCCGATGTGGCTGGTCGTTGAGAATGCTGCGTTGTGGTGTTGTCGCGGCTTTTTGCTCGGGAACGCCTACTCTGCATCTCATTAATGTTAGTTGCCGGGGTCATCTGTGGCGATGTTTTTTGCGACTGCTTTCGCAGGAAAACTGGTGTTATGGGCTGTTAGCACCAGCTTGTGAATGGGGCGATAAATTTAGCGCAACTTTGGATGCGTTAAAGTGCCGATAACTCGGCGATAGCTCCTTGAGAATATGCCCCATAGAATCTAATCTTGGGATCTACTAAAGATCAAGAATGTGATGTCAATCCCATCTAGGGAAACAAAATAGTGGTTCCCCAAAAATATTTAAATCATATTTGACATTTAAAATAAAGGTCATACTGAATCTAATCGACTGGGAAAGGAGATTAGATTGAACTTTCTTTCAATCATTCACTTGTTGCTTCTAAATGATAAATGGGAACAGGACAGCTGTAGATTTTCATGGTGTCATAATGGTCAAACTTTTAAACAAATGTATAACTCGTCTGGATTCTGAACACATTCATCTGTTATGACCAGGTACATTCAGAGTAATTTCGGTTTTAGTGGCCATAAGTTGCTAACAGCATAAAAAACAAAACTGATTGATTAGTATACAAAAGTGAGTGAGTAAAAATGATAGATATCAATGGTATCATCATTGTTCGGTGACTTTACACTGCAACCTCAAGTTCTCACTTGGAGCAAACTTTAGTCCTATTCTTTTGTATATTGAGGATTCAAAGATACTCCGCTTACAATTGTAAATAGGATTAATATTTAAATCACTCGTACACCATTTGTTTCTTGGAGCTAGCTAAACAGAGAATCCTGCAATGAAAATGAGAATACTTGTTTGAAGTGCTAGGTTTCTAGGGATTGTATGACGCAGAGCACATCATTCTTAGCAGGCAGCGAGATAGGGTGGGAGTTCCACAGTATGGGGGCACAAATCAGAAATCTGCAGCCCCAACACTTTCTTTGGCAAATGTAGGCACTGTTTGAAGGTGGGCAATGGAAGCACTTAAAGAACAAGTGAGGACATCCCTGATAACTTGCTTTGTGATGAAGAAAGGGGCCAATTTGTGGAGGTCTTTAAAGGCAATACAATGTATTTTAAACTGAATTCTAATTCCCTAGGCAACTAATGCAGAGGTTTTAACAAAGGTATAATGTGACATCTCTTGGACGCTATTGGTAATTAACCGGGCCACCACATTTTGGAGTTCATGCAGTTTATTAAGGAAAGTATTGGATAATCCCTTGTAGAATGAGTATGGGGTCGATCAGGAACACAACTGCAGCTTTTAAGCCATTGCATGTTAAGAACAGCTATATTTTCTTGATATGCCTAAGTAGAAAATACAGTTTGAGACTACCAAAGAGATCTGAGGTTTCAGCATAGGTCTTCTATCAGTGGCCACTCCAACACTTTTAGCCGATGCAGTAAGGGTAGGTTCCATTTCAGAACGCAGAACAAATCCTTCCAGAGACCCATTTTGTTATTGGCTACAATAACCTCAATCTCGTTTGCATTTATCTTAAGTCAGTTATTGTCCAGCATTTCACATTCTGAAATGTGAGCTGAGAAAATACATTATCTTTGAGGCCCAATAGAATCTAGGAGTCCTATATATACAGCTTATAGCTTGTAAAAGCCAGCCACTTAACCAAGGCTGGAACATAAATATTAAAAAGATTTACTCCACAATGAACGGGAACACTCTTGGCCAAAAAGGATGACAATTTTATTACATACAAGTGGCTATATAGGAAAGAATTCAGAGACTGCAGTGCTGAGTCCCATAAGCTAGCTGCCTTGACACAATCCAGCAGGATGTTATGGTTCACCATGTTAAATGCAGTTGACATATCCAAAGGCTCCAGGGCGGTGGTTTGCCCGTATTGCGACTCAATTTGAGATCACCCATAACTGCAAGCAGTATCGATCTGGTGTAATGACGAGGGAGAAAACAAGTCTACAACAGGTCAATAAATTGGGAGTCTGAAGGTATATGCTTATGCTTATGATGTGGGCAACATAGGTGGGAAAACGGCAACAAGGATATTTGCCCGTTGGGGAGCCCCAGAGAGTGGGACAACAAAATAGGCGCAGGCTTCAAAAAGACAACATCCTGACAGAATCATGATACAGAAGAAATGATAATGAATTAACAGAGCCACCCAAAAATCTGCAACATCAGAGGCCTTGAGTCATGTGCAAATAAGGCTGAAAGACTACCTCTTTACTTAGATGCGACAAGCAGTGCCTGGACATGAAGATCAGCACGGGCGGGCCAAAGAGAGGCATACTGTGCACTATGCACTGGCAAACGGGAGCGGTCATTGCATCAAGGTTATTGGCTCTGACTCTACTCAGTGTTAAAAAGTTATAACTGCGGGAGGAGACGTGCCTACCATGGAGGAGAAGATCCATGCTGATTGTATTATGGTCAGTAAGGTCAATACATGGCTTCAAGAATGAGTGGAGGTGGACTCAGCCATCATTAATGCCACCAGGCCATGAAACACAAGCTTTGTGTAACCACTAAGCCTAGGGGGAGCCACATCAAAAAAAGGAAATTAATTGAGGACATGCATGACCCTTTACTGGTATATGAAGTGTGGGCTGTTGCGTCCCAGAAACTGGAGATTGATCGAAGCGGACCCCACCGCCCAATCGACTGTACCAGAACAATCAGAAAGTGATGAGGAAAAACTATGCACAGGGAGCCCACAACTATACACCTGACCTCAACCACAGCCATGGCAGCAGACCAACCTGCTTGTGCCCTCTCTGGCTTGGCTATGCTGAATGGAGGCAGGGTCCAGTGAAAGGCCCTAAATCAGCAACAATTGCCATAACAACTGCTAAAAAAGACAGATACACTCTACAGAGCAGAGTCATTAAAAACCAAATGTAGAGTGATGTAGGTGAACAGGGGGGGGGGACATGACTGGACTTCTAAACTATTTTGGAGCAAAACTGGACCTCTGTACTGGCCACACTGAATGACACTCAGCAAGAAGACAAGTGATAGCTGTGGTTGGTGCTGGACAGAACTCTGCCCAGCAAAGGAGTGACTCTCACCATGTGCCATGGGCCAAGAAGACAGCAAACTAGTCAAACCTACATTCGAAACTCAGAAGGGTCAGAAAATGGCAGACTCGGCCTACTGGGTTCCATTAGCAGCAAACAACAAATGAAACATCAGGAGGATGAATCTGACATGAAAAAGCTACTGAAGGGGATGCTGTGCATCCTGTCCTCCATGGATGCCAAAATAGACTCCCTCACTAGCAGAATGGACCTCATGAATTCCAAAATGGATAGACAAGAAAAGTGCTTGATAGAAGCGAAGCAGAAGATATCAGACATTGAAGATAGTGCCAGAAACAGTGGGCATAAACTCCTGAACATGAAGCCGGCCCTCCATTTGATCAAAGCTAAGGATGAAGGTTTGGAGGCCAAGTTGAGAAGAAACAACATTTGCATCGTTGGGTGCCGGAGTCAACCAACATCAGCCAACTTGAGCCATATATGGAGGAGATGATAGGGACACTGTTCATAGTGGAAACTTCTCTCAGCAATTTACAGCCCCGTTAGAAATTTCCACGTACATGATGCAGTACTTCAGTTATCCAGGGTAAAGAAAGAACTTGTGCATGATGGAAATTGCATCTCCATTTTCTCAAAACTTCACCTGGGCTGTGTAGGAGGATAGACAAGTGTATCTCACCATTAAGAAAAAGGTACAAATGGCAGGCATTGGGTATGCCATGCTACACCCTATACACCCTAGACTGAACCTGAACAGCAATGTCTGTATCTTCATGAGCCTGCAGCAGGCCATGACATCACTGCAGAAAGAGAAATCTTTCAGACAGTAGCCAACTAAGACACCTGTGGTTTGGGGGAACCATTAATTGATTAAACGAAACCTCTGGCCTACTGTGATACAAACTGCTTGACTGATGATCCACTTAGAACATGTGCTATGGTGTGATGGCACTGCTAATATGGAGCTCAGGTTTAATGATCCCCTGGTGCGGACACGCCCATGTCCACAACTAACTGAGATGGAAAACAGTGGCGAGAGTACACTTGCCATACCTGTACGAGATACGCCTAATGTATGTATTTTTTTTAGACTTTATTTTCAGTTTTTATTCAACGAAGTGAGAACAATTATCAACATTGCTAATCAGTTCATTTACATAGCACAAAAGAGCGAACACATGACACTTTACGCTATAGATTAGAATTCAGTACTTGTGTAATACGCAGTGAGACACAGCATGAACCAACTTTCTCCTCATATACAGCTTATTCCACAGTAAGCTTGAGAAGAAAGGGGTTGTAGTCTCCGGGAGTCTCTGCCTTGATTAATGGGAGCAATTTATGAGTTCCAGATGTCCTAAATGGGAAGACCCTAACCCAATTGAGACAAAGAGACTTGTTTTTGGAAAGGCAGACAGAGCTGGAAAGAAATCGTCTAGTTTCATAGGAGTTTCCCAATGGGAAAGGGAAGACTGGTCATTGATTTGAGATTTGTTGATTTTATTCAATGTTGTGCTTTCATAAGCAAATATTTTACACAAGGACATATGACATGTGTTTCGCCCAACGCTTATTCCATAGTAAATGGGCTATAAACATATCTGAGGTCAAGGCTGAAGATGCCTCTCCGACACGCCACTCACTCCCCTCTCATTGCCTACTTATTACCAGCCACACATCCCTGTGTATCCTTCAGGGGTCTTCGCTGCCATCCGGCTTGCATGCAATGCTGTCATGAACTACTCTAATGTGTTTCTCCCTAACTGAGGCTAACTGCCTCATCATTTTCTGTTCTAACCAGGTACGCCTGATATGGTCCCCAGATGTTGCGAGGTCTACTCCTAATCGGGATGACTTTGCAGTAGACATCTGACATGGTATTACAGAATGTCATGTCTACATACCATTCATTCACTGTGGGTAGTGGCACACTCGCCCCAACACATGGCTATTCTATGCTTTGTAAGTAGGAGGCCTAGTGCCACCAACCGCCTATGGTGCTTTAGGATCTCACTGTCATAACCCAAGAGCACCAACAAAGGTTTCGGCTTGATCTGCTCCCCCTAAATCTCGCTCAATTCACAAAATACCTTACCCCAGTAGTGCTTAACTCTGGGGCAATACCGTGCCACATGAGTGAACTTCGCTTCTCCAGCTGCACACCTATGGCATCCTGGGCAGTCTTGCAGACCATAATGAAACCGACGGGCAAGAGTGTAGTGCACCCTATTCAATCACTCAATCAATCAATCAGGGAATTGTAAGCACGCTACTCACCCGTGAGGGACTTAAGGCGCTGAGGGGGGGGGGGGGGTCCGCAGATCTGTTTAGCTGAAGAGCCAGGTCTTGAGGGTGTTCCTGAAGGTGTTCAGGGAGGGGGCGCGTCTGATGTCTGCCGGTAGCTCGTTCCAGGTCTTGGCTGCAACGTGAGAGAAGGATCTTCCGCCTGCTCTGGCTCTGTGGATGCGCGGGGTTTCAGCCAGTGCGAGGTTGGAAGATCGGAGGTTTCTTTTGGGTACTTGGAAGTTGATTCTGTCGTTGAGGTATTTGGGTCCGTTGTTGTGTAGGCATTTGTAGGCGTGAGTGAGGATTTTGAAAGTGACTCTTTTCTCCATGGGGAACCAGTGGAGACTTCGTAGGTGTTGGCTGATGTGTTCGTGTCGGGGGAGGCCGAGGACGAGTCTGGCGGCGGTGTTCTGTATTGTCTGGAGTTTGCAGAGTAGGGACTTGTTGATACCGGCGTAGAGTGCGTTTCCATAGTCCAGTCTGCTGGTGATAAGAAGCGTGGGTGACTGTCTTCCTTGACTGAGGGGGGATCCACTTGAAGGTCTTGCGGAGGATGCAGAGGGTGTTGAAGCAGCTGGAGGTGACGGCGTTGACCTGTCAGTTCATGGTGAGTGATGAGTTGAGTATGATGCCGAGGTTCTTGGCGTGGTCTGAGGGGGTAGGTGGGCTTCCGAGGGCGGTCGGCCACCAGGTGCTGTCCCGTGCAGAAGGGGTGGTACTGAGGACGAGGACTTCTGTCTTCTCGGCGTTGAGCTTCAGGCAGCTGTTGGTCATCCAGACTGTGACGTCTTGCATTCCTTTCTGGAAGTTGAGTTTGGCAGTGGTGGGGTCTTTGGTGAGGGACAGGATAAGATGGGTGTCGTCGGCATAGGATACGATGTTGAGGCCGTGTTGTCGGACGATGGCTGGGATTGACATATTGAAAGTGTATCCACCTATGCCGGCTATTCAGAGATACCGTCTTAATGAGTAAACAGCAGTTGGTCTATTGTTTATCAGTTACATCCACTCCTAAATCATTTTGCCTGTCCTGCCTCGCCTTTTTGATACCTATTGAGTGCACGCTCTGTGAGTACGTGTAAAGCTTCGTGATAAGGTGCTGCGGGGCTTCGTTTGCAGCAGGTATATCAAAACTGGCAACTTTGGGGGCTCCTCTAATTAATCGCTGAGCCGCTCACACATGGTGTGCTGTACTCGGAAGTACTGAAACATTTCCAACGCCATGTGAGTACCCTCCAGCACCTGCTCCCAGCTGTGCCATGTCCCATTCTGGAAGAAGTCCCCCATGCTCCGCAAATACATTTGATGCAGCTTTCCTGCTGCCCCTTTCTCTTGTCCCATAGGGATCCACATGCACCAATCTATGGGCAGCAGCGGCGAATAAATGAGGGAACTACCCTGAAGTTCCGCCAACCTCTTCCAGAAGTAGGCAGTAATATTTATCAAATCAACAGTAGTATAATGACACACAGGCTTAACTAGCAATTTCTTGGGGAGCGAATGTGGAGAGGCAGAATCTCTCTCCAATCACAGATGCAGGAGGTCATTCAGGCCATGCAGCCAATAGTGGGCAAACATACACTGTGCGGCTCTGTAATAAGCTTCTAGGTCAGGAGCTGTCAACACTCCCCTTTTCATAAGAAAGAATCAGAGTATCTCAACTAACCCACGGCTGTTTGCCTGACCATGCTAGCCATGTCAGCTGTTTTTGCAAAGTGTTGAAGAAGGCTCTTGGGAGCAATATTGGTATACTCATGAAGAGAAACAAAAACCGGGGCAGCACTACCATTTTCATTATTGCTACTTGCCTTCGGAGCGACAACGGAAGCTTAATCCAGCTATCGATTGCATCCATCAGCCTATTGAGCGTCTTGCCATGATTCTTCAACAGAACTACAGTCGGATCAGTATGGACTTGGATTCCCAAGTACATCACTGATTCTGTGGTCCATTGCAAGGGATAGTCTGTTTGCACCGGCAATGTAGCTGTAGTAAGGGGGAATGTTAAGGATTTTTTCCAGTTGATATGTAAGCCTGAATGCCCATCGAACAGAACAACCTCCAGAAGCACTGCAGCTAGGTTGTGCTCCGGATTCCGCACATAGATTAGCATGTCATCTGCATATGCAGGTAGGATCCAATTGTCGTTAGGCAAGCGGATCTTCCGGTGGGAGTGGTATTCGCGCAAGGCACAGGAGAGGAGCTCAGCCACCCAAGCATATAAGAGGGGCAATAAAGGGCAGCCCTGCCGGATTCCCTCTTGTGATCTTTATGGCGTCTGGTATTATGCCATTAACTTTAATCCATGCAGTAGGCCTAGTATATAAAACCTGTATAAGCTGAATCTCCCACCCCAATTCACTTCAGCACTGCCAGCATGAACACCAACTCGACAGAATCAAAAGTTTTTTCTGCTTCAAGAAATACTGCGATGGCTCCACAGAATGTTCTGAGAGTGTATATTTGTGATCTACCTGGTATGAAGTCATCCTGTTACAGTCTGACTAAACCTGGCATAAGTGGTGCTAATCTGTTAGCAAATACTTTCGTGAAGATTTTCGTGTCAGTGTATAACAACTAAAGAAGTCTGTAGGATGCACAATGGTCGGCAGGCTCACCTGACTTCAAGAGGGTAACAAGGATTGCAAGCGGTGCTCCTGGTCGCTCCGCTCTCCATAGACCCTGGCAGTTGCATACTTACCCAAATGTTTGATTTCACTATTGGGCACCTCGTGATATTCTTCTATTTTAGCTTTAATCTCTCCCAGTTTGCCTCTCTCACCTGTCTCTCTATGCACGCGCTCCAGCGTTGCTATCCCACATTCCAACTTTTGCAGCCTACTCCTGAGTCACTTTAGCAGTCCTGCATGCTTGGAGATAGTGACCCCCCTGATGTAAACGTTAAAGGCTTCCCAGACAGTCTCAAACCTAGCTCCAGAGCCCGCATTATTAGTGAAGAATTGGTCAAATGCCTGTGCCAGCTCCTCTTGGAATACTGCATCAAGTAGGGAGCCTCCTGGCAAAGGCTGAGTGGTTGTGAGCATCTAATGTCAACTCCAACAACATGGGAAAGTATTCTGAATAGGTGCACGGTAAGTGCTTGCATTGGTTAACCTTTATAGCCAAGCTTTTGGATAAGAGCCAATAGTCTATGCGCATATGAATGTCATGCACTGTGGAGTAATGTGTGAATTCATGCCATTTGGGGATCTATATCACCAAATGTCCACCAACCCGCTCTTTTTGGAGATATAGTTTATGACATGAGCTGCTGCCGAAGGCCGCCATGGGGGCCTCTAGACCGATCTTGCTCTGGGTTCAAGATACAATTAAAATCACCATCCCATATTTGAGGCAACCCACCATATTGCGCAAGGCGGTCATGCAAATCATGATAAAACTGCGGGTCGTCGCAATTAGGGCTGTGTACACCAAACAATAGCATTACCATGTTATCTTTGTGACAGCACGCTGTGAGATACCGGCATCACGGGTCTGCTCTCACATCCAGCAGCTTGAGGCCAGAGCCCTTCCTCACCCAGAGCTCCCCTTGCATGTGAAATAAAGCCTGCTGCATAGCATTCCCTTTTCAGGTGGCGCTGTGGTATCAAACCACTATCAGGGGCCTAGTGCAACTCCTACAGAATAGAACATCTACACAATGCCTCTGCAGGTATGCTACCACATTGCGCACCTTCATGTGATTGTTCATTCCCCCAGCATTACAAGTAAGGAATTGTAGGGTGGTGAGCCTTTCGCTGTTGCTATCATGTCATGAACGTCTACTGGTGTCACCATGTAACACACTGTTCTCAGAAAAAGCTAACATGTCCGCTTCGCTGTATAGTAGCCTCACTCCTTTTTTCGTACTGTAATTATTCACACACCCTCCTTCCCCCATCCACACTGCAATACCCAACTTGCCATGTATCAGTATAACACCCTCTCCAACCCCTCTCCTCTCACAAGATACAGAAATCAACCAAGCCTTGCGGAGCACACATTGGGATAGATGCTGCCCTACCTAATAGCAACAAGGGGCTGCCTTCATACATAACATGTGCTGTGTAAAATGTGCTAACAACAGTAACAGGAAAATATCAAGCTAGAATAAGCCACTGCAAGACCATACCGCTATATGCATTGGAGATATCCTTCACCAGTTTTGTCCACACTGCCACCACTGCTGCATGCCACTGCTGGGCCTAGCCTCCCAGGCAACATCAGGCATTGCAGCTTGGTGAAAGCCAGTGCAGTTAACCGAGACCAAAGGCAACTGATATTGTCCATACTGCACAGGTTGAGTGAGTCCGTGTCCAGGGGCACTAGCGTTAAGCCTCCGCAGCCCCTGTTGTACCTCACCTGCAGGACCTCGCAGCCGGCAAATGCCAGTTTGCAAACTACTTCACCTCTGCAGATTACTAATCCTGCTCATTGTAATGCTGCAGTTCTGTAGTTTCCTCTTCGCCCACTTAAGGTGACCGCTTCCGTGTCGCAGTGGCTGCCTGCTGTTTGAGGAACGGTTGCAACTGCCTGAGGTCAACAAAGATTTTAGGCTTTTCCATCAATCCTCACCCTCATTCGAGCTGGGTAGAGCATGCTGTGGTCAATGCGGAGCTTCTGTAACTTCTGTTTCACCTCTGTGAATTGCCTCTGTGCCTCCTGAACCTGTTGTGTAAAGTCCGGGTAAACTGAGATCTCCGTGCCTTCACTTCACAGTACCTTCATTTCACGGGCTCTCCGAAGCGCTGCATCCCAATCTCTATAATTCAGTATCCTTGCTAATATTGGGCACAGCAGTGCCCCCGGCACGGGCTGTGGCCCCAGGCACCGATGTGCCCGTAACCCCACAATGAGCTACAAAAACGTATTTCCTCATAGTGTCTATCAGAAGTTGCTCCACAAATTTCTCCATGTTTCCGGTATTGTAAACTCAGCCACTCCCACGATCCAAAGGTTGTTGCGCTGAGGTCTCCTAGAACCTCAGCCTTAGCCTGCACAGCTGCTATTACTATGTCCAATTTTTTATAAGACGCTGCAGTAGCCACCTGCTCATCTTCAATCTCCGACACCTGTATTTCCACCATATCCAGTTGTTCAGTATGCTTGTTCAGGCGCTCTGGCATTCTGTCCATCCAAAAAGTGAGAGCATCAAATTTCCCATCAATTTCGGTGAGGCTATGCTGCATCTCTGTCAGTATGATCTGCAAGTCACTGCCAATCTCCTGCTGCCCAGCACCAGAACATCGCATCCTCCATTGCAGAGCCACCTTCTCGGCCCTTGCTTGTTTTATGCAGGTCAAACTGCAGCTTGAGTTGTGATTTATCAGGTTTGCCCATTGTTCAAACACCTTCAGCATATAGTCTATACTGCTCCCAATGCAGTTGAGTACGTTCTCACCGCTGCGCCCAGCTTCTGAGGTATGCACCAGTCAGGGTGAAATGGGGCCTTAAGAGCACTCTTCTTCCACCTACCATAAGTTGTCCCTGTCAATACACTGCACTCCAATTATAGGGACCCCCCAAGCTTGTGGCAAGGGGCTGCCAGCCATGCCCCCACGTGTAGAAGCTGTAGCAGCTGCCATCCATGATTGACTGCCCACAAAGGTCCTGCCACAGTACCTCACAAGTCCCTGAAGCTTCAACGGGACAGCATTACGAGCTTCGTCCAGTGGCCCCGAGCGTGATGGGCCTGAAGGCTGGCCAGATTGCTCTGCTCCTCAGTCTGCTATTGGAGCCCCCGCAATCTCCTCACTGGGGACTCCCTGATCCAAACACACAGCCACCACACTGCATCAGTGCTGGCACCCTTCAAGTCTGGTGTTGCAGGCCGTCCAAGCCGTTGCCCTCCACGTTGCAGGCTGCCCACTGCTCCCGGGCATTTCCAATAGGCAAAGCCCCTGCTGATCTCAGACCGGGCATGCCCATCCAGTGTTCCCCACTGTGGTTGGTATTGGGAGGGGCTGGCTCAAATGGGGAAGAAGGGGCTCTGGTTGAGGCCGAGGCATAGATAATGGGAGCCTCACTGAATTCCATGTGAGTTTGGGGAGGGGGGATGACAAGTGGTAGACTTTGAGAGGTAGAGGTAGTGTCTGCCTGTGATATGGGTGTGCCTGTTGCTGGTGTCTGTGAGTCTAAAGCTGCTTATGTATGGGCTGTGTCTGACAGTGGGTGCCCTGTGGGTATGTGTGTAGTGGTGCTGCTGAGGGAGGTCTGTGTCTGATTGGTGAGTGCATACATGCTAATCTTCCTGCGTTTTGGGGCCAGTGTGGTGCTTGTGGATGATGGTGTCTGCGTGTGTCTATGTCTACGTTTTGTTGGGACAGGTATGGTTAACAGGACTTGGGATGTTGAAGAGTCAGATTGAGGGGTGGAAGGATGACTGAGAGGGGAAGGCTGCCATCAGTGAGGAGGCCCTTGCCTGTAAAGATCTCTGTAGAGCAGACATGCTACTGTGAATGCCCTCCAGGAACTCCAGCGTCTGTGTAATTACGTTGGACTGCCCCTGGAGGGCACTCAGCAGTGCAGTCTGCCCAACAGAGATCTGCCTAAGGGGGGAAATAGCCTCTTCACTCAGGGCAGCTTGGGGCGCGGGGCTGGGGATGAGGTGTCTGGGGCAAAGGAGACGTCACGCCCCTTATGGGAGCAGATGCGGACAATTTTGTGGAGAACAGAGGAAGGGTAGAGCTGGAACGGGTGGTGGCAGACAAGGGTGGTATAGACACAGTTCCTATGGGGTCCACCACCACTACAGAGGTGCCACTGGTGCCCGACTCTGGCGAGGATGACAATAACAAGTCTGTATCCTCCAGGGCATGCCCCTCATCCTCCGAAACTGTGACTCCACCACTCTGTCCAGCTGCTTCCCCAACGCTGTCTGCACAGTCTCCTCTGCCTGGCTCTGTTGATGCTGAAAAAACACTGGAAACAGCTGTGAGACATATGGGCATCCTCATCTTACACACATCTCTACAATTGCAACATCAATGTGACACACACAACTGCACCAAAATGGACCAGTAGAACCTGCATGGCCACAAGGGGGCTTAAGTAACACTGTCAGCTCAATCACAGATCTCCATGGTAAGGGACCCCCTGCCACATCGAGGGACATCCCTAATGCACATTGATCTTGTTGGCAACACCATCACCACAGTATAGCTACACATCACTGTCTCGTATTGCAAGGCCTAGGATGTACAGCTACTTACTATCAATTGTAAAAGAGGTATACCTGTAACCACCATAGAAGGCACATGAACAGCATACACTATTAACACACACTAAGACTAGGCCTCAACAGTTTATAAACACCACACATAACCAGACATCAGTATCCCACATTATCATCTGCTTCATGTGAGCCCTACATCAACATTGGACTCGCTTACTTCACACAACTGCACACTACCACATAAATGCTATTGATCAACAGGTTGTGGGACCCAAATATGACATAGCCCCAACAGTAGCCCATTACTAAAGGGAGAGGACACTTTTACAACGTTAGTAACTCTAACTCACACATGACACACTGTTTGTGTGCACACAACAGCACACATACACACAAGAAAATAGCATTGCCCTTCACTCATCTGCCAACACATGCCTAGCCCACCCACTCTCATCCACAAACATGTACAGGTGAATAAAATGGGACATGTCTGTGGGCAGAAAAAGTCATACATTACCTTACAGCTACACATACCATCATGTGACCAACAATACACAGGGCACTAGTGTAAATTCATACATCACAATGTCCCACATACCCAGCATTACAAGGCAAAAGTAGGATATGTGCCTGCGTCCACTGGCCATGTCTACCATGGCACATGTGAGCACTTCCACTGCCAAATAACACATCTTTGGTGGAGTCTTTGAAATCCGGAGCACCAAACAAACCCCATGCCCAAATTACAGACAACCATCTCACAACCTTACCATGGTATAACACCCACAACCCTTGTGTAGAAATACCTGCCTGGAAAGGGAGGAAAAAGTCAGAGCACAATGGTAGACTCTGCACAACACTCACCTCCTTCTAGCTGCTATTTGGCTCTTAGTTGCCTATCAAGCTCCGGATAGGCCACCGCCAGGGCACGAACGATCAGGGGAGTCAAGGGCTCGCGCACACCCTTGAGACGTGGGGAGGACCTTCCGTGTTGGTACTCAGTGATGTTGCGGCATCTACGTCTGAAGTCCTCCCACGTCCTGCGACAGTGGATGCTGCGCCGCTTATAGACTCCCAGGTCCCACACTTTACGAGTGATGGCTTTCCACAATGCTTGTTTTAGATGGGAATTGATCTGCACAGAAAATAACACATCAACCAAGACAATTTCGCTGATTGCTGACAGGAACAATGCTACAATCACACACAACTGTTGCTGACACCTATCACAATGATGTGGCATCTCAACACATTGTACATGAGTAGGCCTTACATCAGTGTCACCACCGTATGAGACAAACAGAATCTGGTACTGATCTGCAGCATCTAAAAATCCTGCCTGTGCACAACCGTCAGGTACACATACTGTGTGTAACTGAGGCACACACAATACCATACAAATCACATGATGGACTAGCCACCTGTGTATTTCTGTACACACCCTGTACCCCTCTGGCACCTTCACAACCAGAATTTTCCACATGCAGCCTGACAGTCAATAAAATGTACATGACCAAAGAAAAGGGCACAAGGTGTGTACCCACATGTGTTACATTGTCAGTTGAGAAAGTGGCAAGCAATGGCCATGTGGATAACCTAAAGGTGAAACAAGAAATGTGTTTCAGCATCTAAAATCATGCTGATACTTGCACAGGACATACCCCCTGCTGCCACTGTCACAGGAAAGACACCTCCGTACAGTACTAAATCCACCTGCAATGCACAAGTCTGAATGAGCTGGAGAACCACACAAGTTGTGGAGGGCACACATGGCCGAGTATAAGTCCTGTCAAACATGAACATAAGCAATAGACCAGTACTCATTCTGCCTTAAGATTTGTTAGAACAGATCAGATGACCATTCTGCCCTGATTCACTTCTAACACATATCTCCACAGTGTTGGACAAAAGGGAACAGTCCATGTTCAGGGGCTCCCATTATTCTACACAGCCATAGTACAACATGTACACAAGCAATGGAGAGAGCAGTGTGGGTAGGGAGTCTGAATGGGGACATGCTCCAGGGTGTTACAATGGACTCACATGACCAGGCCCTATTGATAGTGTAACCCTGCCTCTGTGAAGTGAAGTGCCTAAACTTCCATCATCCCTTGGCAGCTGCACCCAGTGTTCTCACCAAAAACTACATGTATCCAATAATAAGTAAGTACGCAGGCTGCTTATAGGTACATGTGCCCCCCAATATGTCATTTCAGCCTGGCGGTCGTCCACGGAGTGAACATCATAAGACCCACTGCAACACACTACGCTCAGCCATGTCCCGACATGTCCAATGATGTCTTTGAATGAATCCCTGGGTAAAACACCTCCACACACTGATGTTCACTCAATTGCCGCTGATGTCCTCATCAACTCTATCATAAGTAGAAGCACCTTGCTACGGCAGGTATGGTGTGCAAACCTACATACCTGAGAAATGCCAGAAAACAGTCCAAATAGAAGCTTCTGAGTAGGAGGAAAAGTCTAGTAAAAATGGTAATTTTGGTCACTGTGAGGCCTTAAAAAGTGGTTATTCAACATGAGGCACGATCCATTTGACATTTTGAATCATTTTTTCTACAGCCCAAAAATCTATTTTTAGATGAAAAACGATGACTCCGGACATGTCAAACTTTCTCCAGATGGTCAGTAATGGTGATTTTTTAATGTTTAATCTTTTGACTGTAAATAACTATTGCATATGAATTATCACTTTTGGAACTAAAATAAGTGTGTTTAGAGTCATTTTCCTGCCCGAAATCAGTCAAAATAGAAGCTTCTGAGTAGGAGGAAAAGTTGGTAAAAATGGCAATTTTGGTCACTGTGAGGCCATAAAAAGTGGTTATTCAACATGAGGTACGATCCAATTGACATTTTGAATCATTTTTTGTACAGTCCAAAAAATAAATTTTCTCATGAAAAACGATGACCCCGGAGCTGTCGAACTTTCTCCAGATGGTCAGGAATGGTGATTTTTTAATGTTTAATCTTTTGACTGTAAATAACTATTGCACGTGAATTATCACTTTTGGAACTAAAATAAGTGGGTTTAGAGTAATTTTCCTACCCTAAATCAGTCAACGTAAAAGCTACTGAGCATTAGGAAAAGTCTGTAAAAATGGCAATTTTGGTCACTGTGAGGCCTTAAAAAGTGGTTATTCAACATGAGGCACGATCTAATTGAAATTTTGAATCATTTTTTGTACAGTCCAAAAAATCAATTTTCTTATGAAAAATGATGACCCGGACCTGTCAAACTTTCTCCAGATGGTCAGTAACGGTGATGTTTTTAATGTTTAATCTTTTGACTGTAAATAACTATTGCATGTGAATTATCACTTTTGGAACTAAAATAAGTGTGTTTAGAGTCATTTTCCTGCCCGAAATCGATCAAAATAGAAGCTTCTGAGTAGGAGGAAAGGTCTGAAAAATGGCAATTTTGGTCACTGTGAGGCTTGAAAAAGTGGATACTCAACATCAGGCACGATCCAATTGACATTTTGCATCATTTATTGTATAGTCCAATTAATCAATTTTCTGATGAAAAACGATAACCCCGGACCTGTCGAACTTTCTCCAGATGGTCAGGAATGGTGATTTTTTAATATTTAATCTTTTGAATGTAAATAACTGTTGCATGCGAATTATCACTTTTGGAACTAAAATAAGTGTCTTTAGAGTAATTTTCCTTCCCTAAATCAGTCAACATAGAAGCTACTGAGTATGAGGAAAAGTGTGTAAAAATGGCAATTTTGGTCACTGCGAGGCCTTAAAACGTGGTTATTCAACATGAGGCACGATCCAATTGAACTTTTGAATCATTTTTTCTACAGTCCAAAAAATCAATTTTCTGATGAAAAAGGATGCACCGGACCTGTCAAACTTTCTCCAGATGGTTAGTAATAGTAATTTTTTAATGTTTATTCTCTCGACTGTAAATAACTATTGCATATGATTTATCACTTTTGGAACTAAAATAAGTGTGTTTAGAGTCATTTTCCTGCCCGAAATCGATCAAAATAAAAGCTTCTGAGTAGGAGGAAAGGTCTGAAAAATGGCAATTTTGGTCACTGTGAGGATTTAAAAAGTGGTTATTCAACATGAGGCACGATCCAATTGACATTGTGCATCATTTATTGTACAGTCGAAAAAATCTATTTTCTTATGAAAAATGATGACCCCGGACCTGTCGCACTTTCTCCAGATGGTCAGGAATGGTGATTTTTTAATGTTTAATCTTTTGACTGCAAATAACTATTGCATGTGAATTATCACTTTTGGAACTAAAATAAGTGTGTTTAGAGTAATTTTCCTGCCCTAAATCAGTCAACGTAGAAGCTATTGAGTATGAGGAAAAGTCTGTATAAATGGCAATTTTGGTCAGTGTGAGGCTTTAAAAAGTGGTTATTCAACATGAGGCACGATCCAATTGACATTTTGAATCATTTTTTGTACAGTCCAAAAAATCAATTTTCTGATGAAAAACGATGCACCTGGACCTGCCAAACTTTCTCCAGATGGTCAGTAATAGTGATTTTTTAATGTTTATTCTCTCAACTGTAAAAAAGTATTGCATATGATTTATAACTTTTGGAACTAAAATAAGTGTTTTTAGAGTCATTTTCCTGCCCGAAATCGATCAAAATAGAAGCTTCTGAGTAGGAGGAAAGGTCTGAGAAATGGCAATTTGGTCACTGTGAGGCTTTAAAAAGTGTTTATTCAACATGAGGCACGATCCAATTGACATTTTGAATCATTTTTTGTACAGTCCAAAAAATCAATTTTCTGATGAAAACGATGACCCCGGACCTGTCGAACTTTCTCCAGATGGTCAGTAATAGTAATTTTTTAATGTTTATTCTCTGACTGTAAATAAATATTGCATATGATTTATCACTTTTGGAACTAAAATAAGTGTGTTTAGAGTCATTTTTCTGCCCGAAATCAGTCAAAATAGAAGCTTCTGAGTAGGAGGGAAAGTTGGTAAAAATGGCAATTTTGGTCACTGTGAGGCCTTAAAAAGTGGTTATTCAACATGAGACACGATTCAATTGACATTTGCAACCATTTTTTGTACTGTCCAAAAAATCAATTTTCCGATGAAAAACGATGACCCCGGACCTGTCGAACTTTCTCCAGATGGTCAGTAATGGTGATTTTTTAATGTTTAATCTTTAGACTGTAAATAAGTATTGCATGTGAATTATCACTTTTGGAACTAAAATAAGTGTGTTTAGAGTCATTTTCCTGCCCGAAATCGGTCAACATAGAAGCTTCTGAGTAGGAGGAAAAGTCTGTAAAAATGGCAATTTTGGTCACTGTGAGGCTTTAAAAAGTGATTATTCAACATGAGGCACGATCCAATTGACATTTTGAATCATTTTTTGTACAGTCCAAAAATCAATTTTCCGACTGAAAAACGATAACCCGGACCTGTCGAACTTTCTCCAGATGGTCAGGAATGGTGATTTTTTAATGTTTAATCTTTTGACTGTAAATAACTATTGCATGTGAATTATCACTTTTGGAACTAAAATAAGTGTGTTTAGAGTCATTTTCCTGCCCGAAATCGATCAAAATAGAAGCTTCTGAGTAGGAGGAAAGGTCTGAAAAATGGCAATTTTGGTCACTGTGAGGCTTTAAAAAGTGGTTATTCAACATGAGGCACGATCCAATTGACATTTTCAATCATTTTTTGTACAGTCGAAAAAATCTATTTTCTTATGAAAAATGATGACCCCGGACCTGTCGAACTTTCTCCAGATGGTCAGGAATGGTGATTTTTTAATGTTTAATCTTTTGATTGTAAATAACTATTGCATGTGAATTATCACTTTTGGAACTAAAATAAGTGTGTTTAGAGTAATTTTCCTGCCCTAAATCAGTCAACGTAGAAGCTATTGAGTATGAGGAAAAGTCTGTATAAAATGGCAATTTTGGTCAGTGTGAGGCTTTAAAAAGTGGTTATTCAACATGAGGCACGATCCAATTGACATTTTGAATCATTTTTTGTACAGTCCAAAAATCAATTTTCTGATGAAAAACGATGCACCTGGACCTGTCAAACTTTCTCCAGATGGTCAGTAATAGTGATTTTTTAATGTTTATTCTCTCAACTGTAAATAACTATTGCATATGATTTATAACTTTTGGAACTAAAATAAGTGTGTTTAGAGTCATTTTCCTGCCCGAAATCGATCAAAATAGAAGCTTCTGAGTAGGAGGAAAGGTCTGTAGAAATGGCAATTTGGTCACTGTGAGGCTTGAAAAAGTGATTATTCAACATGAGGCACGATCCAATTGACATTTTGAATCATTTTTTGTACAGTCCAAAAAAATCAATTTTCTGATGAAAACGATGACCCCGGACCTGTCGAACTTTCTCCAGATGGTCAGTAATGGTGATTTTTTAATGTTTAATGTTCTGACTGTAAATAACTATTGCTTATGAATTATCACTTTTGGAACTAAAATAAGTGTGTTTAGAGTCATTGTTCTGCCCGAAATCAGTCAAAATAGAAGCTTCTGAGTAGGAGGAAAAGTTGGTAAAAATGGCAATTTTGGTCACTGTGAGGCCTTAAAAAGTGGTTATTCAACATGAGGCACGATCCAATTGACATTTTGAATCATTTTTTGTACAGTCCAAAAAAATCAATTTTCTGATGAAAAACGATGACCCCGGACCTGTCGAACTTTCTCCAGATGGTCAGGAATGGTGATTTTTTAATGTTTAATCTTTAGACTGTAAATAAGTATTGCATGTGAATTATCACTTTTGGAACTAAAATAAGTGTGTTTAGAGTCATTTTCCTGCCCGAAATCGGTCAACATAGAAGCTTCTGAGTAGGAGGAAAAGTTTGTAAAAATGGCAATTTTGGTCACTCTGAGGCCTTAAAAAGTGGTTATTCAACATAAGGCACGATCCAATTGACATTTTGAATCATTTTTTGTACAGTCCAAAAATCAATTTTCTGATGAAAAACTATGACCCCGGACCTGTCAAACTTTCTCCAGATGTTCAGTAATGGTGATTTTTTAATATATAATCTTTTGACTGTAAATAACTATTGCATGTGAATTATCACTTCTGGAACTAAAATAAGTGTGTTTAGAGTCATTTTCCTGCCCGAAATCAGTCAAAATAGAAGCTTCTGAGTAGGAGGAAAAGTTGGTAAAAATGGCAATTTTGGTCACTGTGAGTCCTTAAAAGTGGTTATTCAACATGAGGCGCAATACAATTGACATTTTGAATCATTTTTTGTACAGTCCAAAAAATCAATTTTCTGATGAAAAACGATGCACCTGGACCTGTCAAACTTTCTCCAGATGGTCAGTAATAGTAATTTTTTAATGTTTATTCTCTCGACTGTAAATGACTATTGCATATGAATTATAACTTTTGGAACTAAAATAAGTGTCTTTAGAGTAATTTTCCTGTCCTAAATCAGTCAACATAGAAGCTTCTGAGTAGGAGGAAAAGTCGGTAAAAATGGCAATTTTGGTCACTGTGAGGCCTTAAAAAGTGGTTATTCAACATGAGGCACAATACAATTGACATTTTGAATCATTTATTGTACAGTCCCAAAAATCAATTTTCTGATGAAAAATTATGCACCCGGACCTGTCAAACTTTCTCCAGATGGTCAGTAATAGTGATTTTTTAACGTTTATTCTCTCAACTGTAAATGACTATTGCATATTATTTATCACTTTTGGAACTAAAATAAGTGTGTTTAGAGTCATTTTCCTGCCCGAAATCAATCAAAATAGAAGCTTCTGAGTAGGAGGAAAGGTCTGAAAAATTTCAATTTTGGTCACTGTGAGGCTTTAAAAAGTGGTTTTTCAACATGAGGCACGATCCAATTGACATTTTGCATCATTTATTGTACAGTCTAAAAAATCAATTTTCTGATGAAAAACGATGACCCCGGAGCTGTCGAACTTTCTCCAGATTGCCAGGAATGGTGATTTTTAATGTTTAATCTTTTGACTGTAAATAACTATTGCATGTGAATTATCACTTTTGGAACTACAATAAGTGTGTTTAGAGTCATTTTACTGCCCGAAATCGGTCAAAATAGAAGCTTCTGAGTAGGAGGAAAAGTCTGTAAAAATGGTAATTTTGGTCACTGTGAGAGTTTAAAAAGTGGTTATTCAACATGAGGCACAATCCAATTGACATTTTGAATCATTTTTTGTACAGTCCAAAAATCAATTTTCTGATGAAAAACGATGACCCCGGACCTGTCGAACTTTCTCCAGATGGTCAGGAATGGTGATTTTTTGTAATGTTTAATCTTTTGACTATAAATAACTATTCCATGTGAATTATCACTTTTGGAACTTAAACAAGTGTCTTTAGAGTAATTTTCCTGCCCTAAATCAGTCAACATAGAAGCTTCTGAGTATAAGGAAAAGTCTGTAAAAATGGCAATTTTGGTCACTGTGAGGCCTTAAAAAGTGGTTATTCAACATGAGGCACGATCCAATTGACATTTTGAATCATTTTTGTACATTCCAAATTATCAATTTTGTAGATGAAAAACGATGACCCCGGACCTGTTGAACTTTCTCCAGATGGTCAGTAATGGTGATTTTTTAATGTTTAATGTTTTGACTGTAAATAACTATTGCATGTGAATTATCACTTTTGGAACTAAAATAAGTGTGTTTAGAGTCATTATCCTGCCCGAAATCAGTCAAAATAGAAGCTTCTGAGTAGGAGGAAAAGTCGTTAAAAATGGCAATTTTGTTCACTGTGAGGTTTTAAAAAGTGGTTATTCAACATGAGGCACGATCCAATTGACATTTTGAATCATTTTTTGCACAGTCCACAAAATCAATTTTCTGATGAAAAACGATAACCCCGGACCTGTCGAACTTTCTCCAGATGGTCAGGAATGGTGATTTTTTAATGTTTAATCTTTTGACTGTAAATAACTATTCCATGTGAATTATCACTTTTGGAACTAAAACAAATGTCTTTAGAGTAATTTTCCTGCCCTGAAATCAGTCAACATAGAAGCTTCTGAGTAGGATGAAAAGTCTGTAAAAATGGCAATTTTAGTCACTGTGAGGCTTTAAAAAGTGATTATTCAACATGAGGCATGATACAATTGACATTTTGAATCATTTTTTGTACAGTCCAAAAATCAATTTTCTGATGAAAAACGATGACCCCGGACCTGTCAAACTTTCTCTGATGGTCAGAAATGGTGATTTTTTAATGTTTATTCTCTTGACTGTAAATAACTATTGCATATAAATTATCACTTTTGGAACTAAAATAAGTGTGTTTAGTGTCATTTTCCTGCCTGAAATCGGTCAAAATAGAAGATTCTGAGTATGAGGAAAAGTCAGTAAAAATGTCAATTTTGGTACTGTGAGGCCTTAAAAAGTGGTTATTCAAAATGAGGCACAATCCAATTGACATTTTGAATCATTTTTTATACATTTCAAATTATCAATTTGTAGATGAAAAATGATGACCCCGGACCTGTCGAACTTTCTCCAGATGGTCAGTAATGGTGATGTTTTTAATGTTTAATCTTTTGACCGTAAATAACTATTGCATATGATTTATAACTTTTGGAACTAAAATAAGTGTGTTTAGAGTCATTTTCCTGCCCGAAATCGGTCAACATAGAAGCTTCTGAGTAGGAGGAAAAGTCTGTAAAAATGGCAATTTTGGTCACTGTGAGGCTTTAAAAAGTGATTATTCAACATGAGGCACGATCCAATTGACATTTTGAATCATTTTTGTACAGTCCAAAAATCAATTTTCCGACGAAAAACGATAACCCCGGACCTGTCGAACTTTCTCCAGATGGTCAGGAATGGTGATTTTTTAATGTTTAATCTTTAGACTGTAAATAAGTATTGCATGTGAATTATCACTTTTGGAACTAAAATAAGTGTGTTTAGAGTCATTTTCCTGCCCGAAATCGGTCAACATAGAAGCTTCTGAGTAGGAGGAAAAGTCTGTAAAAATGGCAATTTTGGTCACTGTGAGGCTTTAAAAAGTGATTATTCAACATGAGGCACGATCCAATTGACATTTTGAATCATTTTTTGTACAGTCCAAAAATCAATTTTCCGACGAAAAACGATAACCCCGGACCTGTCGAACTTTCTCCAGATGGTCAGGAATGGTGATTTTTTAATGTTTAATCTTTAGACTGTAAATAAGTATTGCATGTGAATTATCACTTTTGGAACTAAAATAAGTGTCTTTAGAGTCATTTACCTGCCCTAAATCAGTCAAAATAGAAGCTTCTGAGTAGGAGGAAAAGTTTGTAAAAATGGCAATTTTGGTCACTCTGAGGCCTTAAAAAGTGGTTATTCAACATAAGGCACGATCCAATTGACATTTCGAATCATTTTTTGTACAGTCCAAAAAATCAATTTTCTGATGAAAAACGATGCACCCGGACCTGTCAAACTTCCTCCAGATGGTCAGTAATGGTGATTTTTTAATGTTTATTCTCTTGACTGTAAATGACTATTGCATATGAATTATAACTTTTGGAACTAAAATAAGTGTCTTTAGAGTAATTTTCCTGTCCTAAATCAGTCAACATAGAAGCTTCTGAGTAGATGGAAAAGTCGGTAAAAATGGCAATTTTGTTCACTGTGAGGCCTTAAAAAGTGGTTATTCAACATGAGGCACGATTCAATTGACATTTTGAATCATTTTTTGTACAGTCCAAAAAATCAATTTTCTGATGAAAAACGATAAACCCAGACCTGTCGAACTTTCTCCAGATGGTCAGTAATGGTGATGTTTTTAATGTTTAATCTTTTGACTGTAAATAACTATTGCATAAGAATTATCACTATTGGAACTAAAATAAGTGTGTTTAGAGTCATTTTCCTGCCCAAAATCGGTCAACATAGAAGCTTCTGAGTATGAGGAAAAGTCTGTAAAAATGGCAATTTTGGTCACTGTGAGGCCTTAAAAAGTGGTTATTCAACATGAGGCACGATCCAATTGACATTTTGAATCATTATTTGTACAGTCCAAAAAGCAATTTTCTGATGAAAAATGATGACCCCGGACCTGTCAAACTTTCACTAGATGGTCTGTAATGGTGATTTTTTCATGTTTAATCTTTTGACTGTTCATAACTATTGCATGTGAATTATCACTTTTGGAACTAAAATAATTGTCTTTAGAGTAATTTTCCTGCTCGAAACCGGTGAAAATAGAAGCTTCTGAGTAGGAGGAAAAGTCGGTAAAAATGGCAATTTTGGTCACTGTGAGGCCTTAAAAGTGGTTATTCAACATGAGGCACAATAAATTTGACATGTTGAATCATTTTTTGTATAGTCCAAAAAACAATTTTCTGATGAAAAACGATGCACACAGACCTGTCAAACGTTATACAGATGGTCAGTAATAGTGATTTTTTAACGTTTATTCTCTCGACTGTAAATAACTATTGCATATGATATATCACTTTTGGAACTAAAATAAGTGTGTTTAGAGTAATTTTCCTGCCCGAAATCGATCAAAATAGAAGCTTCTGAGTAGGAGGAAAGGTCTGAAAAATGTCAATTTTGGTCACTGTGAGGCCTTAAAAAGTGGTTATTCAAAATGAGGCACAATCAATTGACATTTTGAATCATTTTTTATACATTTCAAATTATCAATTTTGTAGATGAAAAATGATGACCCCGGACCTGTCGAACTTTCTCCAGATGGTCAGTAATGGTGATGTTTTTAATGTTTAATCTTTTGACCGTAAATAACTATTGCATATGATTTATCACTTTTGGAACTAAAATAAGTGTGTTTAGAGTCATTTTCCTGCCCGAAATCGGTCAACATAGCAGCTTCTGAGTAGGAGGAAAAGTCTGTAAAAATGGCAATTTTGGTCACTGTGAGGCTTTAAAAAGTGATTATTCAACATGAGGCACGATCCAATTGACATTTTGAATCATTTTTTGTACAGTCCAAAAAATCAATTTTCCGACGAAAAACGATAACCCCGGACCTGTCGAACTTTCTCCAGATGGTCAGGAATGGTGATTTTTTAATGTTTAATCTTTAGACTGTAAATAAGTATTGCATGTGAATTATCACTTTTGGAACTAAAATAAGTGTGTTTAGAGTCATTTTCCTGCCCGAAATCGGTCAACATAGAAGCTTCTGAGTAGGAGGAAAAGTCTGTAAAAATGGCAATTTTGGACACTGTGAGGCTTTAAAAAGTGATTATTCAACATGAGGCACGATACAATTGACATTTTGAATCATTTTTTGCACAGTCCAAAAAATCAATTTTCCGACGAAAAACGATAACCCCGGACCTGTCGAACTTTCTCCAGATGGTGAGGAATGGTGATTTTTTAATGTTTAATCTTTAGACTGTAAATAAGTATTGCATGTGAATTATCACTTTTGGAACTAAAATAAGTGTCTTTAGAGTCATTTACCTGCCCGAAATCAGTCAAAATAGAAGCTTCTGAGTAGGAGGAAAAGTTTGTAAAAATGGCAATTTTGGTCACTCTGAGGCCTTAAAAAGTGGTTATTCAACATAAGGCACGATCCAATTGACATTTCGAATCATTTTTTGTACAGTCCAAAAAATCAATTTTCTGATGAAAAACTATGACCCCGGACCTGTCAAACTTTCTCCAGATGTTCAGTAATGGTGATTTTTTAATATATAATCTTTTTACTGTAAATAACTATTGCATGTGAATTATCACTTCTGGAACTAAAATAAGTGTGTTTAGAGTCATTTTCCTGCCCGAAATCAGTCAAAATAGAAGCTTCTGAGTAGGAGGAAAAGTTGGTAAAAATGGCAATTTTGGTCACTGTGAGTCCTTAAAAAGTGGTTATTCAACATGAGGCGCAATACAATTGACATTTTGAATCATTTTTTGTACAGTCCAAAAATCAATTTTCTGATGAAAAACGATGCACCCGGACCTGTCAAACTTTCTCCAGATGGTCAGTAATAGTAATTTTTTAATGTTTATTCTCTCGACTGTAAATGACTATTGCATATGAATTATAACTTTTGGAACTAAAATAAGTGTCTTTAGAGTAATTTTCCTGTCCTAAATCAGTCAACATAGAAGCTTCTGAGTAGATGGAAAAGTCGGTAAAAATGGCAATTTTGGTCACTGTGATGCCTTAAAAAGTGGTTATTCAACATGAGGCACGATTCAATTGACATTTTGAATAATTATTTGTACAGTCCAAAAATCAATTTTCTGATGAAAAACGATGATCCCGGACCTGTCAAACTTCCTCCAGATGGTCAGTAATGGTGATTTTTTAATGTTTATTCTCTTGACTGTAAATGACTATTGCATATGAATTATAACTTTTGGAACTAAAATAAGTGTCTTTAGAGTAATTTTCCTGTCCTAAATCAGTCAACATAGAAGCTTCTGAGTAGATGGAAAAGTCGGTAAAAATGGTAATTTTGTTCACTGTGAGGCCTTAAAAGTGGTTATTCAACATGAGGCACGATTCAATTGACATTTTGAATCATTTTTTGTACAGTCCAAAAAATCAATTTTCTGATAAAAACGATGACCCCGGACCTGTCGAACTTTCTCCAGATGGTCAGTAATAGTGATTTTTTAATGTTTATTCTCTGACTGTAAATAAATATTGCATATGATTTATCACTTTTGGAACTAAAATAAGTGTGTTTAGAGTCATTTTCCTGCCCGAAATCAGTCAAAATAGAATCTTCTGAGTAGGAGGAAAAGTTGGTAAAAATGGCAATTTTGGTCACTGTGAGGCCTTAAAAAGTGGTTATTCAACATGAGACACAATACAATCGACATTTTGAACCATTTTTTGTACAGTCCAAAAAATCAATTTTCCGACGAAAAACGATAACCCCGGACCTGTCGAACTTTCTCCAGATGGTCAGGAATGGTGATTTTTTAATGTTTAATCTTTAGACTGTAAATAAGTATTGCATGTGAATTATCACTTTTGGAACTAAAATAAGTGTGTTTAGAGTCATTTTCCTGCCCGAAATCGGTCAACATAGAAGCTTCTGAGTAGGAGGAACAGTTTGTAAAAATGGCAATTTTGGTCACTCTGAGGCCTTAAAAAGTGGTTATTCAACATGAGGCACGATCCAATTGACATTTTGAATCATTTTTGGTACAGTCCAAAAAATCAATTTTCTGATGAAAAACTATGACCCCGGACCTGTCAAACTTTCTCCAGATGTTCAGGAATGGAGATTTTTTAATATATAATCTTTTTACTGTAAATAACTATTGCATGTGAATTATCACTTCTGGAACTAAAATAAGTGTGTTTAGAGTCATTTTCCTGCCCGAAATCAGTCAAAATAGAAGCTTCTGAGTAGGAGGAAAAGTTGGTAAAAATGGCAATTTTGGTCACTGTGAGTCCTTAAAAAGTGGTTATTCAACATGAGGCGCAATACAATTGACATTTGGAATCATTTTTTGTACAGTCCAAAAAATCAATTTTCTGATGAAAAACGATGCACTTGCACCTGTCAAACTTTCTCCAGATGGTCAGTAATAGTAATTTTTTTAATGTTTATTCTCTCGACTGTAAATGACTATTGCATATGAATTATAACTTTTGGAACAAAAATAAGTGTCTTTAGAGTAATTTTCCTGTCCTAAATCAGTCAACATAGAAGCTTCTGAGTAGGAGGAAAAGTCGGTAAAAATGGCAATTTTGGTCACTGTGAGGCCTTAAAAAGTGGTTATTCAACATGAGGCACAATACAATTGACATTTTGAATCATTTATTGTACAGTCCCAAAAATCAATTTTCTGATGAAAAACGATGCACCCGGACCTGTCAAACTTTCTCCAGATGGTCAGTAATAGTGATTTTTTAATGTTTATTCTCTCAACTGTAAATGACTATTGCATATGATTTATCACTTTTGGAACTAAAATAAGTGTGTTTAGAGTCATTTTCCTGCACGAAATCAATCAAAATAGAAGCTTCTGAGTAGGAGGAAAGGTCTGAAAAATGTCAATTTTGGTCACTGTGAGGCTTTAAAAAGTGGTTTTTCAACATGAGGCACGATCCAATTGACATTTTGCATCATTTATTGTACAGTCTAAAAAATCAATTTTCTTATGAAAAACGATGACCCCGGAGCTGTCGAACTTTCTCCAGATTGCCAGGAATGGTGATTTTTTAATGTTTAATCTTTTGACTGTAAATAACTATTGCATGTGAATTATCACTTTTGGAACTACAATAAGTGTGTTTAGAGTCATTTTACTGCCCGATATCGGTCAAAATAGAAGCTTCTGAGTAGGAGGAAAAGTCTGTAAAAATGGTAATTTTGGTCACTGTGAGACTTTAAAAAGTGGTTATTCAACATGAGGCACAATCCAATTGACTTTTTGAATCATTTTTTGTACAGGCCAAAAAATCAATTTTCTTATGAAAAAAGATAACCCCGGACCTGTCGAACTTTCTCCAGATGGTCAGGAATGGTGATTTTTTGTAATGTTTAATCTTTTGACTATAAATAACTATTCCATGTGAATTATCACTTTTGGAACTTAAACAAGTGTCTTTAGAGTAATTTTCCTGCCCTAAATCAGTCAACATAGAAGCTTCTGAGTATAAGGAAAAGTCTGTAAAAATGGCAATTTTGGTCACTGTGAGGCCTTAAAAAGTGGTTATTCAACATGAGGCACGATCCAATTGACATTTTGAATCATTTTTTATACATTCCAAATTATCAATTTGTAGATGAAAAAGGATGACCCCGGACCTGTTGAACTTTCTCCAGATGGTCAGTAATGGTGATTTGTTAATGTTTAATGTTTTGACTGTAAATAACTATTGCATGTGAATTATCACTTTTGGAACTAAAATAAGTGTGTTTAGAGTCATTATCCTGCCCGAAATCAGTCAAAATAGAAGCTTCTGAGTAGGAGGAAAAGTCGTTAAAAATGGCAATTTTGTTCACTGTGAGGCTTTAAAAAGTGGTTATTCAACATGAGGCACGATCCAATTGACATTTTGAATCATTTTTTGCACAGTCCACAAAAATCAATTTTCTGATGAAAAACGATAACCCCGGACCTGTCGAACTTTCTCCAGATGGTCAGGAATGGTGATTTTTTAATGTTTAATCTTTTGACTGTAAATAACTATTCCATGTGAATTATCACTTTTGGAACTAAAACAAATGTCTTTAGAGTAATTTTCCTGCCCTAAATCAGTCAACATAGAAGCTTCTGAGTATGAGGAAAAGTCTGTAAAAATGGCAATTTTGGTTACTGTGAGGCTTTAAAAAGTGATTATTCAACATGAGGCATGATACAATTGACATTTTGAATCATTTTTTGTACAGTCCAAAAATCAATTTTCTGATGAAAAACGATAACCCCGGACCTGTCAAACTTTCTCTTGATGGTCAGAAATGGTGATTTTTTAATGTTTATTCTCTTGACTGTAAATAACTATTGCATATAAATTATCACTTTTGGAACTAAAATAGGTGTGTTTAGTGTCATTTTCCTGCCTGAAATCGGTCAAAATAGAAGATTCTGAGTATGAGGAAAAGTCAGTAAAAATGTCAATTTTGGTACTGTGAGGCCTTAAAAAGTGGTTATTCAAAATGAGGCACAATCCAATTGACATTTTGAATCATTTTTTATACATTTCAAATTATCAATTTGTAGATGAAAAATGATGACCCCGGACCTGTCGAACTTTCTCCAGATGGTCAGTAATGGTGATGTTTTTAATGTTTAATCTTTTGACCGTAAATAACTATTGCATATGATTTATAACTTTTGGAACTAAAATAAGTGTGTTTAGAGTCATTTTCCTGCCCGAAATCGGTCAACATAGAAGCTTCTGAGTAGGAGGAAAAGTCTGTAAAAATGGCAATTTTGGTCACTGTGAGGCTTTAAAAAGTGATTATTCAACATGAGGCACGATCCAATTGACATTTTGAATCATTTTTTGTACAGTCCAAAAATCAATTTTCCGATGAAAAACGATAACCCCGGACCTGTCGAACTTTCTCCAGATGGTCAGGAATGGTGATTTTTTAATGTTTAATCTTTAGACTGTAAATAAGTATTGCATGTGAATTATCACTTTTGGAACTAAAATAAGTGTGTTTAGAGTCATTTTCCTGCCCGAAATCGGTCAACATAGAAGCTTCTGAGTAGGAGGAAAAGTCTGTAAAAATGGCAATTTTGGTCACTGTGAGGCTTTAAAAAGTGATTATTCAACATGAGGCACGATCCAATTGACATTTTGAATCATTTTTTGTACAGTCCAAAAATCAATTTTCCGACGAAAAACGATAACCCCGGACCTGTCGAACTTTCTCCAGATGGTCAGGAATGGTGATTTTTTAATGTTTAATCTTTAGACTGTAAATAAGTATTGCATGTGAATTATAACTTTTGGAACTAAAATAAGTGTCTTTAGAGTCATTTACCTGCCCTAAATCAGTCAAAATAGAAGCTTCTGAGTAGGAGGAAAAGTTTGTAAAAATGGCAATTTTGGTCACTCTGAGGCCTTAAAAAGTGGTTATTCAACATAAGGCACGATCCAATTGACATTTCGAATCATTTTTTGTACAGTCCAAAAAATCAATTTTCTGATGAAAATCGATGACACCCGGACCTGTCAAACTTCCTCCAGATGGTCAGTAATGGTGATTTTTTAATGTTTATTCTCTTGACTGTAAATGACTATTGCATATGAATTATAACTTTTGGAACTAAAATAAGTGTCTTTAGAGTAATTTTCCTGTCCTAAATCAGTCAACATAGAAGCTTCTGAGTAGATGGAAAAGTCAGTAAAAATGGCAATTTTGTTCACTGTGAGGCCTTAAAAAGTGGTTATTCAACATGAGGCACGATTCAATTGACATTTTGAATCATTTTTTGTACAGTCCAAAAAATCAATTTTCTGATGAAAACGATAAACCCAGACCTGTCGAACTTTCTCCAGATGGTCAGTAATGGTGATGTTTTTAATGTTTAATCTTTTGACTGTAAATAACTATTGCATAAGAATTATCACTATTGGAACTAAAATAAGTGTGTTTAGAGTCATTTTCCTGCCCAAAATCGGTCAACATAGAAGCTTCTGAGTATGAGGAAAAGTCTGTAAAAATGGCAATTTTGGTCACTGTGAGGCCTTAAAAAGTGGTTATTCAACATGAGGCACGATCCAATTGACATTTTGAATCATTTTTTGTACAGTCCAAAAAAGCAATTTTCTGATGAAAAATGATGACCCCGGACCTGTCAAACTTTCACTAGATGGTCTGTAATGGTGATTTTTTCATGTTTAATCTTTTGACTGTTCATAACTATTGCATGTGAATTATCACTTTTGGAACTAAAATAATTGTCTTTAGGGTAATTTTCCTGCTCGAAACCGGTGAAAATAGAAGCTTCTGAGTAGGAGGAAAAGTCGGTAAAAATGGCAATTTTGGTCACTGTGAGGCCTTAAAAAGTGGTTATTCAACATGAGGCACAATAAATTTGACATGTTGAATCATTTTTTGTATAGTCCAAAAAACAATTTTCTGATGAAAAACGATGCACACAGACCTGTCAAACGTTATACAGATGGTCAGTAATAGTGATTTTTTAACGTTTATTCTCTCGACTGTAAATAACTATTGCATATGATATATCACTTTTGGAACTAAAATAAGTGTGTTTAGAGTAATTTTCCTGCCCGAAATCGATCAAAATAGAAGCTTCTGAGTAGGAGGAAAGGTCTGAAAAATGTCAATTTTGGTACTGTGAGGCCTTAAAAAGTGGTTATTCAAAATGAGGCACAATCAATTGACATTTTGAATCATTTTTTATACATTTCAAATTATCAATTTGTAGATGAAAAATGATGACCCCGGACCTGTCGAACTTTCTCCAGATGGTCAGTAATGGTGATGTTTTTAATGTTTAATCTTTTGACCGTAAATAACTATTGCATATGATTTATCACTTTTGGAACTAAAATAAGTGTGTTTAGAGTCATTTTCCTGCCCGAAATCGGTCAACATAGCAGCTTCTGAGTAGGAGGAAAAGTCTGTAAAAATGGCAATTTTGGTCACTGTGAGGCTTTAAAAAGTGATTATTCAACATGAGGCACGATCCAATTGACATTTTGAATCATTTTTTGTACAGTCCAAAAAATCAATTTTCCGACGAAAAACGATAACCCCGGACCTGTCGAACTTTCTCCAGATGGTCAGGAATGGTGATTTTTTAATGTTTAATCTTTAGACTGTAAATAAGTATTGCATGTGAATTATCACTTTTGGAACTAAAATAAGTGTGTTTAGAGTCATTTTCCTGCCCGAAATCGGTCAACATAGAAGCTTCTGAGTAGGAGGAAAAGTCTGTAAAAATGGCAATTTTGGTCACTGTGAGGCTTTAAAAAGTGATTATTCAACATGAGGCACGATACAATTGACATTTTGAATCATTTTTTGCACAGTCCAAAAAATCAATTTTCCGACGAAAACGATAACCCCGGACCTGTCGAACTTTCTCCAGATGGTCAGGAATGGTGATTTTTTAATGTTTAATCTTTAGACTGTAAATAAGTATTGCATGTGAATTATCACTTTTGGAACTAAAATAAGTGTCTTTAGAGTCATTTACCTGCCCGAAATCAGTCAAAATAGAAGCTTCTGAGTAGGAGGAAAAGTTTGTAAAAATGGCAATTTTGGTCACTCTGAGGCCTTAAAAAGTGGTTATTCAACATAAGGCACGATCCAATTGACATTTCGAATCATTTTTTGTACAGTCCAAAAATCAATTTTCTGATGAAAAACTATGACCCCGGACCTGTCAAACTTTCTCCAGATGTTCAGTAATGGTGATTTTTTAATATATAATCTTTTTACTGTAAATAACTATTGCATGTGAATTATCACTTCTGGAACTAAAATAAGTGTGTTTAGAGTCATTTTCCTGCCCGAAATCAGTCAAAATAGAAGCTTCTGAGTAGGAGGAAAAGTTGGTAAAAATGGCAATTTTGGTCACTGTGAGTCCTTAAAAGTGGTTATTCAACATGAGGCGCAATACAATTGACATTTTGAATCATTTTTGTACAGTCCAAAAAATCAATTTTCTGATGAAAAACGATGCACCCGGACCTGTCAAACTTTCTCCAGATGGTCAGTAATAGTAATTTTTTAATGTTTATTCTCTCGACTGTAAATGACTATTGCATATGAATTATAACTTTTGGAACTAAAATAAGTGTCTTTAGAGTAATTTTCCTGTCCTAAATCAGTCAACATAGAAGCTTCTGAGTAGATGGAAAAGTCGGTAAAAATGGCAATTTTGGTCACTGTGATGCCTTAAAAAGTGGTTATTCAACATGAGGCACGATTCAATTGACATTTTGAATAATTATTTGTACAGTCCAAAAATCAATTTTCTGATGAAAAACGATGATCCCGGACCTGTCAAACTTCCTCCAGATGGTCAGTAATGGTGATTTTTTAATGTTTATTCTCTTGACTGTAAATGACTATTGCATATGAATTATAACTTTTGGAACTAAAATAAGTGTCTTTAGAGTAATTTTCCTGTCCTAAATCAGTCAACATAGAAGCTTCTGAGTAGATGGAAAAGTCGGTAAAAATGGTAATTTTGTTCACTGTGAGGCCTTAAAAAGTGGTTATTCAACATGAGGCACGATTCAATTGACATTTTGAATCATTTTTTGTACAGTCCAAAAAATCAATTTTCTGATGAAAAACGATAAACCCAGACCTGTCGAACTTTCTCCAGATGGTCAGTAATGGTGATGTTTTTAATGTTTAATCTTTTGACTGTAAATAACTATTGCATAAGAATTATCTCTATTGGAACTAAAATAAGTGTGTTTAGAGTCATTTTCCTGCCCAAAATCGGTCAACATAGAAGCTTCTGAGTACCAGGAAAAGTCTGTAAAAATGGCAATTTTGGTCACTGTGAGGCCTTAAAAGTGGTTATTCAACACGAGGCACGATCCAATTGACATTTTGAATCATTTTTTGATACAGTCCAAAAAATCAATTTTCTGATGAAAAATGATGACCCCGGACCTGTCAAACTTTCACTAGATGGTCTGTAATGGTGATTTTTTAATGTTTAATCTTTTGACTGTAAATAAGTATTGCATGTGAATTATCACTTTTGGAACTAAAATAAGTGTGTTTAGAGTCATTTTCCTGCCCGAAATCGGTCAACATAGAAGCTTCTGAGTAGGAGGAACAGTTTGTAAAAATGGCAATTTTGGTCACTCTGAGGCCTTAAAAAGTGGTTATTCAACATAAGGCACGATACAATTGACATTTTGAATCATTTTTTGCACAGTCCAAAAAATCAATTTTCCGACGAAAAACGATAACCCCGGACCTGTCAAACTTTCTCCAGATGGTGAGGAATGGTGATTTTTTAATGTTTAATCTTTAGACTGTAAATAAGTATTGCATGTGAATTATCACTTTTGGAACTAAAATAAGTGTCTTTAGAGTCATTTACCTGCCCGAAATCAGTCAAAATAGAAGCTTCTGAGTAGGAGGAAAAGTTTGTAAAAATGGCAATTTTGGTCACTCTGAGGCCTTAAAAAGTGGTTATTCAACATAAGGCACGATCCAATTGACATTTCGAATCATTTTTTGTACAGTCCAAAAATCAATTTTCTGATGAAAAACTATGACCCCGGACCTGTCAAACTTTCTCCAGATGTTCAGTAATGGTGATTTTTTAATATATAATCTTTTTACTGTAAATAACTATTGCATGTGAATTATCACTTCTGGAACTAAAATAAGTGTGTTTAGAGTCATTTTCCTGCCCGAAATCAGTCAAAATAGAAGCTTCTGAGTAGGAGGAAAAGTTGGTAAAAATGGCAATTTTGGTCACTGTGAGTCCTTAAAAAGTGGTTATTCAACATGAGGCGCAATACAATTGACATTTTGAATCATTTTTTGTACAGTCCAAAAATCAATTTTCTGATGAAAAACGATGCACCCGGACCTGTCAAACTTTCTCCAGATGGTCAGTAATAGTAATTTTTTAATGTTTATTCTCTCGACTGTAAATGACTATTGCATATGAATTATAACTTTTGGAACTAAAATAAGTGTCTTTAGAGTAATTTTCCTGTCCTAAATCAGTCAACATAGAAGCTTCTGAGTAGATGGAAAAGTCGGTAAAAATGGCAATTTTGGTCACTGTGATGCCTTAAAAAGTGGTTATTCAACATGAGGCACGATTCAATTGACATTTTGAATAATTATTTGTACAGTCCAAAAATCAATTTTCTGATGAAAAACGATGATCCCGGACCTGTCAAACTTCCTCCAGATGGTCAGTAATGGTGATTTTTTAATGTTTATTCTCTTGACTGTAAATGACTATTGCATATGAATTATAACTTTTGGAACTAAAATAAGTGTCTTTAGAGTAATTTTCCTGTCCTAAATCAGTCAACATAGAAGCTTCTGAGTAGATGGAAAAGTCGGTAAAAATGGTAATTTTGTTCACTGTGAGGCCTTAAAAGTGGTTATTCAACATGAGGCACGATTCAATTGACATTTTGAATCATTTTTTGTACAGTCCAAAAATCAATTTTCTGATGAAAAACGATAAACCCAGACCTGTCGAACTTTCTCCAGATGGTCAGTAATGGTGATGTTTTTAATGTTTAATCTTTTGACTGTAAATAACTATTGCATAAGAATGATCTCTATTGGAACTAAAATAAGTGTGTTTAGAGTCATTTTCCTGCCCAAAATCGGTCAACATAGAAGCTTCTGAGTACCAGGAAAAGTCTGTAAAAATGGCAATTTTGGTCACTGTGAGGCCTTAAAAAGTGGTTATTCAACATGAGGCACGATCCAATTGACATTTTGAATCATTATTTGTACAGTCCAAAAATCAATTTTCTGATGAAAAATGATGACCCCGGACCTGTCAAACTTTCACTAGATGGTCTGTAATGGTGATTTTTTAATGTTTAATCTTTTGACTGTTCATAACTATTGCATGTGAATTATCACTTTTGGAACTAAAATAATTGTCTTTAGAGTAATTTTCCTGCTCGAAACCGGTGAAAATAGAAGCTTCTGAGTAGGAGGAAAAGTCGGTAAAAATGGCAATTTTGGTCACTGTGAGGCCTTAAAAAGTGGTTATTCAACATGAGGCACAATAAATTTGACATGTTGAATCATTTTTTGTATAGTCCAAAAAAACAATTTTCTGATGAAAAACGATGACACACAGACCTGTCAAACGTTATACAGATGGTCAGTAATAGTGATTTTTTAACGTTTATTCTCTCGACTGTAAATAACTATTGCATATGATATATCACTTTTGGAACTAAAATAAGTGTGTTTAGAGTAATTTTCCTGCCCGAAATCGATCAAAATAGAAGCTTCTGAGTAGGAGGAAAGGTCTGAAAAATGTCAATTTTGGTCACTGTGAGGCTTTAAAAAGTGGTTATTAAACATGAGGCACGATCCAACTGACATTTTGAATCATTTTTTGTACAGTCCAAAAAATCAATTTTCTGATGAAAAACGATAAACCCAGACCTGTCGAACTTTCTCCAGATGGTCAGGAATGGTGATTTTTTAATGTTTAATCTTTTGACTGTAAATAAGTATTGCATGTGAATTATCACTTTTGGAACTACAATAAGTGTGTTTAGAGTCATTTTCCTGCCTAATATCGGTCAAAATAGAAGCTTCTGAGTAGGAGGAAAAGTCTGTAAAAATGGCAATTTTGGTCTCTCTTAGGCCTTAAAAAATGGTTATTCAACATGAGGCACGATCCAATTGACATTTTGAATCATTTTTTGAACAGTCTAAAAAATCAATTTTCTGATGAAAAATGATGACCCTGGCCGGACCTGTCAAACTTTATCCAGATGGTCAGCGATGGTGATTTTTTAATGTTTAATCTCTTGACTGTAAATAACTATTGCATATGAATTATCACTTTTGGAACTAAAATAAGTGTGTTTAGTGTCATTTTCCTGCCCGAAATCGGTCAAAATAGAAGATTCTGAGTATGAGGAAAAGTCTGTTAAAATGTCAATTTTGGTACTGTGAGGCCTTAAAAAGTGGTTATTCAAAATGAGGCACAATCCAATTGACATTTTGAATCATTTTTTATACATTCCAAATTATCAATTTTGTAGATGAAAAACTATGACCCCGGACTGTTGAACTTTCTCCAGATGGTCAGTAATGGTGATTTGTTAATGTTTAATCTTTTGACTGTAAATAACTATTGCATGTGAATTATCACTTTTGGAACTAAAATAAGTGTGTTTAGAGTCATTTTCCTGGCCGAAATCAGTCAAAATAGAAGCTTCTGAGTAGGAGGAAAAGTCATTAAAAATGGCAATTTTGTTCACTGTGAGGCTTTAAAAAGTGGTTATTCAACATGAGGCACGATCCAATTGACATTTTGAATCATTTTTTGCACAGTCCAAAAAATCAATTTTCTGATGAAAAACGATAACCCCTGACCTGTCGAACTTTCTTCAGATGGTCAGTAATGGTGATGTTTTTAATGTTTAATCTTTTGACCGTAAATAACTATTGCATATGATTTATCACTTTTGGAACTAAAATAAGTGTGTTTAGAGTCATTTTCCTGCCCGAAATTGGTCAATATAGAAGCTTCTGAGTAGGAGGAAAAGTATGTAAAAATGGCAATTTTGGTCACTGTGAGGCCTTAAAAAGTGGTTATTCAACATGAGGCACGATCCAATTGACATCTTGAATCATTTTTTGTATAGTCCAAAAATCAATTTTCTGATGAAAATTGATGACCCCAGACCTGTCGAACTTTCTCCAGATGGTCAGGAATGGTGATTTTTTAATATTTAATCTTTTGACTGTAAATAACTAATGCATGTGAATTATCACTTTTGGAACTACAATGAGTGTGTTTAGAGTCATTTTCCTGCCCAAAATCAGTCAAAATAGAAGCTTCTGAGTAGGAGGGAAAGTCTGTAAAAATAGCAATTTTGGTCACTGTGAGGCTTTAAAAGTGATTATTCAACATGAAGGCGGATCCAATTGACATTTTGAATCATTTTTTGTACAGTCCAAAAAATCAATTTTCTGATGAAAAATGATGACCCCGGACCTGTCAAACTTTCTCCAGATGGTCAGTAATGGTGATTTTTTAATGTTTAATCTTTTTACTGTAAATAACTATTGCATATGAATTATCACTTTTGGAACTAAAATAAGTGTGTTTAGAGTAATTTTCCTGCCCAAAATCAGTCAAAATAGAAGCTTCTGAGTATGAGGAAAAGTCAGCAAAAATGGCAATTTTGTTCACTGTGAGGCTTCAAAAAGTGGTTATTCAACATGAGGCACGATCCAATTGACATTTTGAAACATTTTTTGTACAGTCCCAAAAATCAATTTTCTGATGAAAAATGATAACCCCAGACCTGTTGAACTTTCTCCAGATGGTCAGGAATGGTGATTTTTAATGTTTAATCTTTTGGCTGTAAATAACTATTGCATGTGAATTATCACTTTTGGAACTTAAATAATTGTGTTTAGAGTCATTTTCCTGCCTGATTTCGGTCAAAATAGAAGCTTCTGAGTAGGAGGAAAAGTATGTAAAAATGGTAATTTTGGTCCCTGTGAGGTCTTAAAAAGTGGTTATTCAACATGAGGCACGATCCAATTGACATTCTGAATCATTTTTTATACATTCCAAATTATCAATTTGTAGATGAAAAATGATGACCCCGGACCTGTCAAACTTTCTCCTGATGGTCAGTAATGGTGATTTTTTAATGTTTATTCTCTTGACTGTAAATAACTATTGCATATGAATTATCACTTTTGGAACTAAAATAAGTGTGTTTAGTGTCATTTTCCTGCCCGAAATCGGTCAAAATAGAAGATTCTGAGTATGAGGAAAAGTCTGTTAAAATGTCAATTTTGGTACTGTGAGGCCTTAAAAGTGGTTATTCAAAATGAGGCACAATCCAATTGACATTTTGAATCATTTTTTATACATTCCAAATTATCAATTTGTAGATGAAAAACTATGACCCCGGACTGTTGAACTTTCTCCAGATGGTCAGTAATGGTGATTTGTTAATGTTTCATCTTTTGACTGTAAATAACTATTGCATGTGAATTATCACTTTTGGAACTAAAATAAGTGTGTTTAGAGTCATTTTCCTGGCCGAAATCAGTCAAAATAGAAGCTTCTGAGTAGGAGGAAAAGTCATTAAAAATGGCAATTTTGTTCACTGTGAGGCTTTAAAAAGTGGTTATTCAACATGAGGCACGATCCAATTGACATTTTGAATCATTTTTTGCACAGTCCAAAAAACAATTTTCTGATGAAAAACGATAACCCCGGACCTGTCGAACTTTCTTCAGATGGTCAGTAATGGTGATGTTTTTAATGTTTAATCTTTTGACCGTAAATAACTATTGCATATGATTTATCACTTTTGGAACTAAAATAAGTGTGTTTAGAGTCATTTTCCTGCCCGAAATCGGTCAACATAGAAGCTTCTGAGTAGGAGGAAAAGTATGTAAAAATGGCAATTTTGGTCACCGTGAGGCCTTAAAAAGTGGTTATTCAACAGGAGGCACGATCCAATTGACATCTTGAATCATTTTTTGTATAGTCCAAAAAATCAATTTTCTGATGAAAATTGATGACCCCAGACCTGTCGAACTTTCTCCAGATGGTCAGGAATGGTGATTTTTTAATATTTAATCTTTTGACTGTAAATAACTAATGCATGTGAATTATCACTTTTGGAACTACAATGAGTGTGTTTAGAGTCATTTTCCTGCCCAAAATCAGTCAAAATAGAAGCTTCTGAGTAGGAGGGAAAGTTTGTAAAAATAGCATTTTTGGTCACTGTGAGGCTTTAAAAAGTGATTATTCAATATGAAGGCGGATCCAATTGACATTTTGAATCATTTTTTGTACAGTCAAAAAAATCAATTTTCTGATGAAAAATGATGACCCCGGACCTGTCAAACTTTCTCCAGATGGTCAGTAATGGTGATTTTTTAATGTGTATTCTCTTTACTGTAAATAACTATTGCATATGAATTATCACTTTTGGAACTAAAATAAGTGTGTTTAGAGTAATTTTCCTACCCAAAATCAGTCAAAATAGAAGCTTCTGAGTATGAGGAAAAGTCAGCAAAAATGGCAATTTTGTTCACTGTGAGGCTTTAAAAAGTGGTTATTCAACATGAGGCACGATCCAATTGACATTTTGAAACATTTTTTGTACAGTCCCAAAAATCAATTTTCTGACGAAAAATGATAACCCCAGACCTGTTGAACTTTCTCCAGATGGTCAGGAATGGTGATTTTTTAATGTCTTTTGGCTGTAAATAACTATTGCATGTGAATTATCACTTTTGGAACTTAAATAATTGTGTTTAGAGTCATTTTCCTGCCTGATTTCGGTCAAAATAGAAGCTTCTGAGTAGGAGGAAAAGTATGTAAAAATGGTAATTTTGGTCCCTGTGAGGTCTTAAAAAGTGGTTATTCAACATGAGGCACGATCCAATTGACATTCTGAATCATTTTTTGTAAAGTCTAAAAAATAAATTTTCTGATGAAAAATGATGATTCCGGATCTGTCAAACTTTCTCCAGATGGTCAGTAATGGTGATTTTTTAATGTTGAATCTTTTGGCTGTAAATAACTATTGCATGTGAACTATCACTTTTGGAACTTAAATAATTGTCTTTAGAGTAATTTCCCTACCCTAAATCAGTCAACATAGAAGCTTCTGAGTATGAGGAAAAGTCTGTAAAAATGGCAATTTTGGTCACTGTGAGGCCTTAAAAAGTGGTTATTCAACATGAGGCACGATCCAATTGACATTTTGAATCATTTTTTGTACAGTCCAAAAAACAATTTTCTGATGAAAACGATGACCCCGGACCTGTCAAACTTTCTCCAGATGGTCAGGAATGGTGATTTTTTAATGTTTAATCTTTTAACTGTAAATAACTAATGCATGTGAATTATCACTTTTGGAACTACAATGAGTGTGTTTAGAGTCATTTTCCTGCCCGAAATCAATCAAAATGGAAGCTTCTGAGTAGGAGAGAAAGTCTGTAAAAATGGCATTTTTGGTCACTGTGAGGCTTTAAAAAGTGATTATTCAATATGAGGCACGATCCAATTGACATTTTTAATAATTTTTTGTACAGTCAAATAAATCAATTTTCTGATGAAGAATGATGACCCCGGCCTGTCATACTTTCTCCAGATGGTCAGTAATGGTGATTTTTTAATGTTTATTCTCTTGACTGTAAATAACTATTGCATATGAATTATCACTTTTGGAACTAAAATAGTGTGTTTAAAGTCATTTTCCTGCCCTAAATCAGTCAAAATAGAAGCTTCTGAGTAGGAGGAAAAGTATGTAAAAATGGCAATTTTGGTCACTGTGAGGCTTTAAAAAGTGATTATTCAACATGAGGCACGATCCAATTGAAATTTTGAATAATTTTTTGTACAGTCCAAAAAATCAATTTTCTGATGAAAAACGATAACCCCGGACCTGTCGAACTTTCTCCAGATGGTCAGGAATGGTGATTTTTTAATGTTTAATCTTTTGACTGTAAATAACTATTGCATGTGAATTATCACTTTTGGAACTAAAATAATTGTCTTTAGAGTAATTTTCTGCCCTAAATCAGTCAACATAAAAGCTTCTGAGTATGAGGAAAAGTCTGTAAAAATGGCAATTTTGGTCACTGTGAGGCCTTAAAAAGTGGTTATTCAACATGAGGCACGATCCAATTGACATTTTGAATCATTTTTTGTACAGTCCAAAAAATCAATTTTCTGATGAAAAACGATGACACAGACCTGTCGAACGTTCTCCAGATGGTCAGTAATAGTGATTTTTTAACGTTTATTCGTTTGACTGTAAATAACTATTGCATATGATTTATCACTTTTGGAACTAAAATAAGTGTGTTTAGAGTAATTTTGCTGCCCGAAATCGATCAAAATAGAAGCTTCTGAGTAGGAGGAAAGGTCTGAAAAATGTCAATTTTGGTCACTGTGAGACTTTAAAAAGTGGTTATTAAACATGAGGCACGATCCAACTGACATTTTGCATCATTTATTGTACAGTCCAAAAATCAATTTTCTTATGAAAAACGATGAACCCGGACCTGTCGAACTTTCTCCAGATGGTCAGGAATGGTGATTTTTTAATGTTTAATCTTTTGACTGTAAATAACTATTGCATGTGAATTATCACTTTTGGAACTACAATAAGTGTGTTTAGAGTCATTTTCCTGCCTGAAATCGATCAAAATAGAAGCTTCTGAGTAGGAGGAAAAGTCTGTAAAAATGGCAATTTTGGTCACTGTGAGGCCTTAAAAAGTGGTTATTCAACATGAGGCACGATCCAATTGACATTTTGAATCATTTTTTGTATAGTCCAAAACATAAATTTTCTGATGAAAAACGATGACCCCAGACCTGTCAAAATTTCTCCAGATGGTCAGTAATGGTGATGTTTTTAATGTTTAATCTTTTGACCGTAAATAACTATTGCATATGATTTATCACTTTTGGAACTAAAATAAGTGTGTTTAGAGTCATTTTCCTGCCCGAAATCGGTCAACATAGAAGCTTCTGAGTAGGAGGAAAAGTCTGTAAAAATGGCAATTTTGGTCACTGTGAGGCTTTAAAAAGTGATTATTCAACATGAGGCACGATCCAATTGACATTTTGAATCATTTTTTGTACAGTCCAAAAAATCAATTTTCCGACGAAAAACGATAACCCCGGACCTGTCGAACTTTCTCCAGATGGTCAGGAATGGTGATTTTTTAATGTTTAATCTTTTGACCGTAAATAACTATTGCATATGAATTATCACTTTTGGAACTAAAATAAGTGTCTTTAGAGTCATTTACCTGCCCGAAATCAGTCAAAATAGAAGCTTCTGAGTAGGAGGAAAAGTTTGTAAAAATGGCAATTTTGGTCACTCTGAGGCCTTAAAAAGTGGTTATTCAACATAAGGCACGATCCAATTGACATTTCGAATCATTTTTTGTACAGTCCAAAAAATCAATTTTCTGATGAAAAACTATGACCCCGGACCTGTCAAACTTTCTCCAGATGTTCAGTAATGGTGATTTTTAATATATAATCTTTTTACTGTAAATAACTATTGCATGTGAATTATCACTTCTGGAACTAAAATAAGTGTGTTTAGAGTCATTTTCCTGCCCGAAATCAGTCAAAATAGAAGCTTCTGAGTAGGAGGAAAAGTTGGTAAAAATGGCAATTTTGGTCACTGTGAGTCCTTAAAAGTGGTTATTCAACATGAGGCGCAATACATTTGACATTTTGAATCATTTTTTGTACAGTCCAAAAAATCAATTTTCTGATGAAAAACGATGCACCTGGACCTGTCAAACTTTCTCCAGATGGTCAGTAATAGTAATTTTTTTAATGTTTATTCTCTCAACTGTAAATGACTATTGCATATGAATTATAACTTTTGGAACTAAAATAAGTGTCTTTAGAGTAATTTTCCTGTCCTAAATCAGTCAACATAGAAGCTTCTGAGTAGATGGAAAAGTCAGTAAAAATGGCAATTTTGGTCACTGTGATGCCTTAAAAAGTGGTTATTCAACATGAGGCACGATTCAATTGACATTTTGAATCATTTTTGTACAGTCCAAAAATCAATTTTCTGATGAAAAACGATGATCCCGGACCTGTCAAACTTCCTCCAGATGGACAGTAATGGTGATTTTTAAATGTTTATTCTCTTGACTGTAAATGACTATTGCATATGAATTATAACTTTTGGAACTAAAATAAGTGTCTTTAGAGTAATTTTCCTGTCCTAAATCAGTCAACATAGAAGCTTCTGAGTAGATGGAAAAGTCGGTAAAAATGGCAATTTTGTTCACTGTGAGGCCTTAAAAAGTGGTTATTCAACATGAGGCACGATTCAATTGACATTTTGAATCATTTTTTGTACAGTCCAAAAAATCAATTTTCTGATGAAAAACCATAAACCCAGACCTGTCGAACTTTCTCCAGATGGTCTGTAATGGTGATTTTTAATGTTTAATCTTTTGACTGTTCATAACTATTGCATGTGAATTATCACTTTTGGAACTAAAATAATTGTCTTTAGAGTAATTTTCCTGCTCGAAACCGGTGAAAATAGAAGCTTCTGAGTAGGAGGAAAAGTCGGTAAAAATGGCAATTTTGGTCACTGTGAGGCCTTAAAAGTGGTTATTCAACATGAGGCACAATAAATTTGACATGTTGAATCATTTTTTGTATAGTCCAAAAAAACTATTTTCTGATGAAAAACGATGCACACAGACCTGTCAAACGTTATACAGATGGTCAGTAATAGTGATTTTTTAACGTTTATTCTCTCGACTGTAAATAACTATTGCATATGATATATCACTTTTGGAACTAAAATAAGTGTGTTTAGAGTAATTTTCCTGCCCGAAATCGATCAAAATAGAAGCTTCTGAGTAGGAGGAAAGGTCTGAAAAATGTCAATTTTGGTCACTGTGAGGCCTTAAAAAGTGGTTATTCAAACATGAGGCACAATCAAATTGACATTTTGAATCATTTTTATACATTTCAAATATATCAATTTGTCAGATGAAAAATGATGACCCCGGACCTGTCGAACTTTCTCCAGATGGTCAGTAATGGTGATGTTTTTAATGTTTAATCTTTTGACTGTAAATAACTATTGCATATGATTTATCACTTTTGGAACTAAAATAAGTGTGTTTAGAGTCATTTTCTTGCCCCAAATCGGTCAAAATAGAAGCTTCTGAGTAGGAGGAAAAGTCTGTAAAAATGGCAATTTTGGTCACTGTGAGGGTTTAAAAAGTGATTATTCAACATGAGGCACGATCCAATTGACATTTTGAATCATTTTTTGTACAGTCCAAAAAATCAATTTTCTGATGAAAAACGATGACCCCGGACCTGTCGAACTTTCTCCAGATGGTCAGGAATGGTGATTTTTTAATGTTTAATCTTTAGACTGTAAATAACTATTGCATGTGAATTATCACTTTTGGAACTAAAATAAGTGTGTTTAGAGTCATTTTCCTGCCCGAAATCGGTCAAAATAGAAGCTTCTGAGTAGGAGGAAAAGTCTGTAAAAATGGCAATTTTGGTCACTGTGAGGCTTTAAAAAGTGATTATTCAACATGAGGCACGATCCAATTGACATTTTGAATCATTTTTTGCACAGTCCAAAAAATCAATTTTCCGATGAAAAACGATGACCCCGGACCTGTCGAACTTTCTCCAGATGGTCAGGAATGGTGATTTTTTAATGTTTAATCTGTTGAATGTAAATAGTTATTGCATGTGAATTATCACTTTTGCAACTAAAATAAGTGTCTTTAGAGTCATTTACCTGCCCGAAATCAGTCAAAATAGAAGCTTCTGAGTAGGAGGCAAAGTTTGTAAAAATGGCAATTTTGGTCACTCTGAGGCCTTAAAAAGTGGTTATTCAACATGAGGCACGATCCAATTGACATTTTGAATCATTTTTTGTACAGTCCAAAAAATCAATTTTCTGATGAAAAACTATGACCCCGGACCTGTCAAACTTTCTCCAGATGTGTCAGTAATGGTGATTTTTTAATATATAATCTTTTGACTGTAAATAACTATTGCATGTGAATTATCACTTCTGGAACTAAAATAAGTGTGTTTAGAGTCATTTTCCTGCCCGAAATCAGTCAAAATAGAAGCTTCTGAGTAGGAGGAAAAGTTGGTAAAAATGGCAATTTTGGTCACTGTGAGTCCTTAAAAAGTGGTTATTCAACATGAGGCGCAATACAATTGACATTTTGAATCATTTTTTGTACAGTCCAAAAAATCAATTTTCTGATGAAAAACGATGCACCCGGACCTGTCAAACTTTCTCCAGATGGTCAGTAATAGTAATTTTTTAATGTTTATTCTCTTGACTGTAAATGACTATTGCATATGAATTATAACTTTTGGAACTAAAATAAGTGTGTTTAGAGTAATTTTCCTGTCCTAAATCAGTCAACATAGAAGCTTCTGAGTAGATGGAAAAGTCGGTAAAAATGGCAATTTTGGTCACTGTGATGCCTTAAAAAGTGGTTATTCAACATGAGGCACGATTCAATTGACATTTTGAATAATTATTTGTACAGTCCAAAAAATCAATTTTCTGATGAAAAACGATGATCCCGGACCTGTCAAACTTCCTCCAGATGGTCAGTAATGGTGATTTTTTAATGTTTATTCTCTTGACTGTAAATGACTATTGCATATGAATTATAACTTTTGGAACTAAAATAAGTGTCTTTAGAGTAATTTTCCTGTCCTAAATCAGTCAACATAGAAGCTTCTGAGTAGATGGAAAAGTCGGTAAAAATGGCAATTTTGTTCACTGTGAGGCCTCAAAAAGTGGTTATTCAACATGAGGCACGATTCAATTGACATTTTGAATCATTTTTTGTACAGTCCAAAAAATCAATTTTCTGATGAAAAACGATAAACCCAGACCTGTCGAACTTTCTCCAGATGGTCAGTAATGGTGATGTTTTTAATGTTTAATCTTTTGACTGTAAATAACTATTGCATAAGAATTATCACTATTGGAACTAAAATAAGTGTGTTTAGAGTCATTTTCCTGCCCAAAATCGGTCAAAATGGAAGCTTCTGAGTATGAGGAAAAGTCTGTAAAAATGGCAATTTTGGTCACTGTGAGGCCTTAAAAAGTGGTTATTCAACATGAGGCACGATCCAATTGACATTTTGAATCATTTTTTGTACAGTCCAAAAAATCAATTTTCTGATGAAAAATGATGACCCCGGACCTGTCAAACTTTCACTAGATGGTCTGTAATGGTGATTTTTTCATGTTTAATCTTTTGACTGTTCATAACTATTGCATGTGAATTATCACTTTTGGAACTAAAATAATTGTCTTTAGAGTAATTTTCCTGCTCGAAACCGGTGAAAATAGAAGCTTCTGAGTAGGAGGAAAAGTCGGTAAAAATGGCAATTTTGGTCACTGTGAGGCCTTAAAAGTGGTTATTCAACATGAGGCACAATAAATTTGACATGTTGAATCATTTTTTGTATAGTCCAAAAAACAATTTTCTGATGAAAAACGATGCACACAGACCTGTCAAACGTTATACAGATGGTCAGTAATAGTGATTTTTTAACGTTTATTCTCTCGACTGTAAATAACTATTGCATATGATATATCACTTTTGGAACTAAAATAAGTGTGTTTAGAGTAATTTTCCTGCCCGAAATCGATCAAAATAGAAGCTTCTGAGTAGGAGGAAAGGTCTGAAAAATGTCAATTTTGGTACTGTGAGGCCTTAAAAGTGGTTATTCAAAATGAGGCACAATCAATTGACATTTTGAATCATTTTTTATACATTTCAAATTATCAATTTGTAGATGAAAAATGATGACCCCGGACCTGTCGAACTTTCTCCAGATGGTCAGTAATGGTGATGTTTTTAATGTTTAATCTTTTGACCGTAAATAACTATTGCATATGATTTATCACTTTTGGAACTAAAATAAGTGTGTTTAGAGTCATTTTCCTGCCCGAAATCGGTCAACATAGCAGCTTCTGAGTAGGAGGAAAAGTCTGTAAAAATGGCAATTTTGGTCACTGTGAGGCTTTAAAAAGTGATTATTCAACATGAGGCACGATCCAATTGACATTTTGAATCATTTTTTGTACAGTCCAAAAAATCAATTTTCCGACGAAAACGATAACCCCGGACCTGTCGAACTTTCTCCAGATGGTCAGGAATGGTGATTTTTTAATGTTTAATCTTTAGACTGTAAATAAGTATTGCATGTGAATTATCACTTTTGGAACTAAAATAAGTGTGTTTAGAGTCATTTTCCTGCCCGAAATCGGTCAACATAGAAGCTTCTGAGTAGGAGGAAAAGTCTGTAAAAATGGCAATTTTGGTCACTGTGAGGCTTTAAAAGTGATTATTCAACATGAGGCACGATACAATTGACATTTTGAATCATTTTTTGCACAGTCCAAAAAATCAATTTTCCGACGAAAAACGATAACCCCGGACCTGTCGAACTTTCTCCAGATGGTCAGGAATGGTGATTTTTTAATGTTTAATCTTTAGACTGTAAATAAGTATTGCATGTGAATTATCACTTTTGGAACTAAAATAAGTGTCTTTAGAGTCATTTACCTGCCCGAAATCAGTCAAAATAGAAGCTTCTGAGTAGGAGGAAAAGTTTGTAAAAATGGCAATTTTGGTCACTCTGAGGCCTTAAAAAGTGGTTATTCAACATAAGGCACGATCCAATTGACATTTCGAATCATTTTTGTACAGTCCAAAAAATCAATTTTCTGATGAAAAACTATGACCCCGGACCTGTCAAACTTTCTCCAGATGTTCAGTAATGGTGATTTTTAATATATAATCTTTTTACTGTAAATAACTATTGCATGTGAATTATCACTTCTGGAACTAAAATAAGTGTGTTTAGAGTCATTTTCCTGCCCGAAATCAGTCAAAATAGAAGCTTCTGAGTAGGAGGAAAAGTTGGTAAAAATGGCAATTTTGGTCACTGTGAGTCCTTAAAAGTGGTTATTCAACATGAGGCGCAATACAATTGACATTTTGAATCATTTTTTGTACAGTCCAAAAATCAATTTTCTGATGAAAAACGATGCACCCGGACCTGTCAAACTTTCTCCAGATGGTCAGTAATAGTAATTTTTTTAATGTTTATTCTCTCGACTGTAAATGACTATTGCATATGAATTATAACTTTTGGAACTAAAATAAGTGTCTTTAGAGTAATTTTCCTGTCCTAAATCAGTCAACATAGAAGCTTCTGAGTAGATGGAAAAGTCGGTAAAAATGGCAATTTTGGTCACTGTGATGCCTTAAAAGTGGTTATTCAACATGAGGCACGATTCAATTGACATTTTGAATAATTATTTGTACAGTCCAAAAAATCAATTTTCTGATGAAAAACGATGATCCCGGACCTGTCAAACTTCCTCCAGATGGTCAGTAATGGTGATTTTTTAATGTTTATTCTCTTGACTGTAAATGACTATTGCATATGAATTATAACTTTTGGAACTAAAATAAGTGTCTTTAGAGTAATTTTCCTGTCCTAAATCAGTCAACATAGAAGCTTCTGAGTAGATGGAAAAGTCGGTAAAAATGGTAATTTTGTTCACTGTGAGGCCTTAAAAAGTGGTTATTCAACATGAGGCACGATTCAATTGACATTTTGAATCATTTTTTGTACAGTCCAAAAAATCAATTTTCTGATGAAAAACGATAAACCCAGACCTGTCGAACTTTCTCCAGATGGTCAGTAATGGTGATGTTTTTAATGTTTAATCTTTTGACTGTAAATAACTATTGCATAAGAATTATCTCTATTGGAACTAAAATAAGTGTGTTTAGAGTCATTTTCCTGCCCAAAATCAGTCAAAATAGAAGCTTCTGAGTACGAGGAAAAGTCTGTAAAAATGGCAATTTTGGTCACTGTGAGGCCTTAAAAAGTGGTTATTCAACATGAGGCACGATCCAATTGACATTTTGAATCATTATTTGTACAGTCCAAAAAATCAATTTTCTGATGAAAAATGATGACCCCGGACCTGTCAAACTTTCACTAGATGGTCTGTAATGGTGATTTTTTAATGTTTAATCTTTTGACTGTTCATAACTATTGCATGTGAATTATCACTTTTGGAACTAAAATAATTGTCTTTAGAGTAATTTTCCTGCTCGAAACCGGTGAAAATAGAAGCTTCTGAGTAGGAGGAAAAGTCGGTAAAAATGGCAATTTTGGTCACTGTGAGGCCTTAAAAAGTGGTTATTCAACATGAGGCACAATAAATTTGACATGTTGAATCATTTTTTGTATAGTCCAAAAAAACAATTTTCTGATGAAAAACGATGCACACAGACCTGTCAAACGTTATACAGATGGTCAGTAATAGTGATTTTTAACGTTTATTCTCTCGACTGTAAATAACTATTGCATATGATATATCACTTTTGGAACTAAAATAAGTGTGTTTAGAGTAATTTTCCTGCCCCAAATCGATCAAAATAGAAGCTTCTGAGTAGGAGGAAAGGTCTGAAAAATGTCAATTTTGGTCACTGTGAGGCTTTAAAAAGTGGTTATTAAACATGAGGCACGATCCAATTGACATTTTGAATCATTTTTTGTACAGTCCAAAAAATCAATTTTCTGATGAAAAACGATGAACCCGGACCTGTCGAACTTTCTCCAGATGGTCAGGAATGGTGATTTTTTAATGTTTAATCTTTTGACTGTAAATAACTATTGCATGTGAATTATCACTTTTGGAACCACAATAAGTGTGTTTAGAATCATTTTCCTGCCTGATATCGGTCAAAATAGAAGCTTCTGAGTAGGATGAAAAGTCTGTAAAAATGGTAATTTTGGTCTCTGTGAGGCCTTAAAAAGTGGTTATTCAACATGAGGCACGATCCAATTGACATTCTGAATCATTTTTTGTAAAGTCTAAAAAATCAATTTTCTGATGAAAAATGATGACCCCGGACCTGTCAAACTTTCTCCTGATGGTCAGAAATGGTGATTTTTTAATGTTTATTCTCTTGACTGTAAATAACTATTGCATATGAATTATCACTTTTGGAACTAAAATAAGTGTGTTTAGTGTCATTTTCCTGCCCGAAATCGGTCAAAATAGAAGATTCTGAGTATGAGGAAAAGTCTGTTAAAATGTCAATTTTGGTACTGTGAGGCCTTAAAAAGTGGTTATTCAAAATGAGGCACAATCCAATTGACATTTTGAATCATTTTTTATACATTCCAAATTATCAATTTGTAGATGAAAAACTATGACCCCGGACTGTTGAACTTTCTCCAGATGGTCAGTAATGGTGATTTGTTAATGTTTCATCTTTTGACTGTAAATAACTATTGCATGTGAATTATCACTTTTGGAACTAAAATAAGTGTGTTTAGAGTCATTTTCCTGGCCGAAATCAGTCAAAATAGAAGCTTCTGAGTAGGAGGAAAAGTCATTAAAAATGGCAATTTTGTTCACTGTGAGGCTTTAAAAAGTGGTTATTCAACATGAGGCACGATCCAATTGACATTTTGAATCATTTTTTGCACAGTCCAAAAAATCAATTTTCTGATGAAAAACGATAACCCCTGACCTGTCGAACTTTCTTCAGATGGTCAGTAATGATGATGTTTTTAATGTTTAATCTTTTGACCGTAAATAACTATTGCATATGATTTATCACTTTTGGAACTAAAATAAGTGTGTTTAGAGTCATTTTCCTGCCCGAAATCGGTCAACATAGAAGCTTCTGAGTAGGAGGAAAAGTATGTAAAAATGGCAATTTTGGTCACCGTGAGGCCTTAAAAAGTGGTTATTCAACATGAGGCACGATCCAATTGACATCTTGAATCATTTTTTGTATAGTCCAAAAAATCAATTTTCTGATGAAAATTGATGACCCCAGACCTGTCGAACTTTCTCCAGATGGTCAGGAATGGTGATTTTTTAATATTTAATCTTTTGACTGTAAATAACTAATGCATGTGAATTATCACTTTTGGAACTACAATGAGTGTGTTTAGAGTCATTTTCCTGCCCAAAATCAGTCAAAATAGAAGCTTCTGAGTAGGAGGAAAAGTCTGTAAAAATAGCAATTTTGGTCACTGTGAGGCTTTAAAAAGTGATTATTCAACATGAAGGCGCGATCCAATTGACATTTTGAATCATTTTTTGTACAGTCCAAAAAATCAATTTTCTGATGAAAAATGATGACCCCGGACCTGTCAAACTTTCTCCAGATGGTCAGTAATGGTGATTTTTTAATGTTTATTCTTTTGACTGTAAATAACTATTGCATATGAATTATCACTTTTGGAACTAAAATAAGTGTGTTTAGAGTAATTTTCCTACCCAAAATCAGTCAAAATAGAAGCTTCTGAGTAGGAGGAAAAGTCAGGAAAAATGGCAATTTTGGTCACTGTGAGGCTTTAAAAAGTGGTTATTCAACATGAGGCACGATCCAATTGACATTTTGAATCATTTTTTGTACAGTCCAAAAAATCAATTTTCTGATGAAAAACGATAACCCCAGACCTGTCGAACTTTCTCCAGATGGTCAGGAATGGTGATTTTTTAATGTTTAATCTTTGACTGTAAATAGCTATTGCATGTGAATTATCACTTTTGGAACTAAAATAAGTGTGTTTAGAGTCATTTTCCTGCCTGAAATCGGTCAAAATAGAAGCTTCTGAGTAGGAGGAAAAGTATGTAAAAATTGCAATTTTGGTCACTGTGAGGCCTTAAAAAGTGGTTATTCAACATGAGGCACGATCCAATTGACATTTTGAATCATTTTTTGTACAGTCTAAAAAATCAATTTTCTGATGAAAAACGATGACTCCGGATCTGTCAAACTTTCTCCAGATGGTCAGTAATGGTGATTTTTTAATGTTTAATCTTTTGACTGTAAATAACTATTGCATGTGAATTATCACTTTTGGAACTAAAATAAGTGTCTTTAGAGTAATTTTCCTGCCCTAAATCAGTCAAAATAGAAGCTTCTGAGTATGAGGAAAAGTCTGTAAAAATGGCAATTTTGGTCACTGTGAGGCCTTAAAAAGTGGTTATTCAACATGAGGCACGATCCAATTGACATTTTGAATCATTTTTTGTACAGTCCAAAAAATCAATTTTCTGATGAAAAACGATGACCCCGGACCTGTCAAACTTTCTCCAGATGGTCAGGAATGGTGATTTTTTAATGTTTAATCTTTTGACTGTAAATAACTATTGCATATGAATTATCACTTTTGGAACTAAAATAAGTGTGTTTAGAGTCATTTTCCTGCCCGAAATCAGTCAAAATAGAAGCTTCTGAGTAGGAAGAAAAGTCTGTAAAAATGGCAATTTTGGTCACTGTGAGGCCTTAAAAAGTGGTTATTCAACATGAGGCACGATCCAATTGACATTTTGAATAATTTTTTGTACAGTCAAAAAATCAATTTTCTGATGAAAAACGATGACCCCGGACCTGTCGAACTTTCTCCAGATGGTCAGTAATGGTGATTTTTTAATGTTTAATCTATTGACTGTAAATAACTATTGCATATGAATTATCACTTTTGGAACTAAAATAAGTGTATTTAGAGTCATTTTCCTGCCCTAAATCAGTCAAAATAGAAGCTTCTGAGTAGGAGGAAAAGTCTGTAAAAATGGCAATTTTGGTCACTGTGAGGCCTTAAAAAGTGATTATTCAACATGAGGCACGATCCAATTGACATTTTGAATCATTATTTGTACAGTCCAAAAAATCAATTTTCTGATGAAAAACGATGACCCCGGACCTGTCGAACTTTCTCCAGATGGTCAGGAATGGTGATTTTTTAATGTTTAATCTTTTGACTGTAAATAACTATTGCATGTGAATTATCACTTTTGGAACTAAAATAATTGTGTTTAGAGTAATTTTCCTGCCCAAAATCAGTCAAAATAGAAGCTTCTGAGTAGGAGGAAAAGTCGGTAAAAATGGCAATTTTGGTCACTGTGAGGCCTTAAAAAGTGGTTATTCAACATGAGGCACGATACAATTGACATTTTGAATCATTTTTTGTACAGTCCAAAAAATCAATTTTCTGATGAAAAACGATGCACACAGACCTGTCGAACGTTCTCCAGATGGTCAGTAATAGTGATTTTTTAACGTTTAATCTTTTGACTGTAAATAACTATTGCATATGAATTATCACTTTTGGAACTAAAATAAGTGTGTTTAGAGTAATTTTCCTGCCCGAAATCGATCAAAATAGAAGCTTCTGAGTAGGAGGAAAGGTCTGAAAAATGGCAATTTTGGTCACTGTGAGGCTTTAAAAAGTGGTTATTAAACATGAGGCACGATCCAACTGACATTTTGCATCATTTATTGTACTGTCCAAAAAATCAATTTTCTTATGAAAAACGATGAACCGGGACCTGTCGAACTTTCTCCAGATGGTCAGGAATGGTGATTTTTTAATGTTTAATCTTTTGACTGTAAATAAGTATTGCATGTGAATTATCACTTTTGGAACTACAATAAGTGTGTTTAGAGTCACTTTCCTGCCTGACATCGATCAAAATAGAAGCTTCTGAGTAGGAGGAAAAGTCTGTAAAAATGGCAATTTTGGTCACTGTGAGGCCTTAAAAAGTGGTTATTCAACATGAGGCACGATCCAATTGACATTTTGAATCATTTTTTGTATAGTCCAAAAAATCAATTTTCTGATGAAAAACGATGACCCCAGACCTGTCAAACTTTCTCCAGATGGTCAGTAATGGTGATTTTTTAATGTTTAATCTTTTGACTGTAAATAACTATTGCATATGAATTATCACTTTTGGAACTAAAATAAGTGTGTTTAGAGTCATTTTCCTGCCCGAAATCGGTCAAAATAGAAGCTTCTGAGTAGGAGGAAAAGTCTGTAAAAATGGCAATTTTGGTCACTGTGAGGCTTTAAAAAGTGATTATTCAACATGAGGCACGATCCAATTGACATTTTGAATCATTTTTTGTACAGTCCAAAAAATCAATTTTCTGATGAAAAACGATAACCCCGGACCTGTCGAACTTTCTCCAGATGGTCAGGAATGGTGATTTTTTAATGTTTAATCTTTTGACTGTAAATAACTATTGCATGTGAATTATCACTTTTGGAACTAAAATAAGTGTGTTTAGAGTCATTTTCCTGCCCGAAATCAGTCAAAATAGAAGCTTCTGAGTAGGAGGAAAAGTCTGTAAAAATGGCAATTTTGGTCACTCTGAGGCCTTAAAAAGTGGTTATTCAACATGAGGCACGATCCAATTGACATTTTGAATCATTTTTTGTACAGTCCAAAAAATCAATTTTCTGATGAAAAACGATGACCCCGGACCTGTCAAACTTTCTCCAGATGGTCAGTAATGGTGATTTTTTAATGTTTAATCTTTTGACTGTAAATAACTATTGCATGTGAATTATCACTTTTGGAACTAAAATAAGTGTGTTTAGAGTCATTTTCCTGCCCGAAATCAGTCAAAATAGAAGCTTCTGAGTAGGAGGAAAAGTTGGTAAAAATGGCAATTTTGGTCACTGTGAGGCCTTAAAAAGTGGTTATTCAACATGAGGCACGATCCAATTGACATTTTGAATCATTTTTTGTACAGTCCAAAAAATCAATTTTCTGATGAAAAACGATGACACCTGGACCTGTCAAACTTTCTCCAGATGGTCAGTAATAGTGATTTTTTAATGTTTATTCTCTTGACTGTAAATAACTATTGCATATGAATTATAACTTTTGGAACTAAAATAAGTGTGTTTAGAGTAATTTTCCTGTCCTAAATCAGTCAAAATAGAAGCTTCTGAGTAGATGGAAAAGTCAGTAAAAATGGCAATTTTGGTCACTGTGATGCCTTAAAAAGTGGTTATTCAACATGAGGCACGATTCAATTGACATTTTGAATCATTTTTTGTACAGTCCAAAAAATCAATTTTCTGATGAAAAACGATGATCCCGGACCTGTCAAACTTTCTCCAGATGGACAGTAATGGTGATTTTTAAATGTTTATTCTCTTGACTGTAAATAACTATTGCATATGAATTATAACTTTTGGAACTAAAATAAGTGTCTTTAGAGTAATTTTCCTGTCCTAAATCAGTCAACATAGAAGCTTCTGAGTAGATGGAAAAGTCGGTAAAAATGGCAATTTTGTTCACTGTGAGGCCTTAAAAAGTGGTTATTCAACATGAGGCACGATTCAATTGACATTTTGAATCATTTTTTGTACAGTCCAAAAAATCAATTTTCTGATGAAAAACCATAAACCCAGACCTGTCGAACTTTCTCCAGATGGTCTGTAATGGTGATTTTTTAATGTTTAATCTTTTGACTGTTCATAACTATTGCATGTGAATTATCACTTTTGGAACTAAAATAATTGTCTTTAGAGTAATTTTCCTGCTCGAAACCGGTGAAAATAGAAGCTTCTGAGTAGGAGGAAAAGTCGGTAAAAATGGCAATTTTGGTCACTGTGAGGCCTTAAAAAGTGGTTATTCAACATGAGGCACAATACAATTTGACATGTTGAATCATTTTTTTGTATAGTCCAAAAAAACTAATTTTCTGATGAAAAACGATGCACACAGACCTGTCAAACGTTATACAGATGGTCAGTAATAGTGATTTTTTAACGTTTATTCTCTCGACTGTAAATAACTATTGCATATGAATATATCACTTTTGGAACTAAAATAAGTGTGTTTAGAGTAATTTTCCTGCCCGAAATCAGATCAAAATAGAAGCTTCTGAGTAGGAGGAAAGGTCTGTAAAAATGTCAATTTTGGTACTGTGAGGCCTTAAAAAGTGGTTATTCAAAATGAGGCACAATCCAATTGACATTTTGAATCATTTTTTATACATTTCAAATTATCAATTTGTAGATGAAAAATGATGACCCCGGACCTGTCGAACTTTCTCCAGATGGTCAGTAATGGTGATGTTTTTAATGTTTAATCTTTTGACCGTAAATAACTATTGCATATGATTTATCACTTTTGGAACTAAAATAAGTGTGTTTAGAGTCATTTTCCTGCCCGAAATCGGTCAACATAGCAGCTTCTGAGTAGGAGGAAAAGTCTGTAAAAATGGCAATTTTGGTCACTGTGAGGCTTTAAAAAGTGATTATTCAACATGAGGCACGATCCAATTGACATTTTGAATCATTTTTTGTACAGTCCAAAAATCAATTTTCCGATGAAAAACGATAACCCCGGACCTGTCGAACTTTCTCCAGATGGTCAGGAATGGTGATTTTTTAATGTTTAATCTTTAGACTGTAAATAAGTATTGCATGTGAATTATCACTTTTGGAACTAAAATAAGTGTGTTTAGAGTCATTTTCCTGCCCGAAATCGGTCAACATAGAAGCTTCTGAGTAGGAGGAAAAGTCTGTAAAAATGGCAATTTTGGTCACTGTGAGGCTTTAAAAAGTGATTATTCAACATGAGGCACGATCCAATTGACATTTTGAATCATTTTTTGCACAGTCCAAAAAATCAATTTTCCGACGAAAAACGATAACCCCGGACCTGTCAAACTTTCTCCAGATGGTCAGGAATGGTGATTTTTTAATGTTTAATCTTTAGACTGTAAATAAGTATTGCATGTGAATTATCACTTTTGCAACTAAAATAAGTGTCTTTAGAGTCATTTACCTGCCCGAAATCAGTCAAAATAGAAGCTTCTGAGTAGGAGGAAAAGTTTGTAAAAATGGCAATTTTGGTCACTCTGAGGCCTTAAAAAGTGGTTATTCAACATAAGGCACGATCCAATTGACATTTCGAATCATTTTTTGTACAGTCCAAAAAATCAATTTTCTGATGAAAAACTATGACCCCGGACCTGTCAAACTTTCTCCAGATGTTCAGTAATGGTGATTTTTTAATATATAATCTTTTGACTGTAAATAACTATTGCATGTGAATTATCACTTCTGGAACTAAAATAAGTGTGTTTAGAGTCATTTTCCTGCCCGAAATCAGTCAAAATAGAAGCTTCTGAGTAGGAGGAAAAGTTGGTAAAAATGGCAATTTTGGTCACTGTGAGTCCTTAAAAAGTGGTTATTCAACATGAGGCGCAATACAATTGACATTTTGAATCATTTTTTGTACAGTCCAAAAAATCAATTTTCTGATGAAAAACGATGCACCCGGACCTGTCAAACTTTCTCCAGATGGTCAGTAATAGTAATTTTTTTAATGTTTATTCTCTCGACTGTAAATGACTATTGCATATGAATTATAACTTTTGGAACTAAAATAAGTGTCTTTAGAGTAATTTTCCTGTCCTAAATCAGTCAACATAGAAGCTTCTGAGTAGATGGAAAAGTCGGTAAAAATGGCAATTTTGGTCACTGTGATGCCTTAAAAGTGGTTATTCAACATGAGGCACAATTCAATTGACATTTTGAATCATTTTTTGTACAGTCCAAAAATCAATTTTCTGATGAAAAACGATGACCCCGGACCTGTCGAACTTTCTCCAGATGGTCAGGAATGGTGATTTTTTAATGTTTATTCTCTTGACTGTAAATGACTATTGCATATGAATTATAACTTTTGGAACTAAAATAAGTGTCTTTAGAGTAATTTTCCTGTCCTAAATCAGTCAACATAGAAGCTTCTGAGTAGATGGAAAAGTCGGTAAAAATGGCAATTTTGTTCACTGTGAGGCCTTAAAAAGTGGTTATTCAACATGAGGCACGATTCAATTGACATTTTGAATCATTTTTTGTACAGTCCAAAAAATCAATTTTCTGATGAAAAACGATAAACCCAGACCTGTCGAACTTTCTCCAGATGGTCAGTAATGGTGATGTTTTTAATGTTTAATCTTTTGACTGTAAATAACTATTGCATAAGAATTATCTCTATTGGAACTAAAATAAGTGTGTTTAGAGTCATTTTCCAGCCCAAAATCGGTCAACATAGAAGCTTCTGAGTAGGAGGAAAAGTCTGTAAAAATGGCAATTTTGGTCACTGTCAGGCCTTAAAAAGTGGTTATTCAACATGAGGCACGATCCAATTGACATTTTGAATCATTTTTTGTACAGTCCTAAAATCAATTTTCTGATGAAAAATGATGACCCCGGACCTGTCAAACTTTCACTAGATGGTCTGTAATGGTGATTTTTTAATGTTTAATCTTTTGACTGTTCATAACTATTGCATGTGAATTATCACTTTTGGAACTAAAATAATTGTCTTTAGAGTAATTTTCCTGCTCGAAACCGGTGAAAATAGAAGCTTCTGAGTAGGAGGAAAAGTCGGTAAAAATGGCAATTTTGGTCACTGTGAGGCCTTAAAAAGTGGTTATTCAACATGAGGCACAATAAATTTGACATGTTGAATCATTTTTTGTATAGTCCAAAAAACAATTTTCTGATGAAAAACGATGCACACAGACCTGTCAAACGTTATACAGATGGTCAGTAATAGTGATTTTTTAACGTTTATTCTCTCGACTGTAAATAACTATTGCATATGATATATCACTTTTGGAACTAAAATAAGTGTGTTTAGAGTAATTTTCCTGCCCGAAATCGATCAAAATAGAAGCTTCTGAGTAGGAGGAAAGGTCTGAAAAATGTCAATTTTGGTCACTGTGAGGCTTTAAAAAGTGGTTATTAAACATGAGGCACGATCCAACTGACATTTTGCATCATTTATTGTACAGTCCAAAAAAATCAATTTTCTTATGAAAAACGATGAACCGGGACCTGTCGAACTTTCTCCAGATGGTCAGGAATGGTGATTTTTTAATGTTTAATCTTTTGACTGTAAATAAGTATTGCATGTGAATTATCACTTTTGGAACTACAATAAGTGTGTTTAGAGTCATTTTCCTGCCTGATATCGGTCAAAATAGAAGCTTCTGAGTAGGATGAAAAGTCTGTAAAAATGGTAATTTTGGTCTCTGTGAGGCCTTAAAAAGTGGTTATTCAACATGAGGCACGATCCAATTGACATTCTGAATCATTTTTTGTAAAGTCTAAAAAATCAATTTTCTGATGAAAAATGATGACCCCGGACCTGTCAAACTTTCTCCTGATGGTCAGAAATGGTGATTTTTTAATGTTTATTCTCTTGACTGTAAATAACTATTGCATATGAATTATCACCTTTGGAACTAAAATAAGTGTGTTTAGTGTCATTTTCCTGCCCGAAATCGGTCAAAATAGAAGATTCTGAGTATGAGGAAAAGTCTGTTAAAACGTCAATTTTGGTACTGTGAGGCCTTAAAAAGTGGTTATTCAAAATGAGGCACAATCCAATTGACATTTTGAATCATTTTTTATACATTCCAAATTATCAATTTGTAGATGAAAAACTATGACCCCGGACTGTTGAACTTTCTCCAGATGGTCAGTAATGGTGATTTGTTAATGTTTAATCTTTTGACTGTAAATAACTATTGCATGTGAATTATCACTTTTTGGAACTAAAATAAGTGTGTTTAGAGTCATTTTCCTGGCCGAAATCAGTCAAAATAGAAGCTTCTGAGTAGGAGGAAAAGTCATTAAAAATGGCAATTTTGTTCACTGTGAGGCTTTAAAAAGTGGTTATTCAACATGAGGCACGATCCAATTGACATTTTGAATCATTTTTTGCACAGTCCAAAAAAACAATTTTCTGATGAAAAACGATAACCCCGGACCTGTCGAACTTTCTTCAGATGGTCAGTAATGGTGATGTTTTTAATGTTTAATCTTTTGACCGTAAATAACTATTGCATATGATTTATCACTTTTGGAACTAAAATAAGTGTGTTTAGAGTCATTTTCCTGCCCGAAATCGGTCAACATAGAAGCTTCTGAGTAGGAGGAAAAGTATGTAAAAATGGCAATTTTGGTCACCGTGAGGCCTTAAAAAGTGGTTATTCAACATGAGGCACGATCCAATTGACATCTTGAATCATTTTTTGTACAGTCCAAAAATCAATTTTCTGATGAAAATTGATGACCCCGGACCTGTCGAACTTTCTCCAGATGGTCAGGAATGGTGATTTTTTAATGTTTAATCTTTTGACTGTAAATAACTAATGCATGTCAATTATCACTTTTGGAACTACAATGAGTGTGTTTAGAGTCATTTTCCTGCCCAAAATCAGTCAAAATAGAAGCTTCTGAGTAGGAGGGAAAGTCTGTAAAAATAGCAATTTTTGGTCACTGTGAGGCTTTAAAAAGTGGTTATTCAACATGAAGGCACGATCCAATTGACATTTTGAATCATTTTTTGTACAGTCAAAAAAATCAATTTTCTGATGAAAAATGATGACCCCGGACCTGTCAAACTTTCTCCAGATGGTCAGTAATGGTGATTTTTTAATGTTTATTCTTTTGACTGTAAATAACTATTGCATGTGAATTATCACTTTAGGAACTAATGTAAGTGTGTTTAGAGTAATTTTCCTGCCCAAAATCAGTCAAAATAGAAGCTTCTGAGTATGAGGAAAAGTCGGTAAAAATGGCAATTTTGGTCACTGTGAGGCTTTAAAAAGTGGTTATTCAACATGAGGCACGATCCAATTGACATTTTGAAACATTTTTTGTACAGTCCCAAAAATCAATTTTCTGACGAAAAATGATAACCCCAGACCTGTTGAACTTTCTCCAGATGGTCAGGAATGGTGATTTTTTAATGTCTTTTGGCTGTAAATAACTATTGCATGTGAATTATCACTTTTGGAACTTAAATAATTGTGTTTAGAGTCATTTTCCTGCCTGATTTCGGTCAAAATAGAAGCTTCTGAGTAGGAGGAAAAGTCTGTAAAAATGGTAATTTTGGTCCCTGTGAGGTCTTAAAAAGTGGTTATTCAACATGAGGCACGATCCAATTGACATTCTGAATCATTTTTTGTAAAGTCTAAAAAAATAAATTTTCTGATGAAAAATGATGACCCCGGATCTGTCAAACTTTCTCCAGATGGTCAGTAATGGTGATTTTTTAATGTTTAATCTTTTGGCTGTAAATAACTATTGCATGTGAATTATCACTTTTGGAACTTAAATAAGTGTGTTTAGAGTAATTTTCCTACCTGAAATCAGTCAAAATAGAAGCTTCTGAGTAGGAGGAAAAGTCTGTAAAAATGGCAATTTTGGTCACTGTGAGGTTTTAAAAAGTGGTTATTCAACATGAGGCACGATCCAATTGACATTTTGAATCATTTTTTGTACAGTCCAAAAAATCAATTTTCTGATGAAAAACGATGACCCCGGACCTGTCAAACTTTCTCCAGATGGTCAGGAATGGTGATTTTTTAATGTTTAATCTTTTAACTGTAAATAACTAATGCATGTGAATTATCCCTTTTGGAACTACAATGAGTGTGTTTAGAGTCATTTTCCTGCCCGAAATCAATCAAAATAGAAGCTTCTGAGTAGGAGAGAAAGTCTGTAAAAATGGCATTTTTGGTCACTGTGAGGCTTTAAAAAGTGATTATTCAATATGAGGCACGATCCAATTGACATTTTTAATAATTTTTTGTACAGTCAAATAAATCAATTTTCTGATGAAGAATGATGACCCCGGCCTGTCAAACTTTCTCCAGATGGTCAGTAATGGTGATTTTTTAATGTTTATTCTCTTGACTGTAAATAACTATTGCATATGAATTATCACTTTTGGAACTAAAATAAGTGTGTTTAAAGTCATTTTCCTGCCCGAAATCAGTCAAAATAGAAGCTTCTGAGTAGGAGGAAAAGTATGTAAAAATGGCAATTTTGGTCACTGTGAGGCTTTAAAAAGTGATTATTCAACATGAGGCACGATCCAATTGACATTTTGAATCATTTTTTGTACAGTCCAAAAAATCAATTTTCCGATGAAAAACGATGACCCCGGACCTGTCGAACTTTCTCCAGATGGTCAGGAATGGTGATTTTTTAATGTTTAATCTTTTGACTGTAAATAAGTATTGCATGTGAATTATCACTTTTGGAACTAAAATAAGTGTGTTTAGAGTCATTTTCCTGCCCGAAATCGGTCAACATAGAAGCTTCTGAGTAGGAGGAAAAGTCTGTAAAAATGGCAATTTTGGTCACTGTGAGGCTTTAAAAAGTGATTATTCAACATGAGGCACGATCCAATTGACATTTTGAATCATTTTTTGCACAGTCCAAAAAATCAATTTTCCGATGAAAAACGATAACCCCGGACCTGTCGAACTTTCTCCAGATGGTCAGGAATGGTGATTTTTTAATGTTTAATCTTTAGACTGTAAATAAGTATTGCATGTGAATTATCACTTTTGGAACTAAAATAAGTGTGCTTTAGAGTCATTTACCTGCCCGAAATCAGTCAAAATAGAAGCTTCTGAGTAGGAGGAAAAGTTTGTAAAAATGGCAATTTTGGTCACTCTGAGGCCTTAAAAAGTGGTTATTCAACATAAGGCACGATCCAATTGACATTTCGAATCATTTTTTGTACAGTCCAAAAAATCAATTTTCTGATGAAAAACTATGACCCCGGACCTGTCAAACTTTCTCCAGATGTTCAGTAATGGTGATTTTTTAATATATAATCTTTTGACTGTAAATAACTATTGCATGTGAATTATCACTTCTGGAACTAAAATAAGTGTGTTTAGAGTCATTTTCCTGCCCGAAATCAGTCAAAATAGAAGCTTCTGAGTAGGAGGAAAAGTCGGTAAAAATGGCAATTTTGGTCACTGTGAGTCCTTAAAAAGTGGTTATTCAACATGAGGCGCGATACAATTGACATTTTGAATCATTTTTTGTACAGTCCAAAAAATCAATTTTCTGATGAAAAACGATGACCCGGACCTGTCAAACTTTCTCCAGATGGTCAGTAATAGTAATTTTTTTAATGTTTATTCTCTCGACTGTAAATGACTATTGCATATGAATTATAACTTTTGGAACTAAAATAAGTGTCTTTAGAGTAATTTTCCTGTCCTAAATCAGTCAATATAGAAGCTTCTGAGTAGATGGAAAAGTCGGTAAAAATGGCAATTTTGGTCATTGTGATGCCTTAAAAAGTGGTTATTCAACATGAGGCACGATTCAATTGACATTTTGAATAATTTTTTGTACAGTCCAAAAAATCAATTTTCTGATGAAAAACGATGATCCCGGACCTGTCAAACTTCCTCCAGATGGTCAGTAATGGTGATTTTTTTAATGTTTATTCTCTTGACTGTAAATGACTATTGCATATGAATTATAACTTTTGGAACTAAAATAAGTGTCTTTAGAGTAATTTTCCTGTCCTAAATCAGTCAACATAGAAGCTTCTGAGTAGATGGAAAAGTCGGTAAAAATGGCAATTTTGTTCACTGTGAGGCCTTAAAAAGTGGTTATTCAACATGAGGCACGATTCAATTGACATTTTGAATCATTTGTTGTACAGTCCAAAAAATCAATTTTCTGATGAAAAACGATAAACCCAGACCTGTCGAACTTTCTCCAGATGGTCAGTAATGGTGATTTTTTAATGTTTAATCTTTAGACTGTAAATAACTATTGCATGTGAATTATCACTTTTGGAACTAAAATAAGTGTCTTTAGAGTCATTTACCTGCCCGAAATCAGTCAAAATAGAAGCTTCTGAGTAGGAGGAAAAGTTTGTAAAAATGGCAATTTTGGTCACTGTGAGGCCTTAAAAAGTGGTTATTCAACATAAGGCACGATCCAATTGACATTTTGAATCATTTTTTGTACAGTCCAAAAAATCAATTTTCTGATGAAAAACGATGACCCCGGACCTGTCAAACTTTCTCCAGATGGTCAGTAATGGTGATTTTTTAATATTTAATCTTTTGACTGTAAATAACTATTGCATGTGAATTATCACTTTTGGAACTAAAATAAGTGTGTTTAGAGTCATTTTCCTGCCCGAAATCAGTCAAAATAGAAGCTTCTGAGTAGGAGGAAAAGTCTGTAAAAATGGCAATTTTGGTCACTGTGAGTCCTTAAAAAGTGGTTATTCAACATGAGGCACGATACAATTGACATTTTGAATCATTTTTTGTACAGTCCAAAAAATCAATTTTCTGATGAAAAACGATGACCCCGGACCTGTCAAACTTTCTCCAGATGGTCAGTAATGGTGATTTTTTTAATGTTTAATCTTTTGACTGTAAATAACTATTGCATATGAATTATCACTTTTGGAACTAAAATAAGTGTGTTTAGAGTCATTTTCCTGCCCAAAATCAGTCAACATAGAAGCTTCTGAGTAGGAGGAAAAGTCTGTAAAAATGGCAATTTTGGTCACTGTGAGGCCTTAAAAAGTGGTTATTCAACATGAGGCACGATCCAATTGACATTTTGAATCATTATTTGTACAGTCCAAAAAATCAATTTTCTGATGAAAAACGATGACCCCGGACCTGTCAAACTTTCTCCAGATGGTCAGTAATGGTGATTTTTTTCATGTTTAATCTTTTGACCGTACATAACTAATGCATGCGAATTATCACTTTTGGAACTAAAATAATTTTTTTTCTAGTAATTTTCCTTCTCGAAATCGGTCAAAATAGAAGCTACTGAGTAGGAGGAAAAGTCGGTAAAAATGGCAATTTTGGTCACTGTGAGGCCTTAAAAAGTGGTTATTCAACATGAGGCACAATACAATTTGACATGTTGAATCATTTTTTGTATAGTCCAAAAAATCAATTTTCTGATGAAAAACGATGACACCCAGACCTGTCAAACGTTATACAGATGGTCAGTAATGGTGATTTTTTAATGTTTATTCTCTCGACTGTAAATAACTATTGCATATGAATATATCACTTTTGGAACTAAAATAAGTGTGTTTAGAGTAATTTTCCTGCCCGAAATCAGTCAAAATAGAAGCTTCTGAGTAGGAGGAAAAGTCTGAAAAATGGCAATTTTGGTCACTGTGAGGCTTTAAAAAGTGGTTATTCAACATGAGGCACGATCCAATTGACATTTTGAATCATTTATTGTACAGTCCAAAAAATCAATTTTCTGATGAAAAACGATGACCCCAGACCTGTCGAACTTTCTCCAGATGGTCAGGAATGGTGATTTTTTAATGTTTAATCTTTTGACTGTAAATAACTATTGCATGTGAATTATCACTTTTGGAACTAAAATAAGTGTGTTTAGAGTCATTTTCCTGCCTGAAATCGGTCAAAATAGAAGCTTCTGAGTAGGAGGAAAGGTCTGTAAAAATGGCAATTTTGGTCACTGTGAGGCTTTAAAAAGTGGTTATTCAACATGAGGCACGATGCAATTGACATTTTGAATCATTTTTTGTACAGTCCAAAAAATCAATTTTCTGATGAAAAACGATGACCCCGGACCTGTCAAACTTTCTCCAGATGGTCAGTAATGGTGATTTTTTAAAGTTTATTCTCTTGACTGTAAATAACTATTGCATATGAATTATCTCTTTGGTAACTAAAATAAGTGTGTTTAGAGTCATTTTCCTGCCTGAAATCAGTCAAAATAGAAGCTTCTGAGTAGGAGGAAAAGTCTGTAAAAATGGCAATTTTGGTCACTGTGAGGCCTTAAAAAGTGGTTATTCAACATGAGGCACGATCCAATTGACATTTTGAATCATTTTTTGTACAGTCCAAAAAATCAATTTTCTGATGAAAAACGATGACCCCGGACCTGTCGAACTTTCTCCAGATGGTCAGGAATGGTGATTTTTTAATGTTTAATCTTTTGACTGTAAATAACTATTGCATGTGAATTATCACTTTTGGAACTAAAATAAGTGTGTTTAGAGTCATTTTCCTGCCCGAAATCAGTCAAAATAGAAGCTTCTGAGTAGGAGGAAAAGTCTGTAAAAATGGCAATTTTGGTCACTGTGAGGCCTTAAAAGTGGTTATTCAACATGAGGCACGATCCAATTGACATTTTGAATCATTTTTTGTACAGTCCAAAAAATCAATTTTCTGATGAAAAACGATGACCCCGGACCTGTCGAACTTTCTCCAGATGGTCAGTAATGGTGATTTTTTAATGTTTAATCTTTTGACTGTAAATAACTATTGCATATGAATTATCACTTTTGGAACTAAAATAAGTGTGTTTAGAGTCATTTTCCTGCCCGAAATCGGTCAAAATAGAAGCTTCTGAGTAGGAGGAAAAGTCTGTAAAAATGGCAATTTTGGTCACTGTGAGGCCTTAAAAAGTGGTTATTCAACATGAGGCACGATCCAATTGACATTTTGAATCATTTTTTGTACAGTCCAAAAAATCAATTTTCTGATGAAAAACGATGACCCCGGACCTGTCGAACTTTCTCCAGATGGTCATGAATGGTGACTTTTTTAATGTTTAATCTTTTGACTGTAAATAACTATTGCATGTGAATTATCACTTTTGGAACTAAAATAAGTGTGTTTAGAGTCATTTTCCTGCCCGAAATCGATCAAAATAGAAGCTTCTGAGTAGGAGGAAAAGTCTGTAAAAATGGCAATTTTGGTCACTGTGAGGCCTTAAAAAGTGGTTATTCAACATGAGGCACGATCCAATTGACATTTTGAATCATTTTTTGTATAGTCCAAAAAATAAATTTTCTGATGAAAAACGATGACCCCAGACCTGTCAAACTTTCTCCAGATGGTCAGTAATGGGGATGTTTTTAATGTTTAATCTTTTGACCGTAAATAACTATTGCATATGATTTATCACTTTTGGAACTAAAATAAGTGTGTTTAGAGTCATTTTCCTGCCCGAAATCGGTCAACATAGAAGCTTCTGAGTAGGAGGAAAAGTCTGTAAAAATGGCAATTTTGGTCACTGTGAGGCTTTAAAAAGTGGTTATTCAACATGAGGCACGATCCAATTGACATTTTGAATCATTTTTTGTACAGTCCAAAAAATCAATTTTCTGACGAAAAACGATGACCCCGGACCTGTCGAACTTTCTCCAGATGGTCAGGAATGGTGATTTTTTAATGTTTAATCTTTTGACTGTAAATAACTATTGCATGTGAATTATCACTTTTGGAACTAAAATAAGTGTGTTTAGAGTCATTTACCTGCCCGAAATCAGTCAAAATAGAAGCTTCTGAGTAGGAGGAAAAGTTTGTAAAAATGGCAATTTTGGTCACTGTGAGGCCTTAAAAAGTGGTTATTCAACATAAGGCACGATCCAATTGACATTTTGAATCATTTTTTGTACAGTCCAAAAATCAATTTTCTGATGAAAAACTATGACCCCGGACCTGTCAAACTTTCTCCAGATGTTCAGTAATGGTGATTTTTTAATATATAATCTTTTGACTGTAAATAACTAGTGCATGTGAATTATCACTTCTGGAACTAAAATAAGTGTGTTTAGAGTCATTTTCCTGCCCGAAATCAGTCAAAATAGAAGCTTCTGAGTAGGAGGAAAAGTTGGTAAAAATGGCAATTTTGGTCACTGTGAGTCCTTAAAAAGTGGTTATTCAACATGAGGCGCAATACATTTGACATTTTGAATCATTTTTTGTACAGTCCAAAAAATCAATTTTCTGATGAAAAACGATGCACCTGGACCTGTCAAACTTTCTCCAGATGGTCAGTAATAGTAATTTTTTTAATGTTTATTCTCTCAACTGTAAATGACTATTGCATATGAATTATAACTTTTGGAACTAAAATAAGTGTCTTTAGAGTAATTTTCCTGTCCTAAATCAGTCAACATAGAAGCTTCTGAGTAGATGGAAAAGTCAGTAAAAATGGCAATTTTGGTCACTGTGAGGCCTTAAAAAGTGGTTATTCAACATGAGGCACGATTCAATTGACATTTTGAATCATTTTTTGTACAGTCCAAAAAATCAATTTTCTGATGAAAAACGATGACCCCGGACCTGTCAAACTTCCTCCAGATGGACAGTAATGGTGATTTTTAAATGTTTATTCTCTTGACTGTAAATGACTATTGCATATGAATTATAACTTTTGGAACTAAAATAAGTGTCTTTAGAGTAATTTTCCTGTCCTAAATCAGTCAACATAGAAGCTTCTGAGTAGATGGAAAAGTCAGTAAAAATGGCAATTTTGTTCACTGTGAGGCCTTAAAAAGTGGTTATTCAACATGAGGCACGATTCAATTGACATTTTGAATAATTTTTTGTACAGTCCAAAAAATCAATTTTCTGATGAAAAACCATAAACCCAGACCTGTCGAACTTTCTCCAGATGGTCTGTAATGGTGATTTTTTAATGTTTAATCTTTTGACTGTTCATAACTATTGCATGTGAATTATCACTTTTGGAACTAAAATAATTGTCTTTAGAGTAATTTTCCTGCTCGAAACCGGTGAAAATAGAAGCTTCTGAGTAGGAGGAAAAGTCGGTAAAAATGGCAATTTTGGTCACTGTGAGGCCTTAAAAAGTGGTTATTCAACATGAGGCACAATAAATTTGACATGTTGAATCATTTTTTGTATAGTCCAAAAAAACTATTTTCTGATGAAAAACGATGCACACAGACCTGTCAAACGTTATACAGATGGTCAGTAATAGTGATTTTTTAACGTTTATTCTCTCGACTGTAAATAACTATTGCATATGATATATCACTTTTGGAACTAAAATAAGTGTGTTTAGAGTAATTTTCCTGCCCGAAATCGATCAAAATAGAAGCTTCTGAGTAGGAGGAAAGGTCTGAAAAATGTCAATTTTGGTACTGTGAGGCCTTAAAAAGTGGTTATTCAAAATGAGGCACAATCAAATTGACATTTTGAATCATTTTTTATACATTTCAAATTATCAATTTGTAGATGAAAAATGATGACCCCGGACCTGTCGAACTTTCTCCAGATGGTCAGTAATGGTGATGTTTTTAATGTTTAATCTTTTGACCGTAAATAACTATTGCATATGATTTATCACTTTTGGAACTAAAATAAGTGTGTTTAGAGTCATTTTCCTGCCCGAAATCGGTCAACATAGCAGCTTCTGAGTAGGAGGAAAAGTCTGTAAAAATGGCAATTTTGGTCACTGTGAGGCTTTAAAAAGTGATTATTCAACATGAGGCACGATCCAATTGACATTTTGAATCATTTTTTGTACAGTCCAAAAATCAATTTTCCGACGAAAAACGATAACCCCGGACCTGTCGAACTTTCTCCAGATGGTCAGGAATGGTTATTTTTTAATGTTTAAACTTTTGACTGTAAATAACTATTGCATGTGAATTATCACTTTTGGAACTAAAATAAGTGTGTTTAGAGTCATTTTCCTGCCCGAAATCGGTCAACATAGAAGCTTCTGAGTAGGAGGAAAAGTCTGTAAAAATGGCAATTTTGGTCACTGTGAGGCTTTAAAAAGTGATTATTCAACATGAGGCACGATCCAATTGACATTTTGAATCATTTTTTGCACAGTCCAAAAAATCAATTTTCCGACGAAAAACGATAACCCCGGACCTGTCGAACTTTCTCCAGATGGTGAGGAATGGTGATTTTTTAATGTTTAATCTTTAGACTGTAAATAAGTATTGCATGTGAATTATCACTTTTGCAACTAAAATAAGTGTCTTTAGAGTCATTTACCTGCCCGAAATCAGTCAAAATAGAAGCTTCTGAGTAGGAGGAAAAGTTTGTAAAAATGGCAATTTTGGTCACTCTGAGGCCTTAAAAAGTGGTTATTCAACATAAGGCACGATCCAATTGACATTTCGAATCATTTTTTGTACAGTCCAAAAAATCAATTTTCTGATGAAAAACTATGACCCCGGACCTGTCAAACTTTCTCCAGATGTTCAGTAATGGTGATTTTTTAATATATAATCTTTTTACTGTAAATAACTATTGCATGTGAATTATCACTTCTGGAACTAAAATAAGTGTGTTTAGAGTCATTTTCCTGCCCGAAATCAGTCAAAATAGAAGCTTCTGAGTAGGAGGAAAAGTTGGTAAAAATGGCAATTTTGGTCACTGTGAGTCCTTAAAAAGTGGTTATTCAACATGAGGCGCAATACAATTGACATTTTGAATCATTTTTTGTACAGTCCAAAAAATCAATTTTCTGATGAAAAACGATGCACCCGGACCTGTCAAACTTTCTCCAGATGGTCAGTAATAGTAATTTTTTTAATGTTTATTCTCTCGACTGTAAATGACTATTGCATATGAATTATAACTTTTGGAACTAAAATAAGTGTCTTTAGAGTAATTTTCCTGTCCTAAATCAGTCAACATAGAAGCTTCTGAGTAGATGGAAAAGTCGGTAAAAATGGCAATTTTGGTCACTGTGATGCCTTAAAAAGTGGTTATTCAACATGAGGCACGATTCAATTGACATTTTGAATCATTTTTTGTACAGTCCAAAAAATCAATTTTCTGATGAAAAACGATAAACCCAGACCTGTCGAACTTTCTCCAGATGGTCAGTAATGGTGATGTTTTTAATGTTTAATCTTTTGACTGTAAATAACTATTGCATAAGAATTATCTCTATTGGAACTAAAATAAGTGTGTTTAGAGTCATTTTCCTGCCCAAAATCGGTCAACATAGAAGCTTCTGAGTATGAGGAAAAGTCTGTAAAAATGGCAATTTTGGTCACTGTGAGGCCTTAAAAAGTGGTTATTCAACATGAGGCACGATCCAATTGACATTTTGAATCATTATTTGTACAGTCCAAAAAATCAATTTTCTGATGAAAAATGATGACCCCGGACCTGTCAAACTTTCACTAGATGGTCTGTAATGGTGATTTTTTAATGTTTAATCTTTTGACTGTTCATAACTATTGCATGTGAATTATCACTTTTGGAACTAAAATAATTGTCTTTAGAGTAATTTTCCTGCTCGAAACCGGTGAAAATAGAAGCTTCTGAGTAGGAGGAAAAGTCGGTAAAAATGGCAATTTTGGTCACTGTGAGGCCTTAAAAAGTGGTTATTCAACATGAGGCACAATAAATTTGACATGTTGAATCATTTTTTTGTATAGTCCAAAAAAACAATTTTCTGATGAAAAACGATGCACACAGACCTGTCAAACGTTATACAGATGGTCAGTAATAGTGATTTTTTAACGTTTATTCTCTCGACTGTAAATAACTATTGCATATGATATATCACTTTTGGAACTAAAATAAGTGTGTTTAGAGTAATTTTCCTTCCCCAAATCGATCAAAATAGAAGCTTCTGAGTAGGAGGAAAGGTCTGAAAAATGGCAATTTTGGTCACTGTGAGGCTTTAAAAAGTGGTTATTCAACATGAGGCACGATCCAATTGACATTTTGAATCATTTTTTGTATAGTCCAAAACATAAATTTTCTGATGAAAAACGATGACCCCAGACCTGTCAAACTTTCTCCAGATGGTCAGTAATGGGGATGTTTTTAATGTTTAATCTTTTGACCGTAAATAACTATTGCATATGATTTATCACTTTTGGAACTAAAATAAGTGTGTTTAGAGTCATTTTCCTGCCCGAAATCGGTCAACATAGAAGCTTCTGAGTAGGAGGAAAAGTCTGTAAAAATGGCAATTTTGGTCACTGTGAGGCTTTAAAAAGTGGTTATTCAACATGAGGCACGATCCAATTGACATTTTTAATCATTTTTTGAACAGTCCAAAAAAATCAATTTTCTGATGAAAAACGATGACCCCGGACCTCTCCAACTTTCTCCAGATGGTCAGGAATGGTGATTTTTTAATGTTTAATCTTTAGACTGTAAATAAGTATTGCATGTGAATTATCACTTTTGGGACTAAAATAAGTGTGTTTAGAGTCATTTTGCTGTCCGAAATCAGTCAAAATAGAAGCTTCTGAGTAGGAGGAAAAGTTTGTAAAAATGGCAATTTTGGTCTCTCTGAGGCCTTAAAAAGTGGTTATTCAACATGAGGCACGATCCAATTGACATTTCGAATCATTTTTTGTACAGTCCAAAAAATCAATTTTCTGATGAAAAACTATGACCCCGGACCTGTCAAACTTTCTCCAGATGGTCAGGAATGGTGATTTTTTTAATGTTTAATCTTTTGACTGTAAATAACTAGTGCATGTGAATTATCACTTTTGGAACTAAAATAAGTGTGTTTAGAGTCATTTTCCTGCCCGAAATCAGTCAAAATAGAAGCTTCTGAGTAGGAGGAAAAGTTGGGAAAAATGGCAATTTTGGTCACTGTGAGGCCTTAAAAAGTGGTTATTCAACATGAGGCACAATACATTTGACATTTTGAATCATTTTTTGTACAGTCCAAAAAATCAATTTTCTGATGAAAAACGATGACACCTGGACCTGTCAAACTTTCTCCAGATGGTCAGTAATAGTAATTTTTTTAATGTTTATTCTTTCGACTGTAAATGACTATTGCATATGAATTATAACTTTTGGAACTAAAATAAGTGTCTTTAGAGTAATTTTCCTGTCCTAAATCAGTCAACATAGAAGCTTCTGAGTAGGATGGAAAAGTCAGTAAAAATGGCAATTTTGGTCACTGTGAGGCCTTAAAAAGTGGTTATTCAACCTGAGGCACGATCCAAGTGACATTTTGAATCATTTTTTGTACAGTCCAAAAAATCAATTTTCTGATGAAAAACGATGATCCCGGACCTGTCAAACTTTCTCCAGATGGACAGTAATGGTGATTTTTTAATGTTTATTCTCTTGACTGTAAATGACTATTGCATATGAATTATCACTTTTGGAACTAAAATAAGTGTCTTTAGAGTAATTTTCCTGTCCTAAATCAGTCAACATAGAAGCTTCTGAGTAGATGGAAAAGTCAGTAAAAATGGCAATTTTGTTCACTGTGAGGCCTTAAAAAGTGGTTATTCAACATGAGGCACGATTCAATTGACATTTTGAATAATTTTTTGTACAGTCCAAAAATCAATTTTCTGATGAAAAACGATAAACCCAGACCTGTCGAACTTTCTCCAGATGGTCTGTAATGGTGATTTTTTAATGTTTAATCTTTTGACTGTTCATAACTATTGCATGTGAATTATCACTTTTGGAACTAAAATAATTGTCTTTAGAGTAATTTTCCTGCTCGAAACCGGTGAAAATAGAAGCTTCTGAGTAGGAGGAAAAGTCGGTAAAAATGGCAATTTTGGTCACTGTGAGGCCTTAAAAAGTGGTTATTCAACATGAGGCACAATACAATTTGACATGTTGAATCATTTTTTGTATAGTCCAAAAAATCTATTTTCTGATGAAAAACGATGACCCACAGACCTGTCAAACGTTATCCAGATGGTCAGTAATAGTGATTTTTTAACGTTTATTCTCTTGACTGTAAATAACTATTGCATATGATATTATCACTTTTGGAACTAAAATAAGTGTGTTTAGAGTCATTTTCCTGCCCGAAATCGATCAAAATAGAAGCTTCTGAGTAGGAGGAAAGGTCTGAAAAATGGCAATATTGGTCACTGTGAGGCCTTAAAAAGTTGTCATTCAACATGAGGCACAATCAAATTGACATTTTGAATCATTTTTTATACATTTCAAATTATCAATTTGCTAGATGAAAAATGATGACCCCGGACCTGTCGAACTTTCTCCAGATGGTCAGTAATGGTGATGTTTTTAATGTTTAATCTTTTGACTGTAAATAACTATTGCATATGATTTATCACTTTTGGAACTAAAATAAGTGTGTTTAGAGTCATTTTCCTGCCCGAAATCGGTCAACATAGCAGCTTCTGAGTAGGAGGAAAAGTCTGTAAAAATGGCAATTTTGGTCACTGTGAGGCTTTAAAAAGTGATTATTCAACATGAGGCACGATCCAATTGACATTTTGAATCATTTTTTGTACAGTCCAAAAAATCAATTTTCCGACGAAAAACGATAACCCCGGACCTGTCGAACTTTCTCCAGATGGTCAGGAATGGTGATTTTTTAATGTTTAATCTTTAGACTGTAAATAAGTATTGCATGTGAATTATCACTTTTGGAACTAAAATAAGTGTGTTTAGAGTCATTTTCCTGCCCGAAATCGGTCAACATAGAAGCTTCTGAGTAGGAGGAAAAGTCTGTAAAAATGGCAATTTTGGTCACTGTGAGGCTTTAAAAAGTGATTATTCAACATGAGGCACGATCCAATTGACATTTTGAATCATTTTTTGCACAGTCCAAAAATCAATTTTCCGATGAAAAACGATAACCCCGGACCTGTCGAACTTTCTCCAGATGGTCAGGAATGGTGATTTTTTAATGTTTAATCTTTAGACTGTAAATAAGTATTGCATGTGAATTATCACTTTTGGAACTAAAATAAGTGTCTTTAGAGTCATTTACCTGCCCGAAATCAGTCAAAATAGAAGCTTCTGAGTAGGAGGAAAAGTTTGTAAAAATGGCAATTTTGGTCACTCTGAGGCCTTAAAAAGTGGTTATTCAACATAAGGCACGATCCAATTGACATTTCGAATCATTTTTTGTACAGTCCAAAAAATCAATTTTCTGATGAAAAACTATGACCCCGGACCTGTCAAACTTTCTCCAGATGTTCAGTAATGGTGATTTTTTAATATATAATCTTTTTACTGTAAATAACTATTGCATGTGAATTATCACTTCTGGAACTAAAATAAGTGTGTTTAGAGTCATTTTCCTGCCCGAAATCAGTCAAAATAGAAGCTTCTGAGTAGGAGGAAAAGTTGGTAAAAATGGCAATTTTGGTCACTGTGAGTCCTTAAAAAGTGGTTATTCAACATGAGGCGCAATACAATTGACATTTTGAATCATTTTTTGTACAGTCCAAAAAATCAATTTTCTGATGAAAAACGATGCACCCGGACCTGTCAAACTTTCTCCAGATGGTCAGTAATAGTAATTTTTTAATGTTTATTCTCTCGACTGTAAATGACTATTGCATATGAATTATAACTTTTGGAACTAAAATAAGTGTCTTTAGAGTAATTTTCCTGTCCTAAATCAGTCAACATAGAAGCTTCTGAGTAGGATGGAAAAGTCGGTAAAAATGGCAATTTTGGTCACTGTGATGCCTTAAAAAGTGGTTATTCAACATGAGGCACGATTCAATTGACATTTTGAATCATTTTTTGTACAGTCCAAAAATCAATTTTCTGATGAAAAACGATAAACCCAGACCTGTCGAACTTTCTCCAGATGGTCAGTAATGGTGATGTTTTTAATGTTTAATCTTTTGACTGTAAATAACTATTGCATAAGAATTATCTCTATTGGAACTAAAATAAGTGTGTTTAGAGTCATTTTCCTGCCCAAAATCGGTCAACATAGAAGCTTCTGAGTATGAGGAAAAGTCTGTAAAAATGGCAATTTTGGTCACTGTGAGGCCTTAAAAAGTGGTTATTCAACATGAGGCACGATCCAATTGACATTTTGAATCATTATTTGTACAGTCCAAAAAATCAATTTTCTGATGAAAAATGATGACCCCGGACCTGTCAAACTTTCACTAGATGGTCTGTAATGGTGATTTTTTAATGTTTAATCTTTTGACTGTTCATAACTATTGCATGTGAATTATCACTTTTGGAACTAAAATAATTGTCTTTAGAGTAATTTTCCTGCTCGAAACCGGTGAAAATAGAAGCTTCTGAGTAGGAGGAAAAGTCGGTAAAAATGGCAATTTTGGTCACTGTGAGGCCTTAAAAAGTGGTTATTCAACATGAGGCACAATACAATTTGACATGTTGAATCATTTTTTTGTATAGTCCAAAAAATCAATTTTCTGATGAAAAACGATGCACACAGACCTGTCAAACGTTATACAGATGGTCAGTAATAGTGATTTTTTAACGTTTATTCTCTCGACTGTAAATAACTATTGCATATGAATATATCACTTTTGGAACTAAAATAAGTGTGTTTAGAGTAATTTTCCTGCCCGAAATCGATCAAAATAGAAGCTTCTGAGTAGGAGGAAAGGTCTGAA